>OZ018324.1:4282184-4804684 GCA_963969495.1 Ceratothoa steindachneri
TGAACTAGCAATCGAGCGGGCACATAGCTGCTCAATTGTTTTGCTTCCCTAAACGGCCACTTTTCAAGACTTTGTCTAGTCTTGACTTGAACTGGTCAACAGATTCACTGTTGACAACTTCCACTGGAAGTGCGTTCCACATACCGCAGATACTCTAAGTGAAAAAATTTCCACATAGATTGCGGTTGTAACGCTTCAGTTCAAGTTTGAAGCCGTGATTGCGCGTTCTGTTCTCACTCAGTGTGAAAATATCCTGGTAGTCAACATTTTCGAACCCTTAAAGTATTTTGAAAACTTCGGAGCTGACCATGCAGTCTACGGTTTTCCAGCGAGAACAGATTTAATTCCCCTTTCAGTACTCCTCATAACTTTTATGTCAGATAGAGGGAATCAGCTTGGTTGCCCTGGCTTGTACGCGTTCCAACCTTGCGATATCCTTTCGAAACAAAGGACTCCAAAATTGTATGGCATACTCCAGGTGCGGCCGAACGAGGGAGTTGTACAGAGAGAGAGAGAGAGAGAGAGAGAGAGAGAGTTACATAGAGTTACATAGATACACAGATCACACGGGCCTTACGGCCCAGACTAAGGTGATCTGGCCTTAAATCTACTGCCATTTACACATAGAATAGTAGAAGTAAAGGATAGAAAAGTTTTAGGCTCTCCCCACCCTCCACTCCCTCCGGCAAAAGCCGTACATGAAATAATTTGGGAAAAGTACCCCCCCAGGTGTATGAAGACAGTACCTGAAGGAAATTTGCATTGAATAGTAATTAAATGAAATGAATATGAAAACCACTTACATAAACCTGAAAGAGTTATATTTTTGTAATATTATTATATTTTGTAGCTTATGCTAAACAATTCCAATATTTGTTAAGTGTTTGTCTAATCTCATATTAAATGAATCTATAGTTCTGCTGTCAACTACCTCGTTTGGCAAATTATTCCAATCATTAATAATCGAGTAAGTGAAGAAGTTTTTTATTACATCCATAGTGGCTCTTTTACCCTGAAGTTTTGAATCATGTCCACGGGTGGGACACTCCCCTGTCAGTGTGAACAAGTTATTGGCATTAACGTTGTTAAATCCTTTAAGTATTTTGAAGCACTCTATAAGCTGCCCCCTTAGTCTTCGTTTTCTGACGGAAAATAGATTGAGTTTTTTTAGCCTCTCGTGGTAAGGTTTGTTACGTACTGACGGGATAAGTTTTGTCGCTCTGTGTTGTACAGCTTCTAATTTATCTATGTCTTTTATTAAGTAAGGGGCCCAGAACTGTACAGCGTATTCGAGATGGGGCCTGACAATACTTTTATATAGTGGCATAATTATCTCCTCGCTTTTATAAGTAAAGTTTCTTTTTATAAATCCTAGTGCTGTGTTAGCTTTGTTTGCAGCAGCTGCGCATTGGTTTGATGTTTTTAAGTTTTCTGTAATTATTACTCCTAAATCTTTAACCTGCGGGGTTGTGTTTATTAAGCCGCCTTGCATTGTATAGGTGTATTTTTTGTTTTTTGTTCCGCACTGAAGGATTTGGCATTTGTTGATATTAAATGGCATTTGCCATTTCTCAGACCATTCAGGAATTTTATTTATATCAGCTTGCAGGCTAGCCTTGTCCTCTTCGCATAATACTGAGTTACCTATTTTCGTGTCATCTGCAAATTTATATATGATATTATTTATTCCAACGTCTATGTCATTGATGTATATAGTAAATAAAATAGGCCCCAGGAATGATCCCTGGGGAACACCGCTGGTAACAGATACCCAGTCCGATTCCACGGCATTTATTATCACTCTCTGCTTCCTGTTTTTTAACCAGATACTAATCCATCCGTATATATTACCGTTAATTCATAGCGTACGCACTTTGTTCATGAGTTTCTGATGGGGAATTTTGTCAAATGCCTTTTTGAAATCTAGGTAAATTATATCTAATGATTTAGTATCGTTATATAGGTTGAAAAGGTTATGGTAAAAGTCAATTAGGTTTGTTAAGCACGATCTCTTAGACCTAAAACCATGCTGGCTATCTCGTATAAGGTTATTGTTTTTGAGGAACTCTACTAGCTTGTCTCTAATGATCATTTCGAGCAACTTTCCAACTATTGAGGTTAAGCTAATGGGTCTGTAATTACTGGCCTGGTTTTTAAATCCCTTCTTAAAGATAGGTGTAACGTTAGCTTCCCTACAATCATCAGGGACGACCCCATGCTCGAGAGATTTGTTAAAAATGAGAGCAAGTGACTCTGCTAACTCCTTATGGACATATTTATGATTCTCGGGTAAAATTTATCAGGACCAGGAGTCTTGTACGAGTTCCTTTTCTTTAATTTATCAATTACTAGTTACAGATTTACTTCCAGGCTCCTTAGTGATGGGTGTCTGACCTGTATAGACTCGTTGTTATCGTTATTAGTATATCCTAAGGTGAAGACTGAACTAAAAAACTCATTTAAGATATTAGCCATACCCATATCATCTGAAATAATTTCACCCAACTGGTTTTTCAAGGGGCCAATCCCGCTTCTCATTTGCCTATTTCTATTGATATAAGTATAGAAGTGTTTGGGATTAGTGGTGCTTGCTTTCGCTATCTCAATTTCGTATTGACGTTTCTTCTGCTAATGTTATATTGTTGCTTAACTTGATAGCTTCTATTGTGTTTTAATAATGTGTGGAGACGGTTCCTATCTCTAATTGCTCATTTGATGTCATTATTAAACCACGGCGGCTTGCCTCTATTCGCGTTACTATTCTTTGTCTTAAGAGGAACATGGTTTTCTTGGGCTATAAAAAATAGTTCTTTAAATTTATTCCAAAGTTGATTTACATCTTCTATTTCTATCAGCTGCTCGTGAATATTTCCCAGGGCTTCTCTGAGGCCCTCTAAGTTAGCTTTACTGTAGTCTGGTACTTTTGAATAGTTATTGGTAGTTGAATACCTGGCATTAATTTTTTTTTTTTTTTTTTAATTAAGGGGCTATCTGGCGACTGCCGACTAAGGCATAAGTTGCCGTAAACAAACAGCCTAATTTAGGCTACTTTAAAAAATTAAACAGAAAACAATAAAAAGGAATAACAATAACAAAGCAATAACAAAACAATTACAAAAACAACAACAACAATTAAATCGCGTTAAATAAAAGGGAGAAGGCCGGCCTCCCCCAAAAAGTCAATAAGTCCACCAGTCAAAGTACACGCACTCATCCCGAGAACAAGGGACAGGCGGTAGCGACCCCGCCCATCCCGGTACCGGGACAGGTGTCGTGCGCGAAGATCACCCAGACTGGGACATTCGACAAGAATGTGCCGAACAGTCTGGGGGACGACGCAGTCGTTGCAATAGGGCGCAGGCGAGCGCTCCATCAGATAGCGATGCGTCACACGAGTGTGTCCGATTCGGAGACGACAGAAAGCAACCTGAAGCCGCCGCGGCATTGGGGGATAGGTCCATGGGAACAGTCGCGGCGCAATGGCACGCAACTTTAAGTTCCCT
Source organism: Ceratothoa steindachneri (assembly GCA_963969495.1). Lineage (NCBI taxonomy): Eukaryota > Metazoa > Arthropoda > Malacostraca > Isopoda > Cymothoidae > Ceratothoa > Ceratothoa steindachneri. The sequence goes on from OZ018324.1 coordinate 4,285,688, forward strand.
TCGACCGTCTCCCATCTTCTTTGCCAAGCAGTCCGAAGAGCTGCCCGTATTCCTGCCATGTAGTCGGTGTGAGGAAGAGCGAAACGCTGGTCCGGTCGCAGAGTCCTCGCGGACTCTTTGGCGCCCTCATCGGCGCGCTCATTCCCCGCAATTCCTACATGTCCAGGAACCCAGCAGAAGATAATCTCGACATCTGCCCGGCTCGCCAAAACCGTGGCGTCACGGATATCGCGAACCAGGGGATGCGGAGATTCCAATGCCCCGAGAGCACTCAGGGCGCTTTGTGAGTCGCTATAGATCACAATCCGGTCTCCGAACCGGGCACGTCGCGTAATCTCCCGTACCGAGTGGTGTATTGCCACCAGCTCGGCCGTGAAGACAGACGCAGCGCCTGGTAGAGCCCCGCTGACTTCAAACAGAGGGGATACGGCGTGGAAGCCGACCCCCTCTTGGGACTTGGAGCCATCCGTATACACTGGCACGGTACCAGCGTGACACGATGTGTGCTCCAAAAAGGTCGAACGCAATACTCCCGGCGCAGTACAAGCTTTGGGAGCAGAGGCGTGGCGACAAATAGCCAAATGTGGTACCCTCCAGGGTGGCGTCCTGGGCAGAACCAGGGGCGCCACCGGCCCGAGAGCTATATCTACTTCTCGAAGGAGTTTCCTGGCCCTAAACCCAAAGGGCTTAGGGTATGACTGGCGTCTCTCGGCGGCATAGGCACCATCGAGATCAGCTGCGGATGCAGTGAGAGCTGTTGGCGACTGAGGGAGGCGCCGGGCTCGCGCGTACAGGCGAGTGATGCACTGCACGCGGCGCAGAGCGAGTAGCATCTCCCCAGCATCGACCAACAGGCTCTCAATGGGGGAAGTGCGGAAGGCACCGGTCGCAAGGCGAAGGCCGGTGTGGTGGATCGAATCCACCTTCCGCAATAAACGCTCGGCTGCGGATGCATAAAACTCGCATCCGTAGTCGAGCTTCGAGCGAACAAAGGATCGATAAAAAAGTAAGGCGGTAGCCCTATCAGCGCCCCAAGCGCTGAACGTCACGGAACGGAGAATGTCCATGGCGCGGGTACAAGAGACCCTAAGGCTGCGAATATGAGCCTCCCAGGTGAGGCGTCGGTCGAATACAAGACCAAGGAAACGGTGCGACTCAACCACATCCAGGCGCACCCCATTAAGAAACAAATCTGGGTCGGGGTGAAGCCGTGGATGGCGGCAGAAGTGCACCACCTTAGTCTTGGCCAAAGAAAACCGAAACCTGTGCGCTTCGGCATAGCGAGAGACGCGGTTCAATGCCTGTTGGAGTCGACGCTCCAGAGTTGGCATCTGGGCCGCGCCAAAAGAGATCGAAAGGTCGTCCACGTAGAGCGTAGCGAGAACATCTTCCGGCAGCACCGAGGTGATGCGGTTGATGCTCAGGGCAAAGAGTGTGACACTGAGGACACTTCCCTGCGGGACACCCTCTTCCTGCTCCTTTGGGCCGGAGAGGGCTCCCCCCACCCGTACGCGGAATCGACGATCTCGCAAAAATTCAGATATAAAAATTGGGAGGCGTCCCCTCGCCCCCATCGTGTGGAGAGTCTCCATGATACCGTATCGCCATGCGGTATCATAGGCCTTCTCCAGATCAAAAAACACCGTGGCGTAGTGCTGTCTACGAAGGAAAGCCTCGCAGACGGCACTTTCCAGTCGGAGCAGAGCATCCGACGTGGAGTGGAACTTACGGAAGCCGCACTGTGCAGAAGACAGATGGCCTCCGCTGTCCAGGAAATAGGCTAATCTAACATTTACCAATTTCTCCATCAACTTGCACACGCAAGAGGTTAGAGAGATTGGGCGGAAACCGGTCGGAGTAGAGTGATCTCTCCCCGGCTTGCGAAAGGCGAGCACAGTAGCGATTCGCCAGGAGTCTGGGAGAAGACCTTCCACCCAGATCCTGTTGAACAAATCTAACAGAAAGGCCATGCCTCGCTCACCCAGGTGTCGAAGCATGGCGTACGGGACATCGTCCGGACCATGGGCGGTGTCCGCGCACGAAGCGAGAGCGGAACGCAACTCACTCACAGTAAACTTGTCGTTGAAGGGTTCTCCGCCTCTGGAGGTAAAGTCCAGCCGGCGGCCTTCCGCGACATCACGACGTGCATTGAATGCTGGCGGAGCAGCATCACGGCTAGAGAATGCGGAAAAAGCGGTCGCTAAGGATTCCGCCACGGACGCGGGGTCCGAGATTGCGGTCCCATTCTCCTGGAGAACGGGAGGGGGGTCCTGCGAGAACTTGCCCCGAATCCTTTTGACTCGCTTCCACACCTCAGCTAAAGGGGTCTTCCCGTTAAGTGAAGACACGTATGCCCGCCAAGAAGAGCGGCGGGCGTGCTTCGAAATATACCGGAACCTAGCCCTAGCCCGACCAAATTCAGCGACAGTGAAATCGTTCGGGCGGCGCTTATAGCGCATGTAGGCATAACGCTTCTGTTTGAGGGCCGTCTCACACTCGGCCGACCACCATGGGAGTGGTCGGCGTGCAAAACGGCCAGACGTCCTAGGAATAGTAGTCAGGCCTACGGCGATGAGGTTGCCGAAGAAGAACTCAACGGCCTCATCTACCGACCTAAACTCCTCGACTGAGATAGAGAATTCAGTCATTTCCTGAAATGCAGGCCACCGCGCCCGCGCCAAGCACCATCGAGGTGGTCTCTCAGGCGGCAGTTGCCCTGAAAATGATATTTGAATGGGAAAGTGATCACTACCATGGAGGTCATCGACCACCCCCCAATCAAAATCAGGCTGTGCATCTGAAGAGCACAAAGATAGGTCAAGGCAAGAAAATGAAGCGGTTCTCGGACAGTGATGCGTAAACTCATCCACGTTTAGGACACCCATCTCAAGCTCTTCGATCAGATCGGCAAGGACTTGTCCCCTGGGATTTATAGAGTAATCTCCCCAGAGAGGATGCCTGCCGTTCAGATCTCCAAGCAAGAGATAGGGCCTCGGCAACCGTGCCACGACGCGGCGAAAGTCCCCCGCGTCGAAGTCAGCTGACGGTGGAATGTACGCAGAAATGATAGTATACCTCCTATCCAGGTGCAGCTGCACAGCCACTGCCTGAAAGGAGGTATCTAAAGAGAAAGGAAGAACGGAGACATTATGCCGGGTGTAAACCGCGCATCCCCCAGCCCGGCCATCCCGCGGTGGTGGGGTCGCAAGACCCTTATACCCCGGGAGGGCAGGCAGCGGGCACGCGCCTAGCATGGTCTCCTGCAAAAAAATAGCTAACGGGGAACGGGACGAGACGAGCCTCCGCAGCTCCTCCCAGTTGGCCCGGAGTCCACGGCAATTCCATTGAAGGAATATGCCCTCCAGGCCTAGCTCGGAGGAGACGCGGGGGCCCTCCTCGAATTGAAGACCCTCACGGGAATGGCCGTACGCTTCCCAGGGGCAGAACCCCGGGCGCTGTTGGCCGGACAAAGCGCTGAAGGCGCTGTCGCCTTCGAGGACTTATTGGGGGAGGTTGGGCTCGCCATGCGAGTCTTTTCCTCCCTCCGCCTCGAAACCTTAGGCGGGCGTTGCGGCTTGGGAGGCGGGGGGCCCTCTTTTCGAGGAACCACCGTCTCCGAGCCACTCGCTCCACCTCGGGGCGTGGGCGAAGGGGCCGAAGCTCCTTTGTTGCTGTCCTCCTTTCGGGGAACAGCTTTAGGAACCCCGGAAGATGGCCTAGCGACCATCTTCAGGGGTGTTGCCTCCTGTGAGTCTAACGACTCTGTGGAGGCGCGTGGCCGTTTCGCCTTACGGGAAACGGTCACGCTGGGGGAAGAGGGGGGAGCCCTGGTATTAGCCGGGGCTGGGTGTGAACCCTTTTTGCCGCCAGCTCTACCAGGGGAGCGCCCGGGTGTAGTAGAGCCCGCAGAAGGGCTCCGAATGGGCGCGGAAACAACCGTGCTCGTTGGCCTGGATGGGCCAGGAGCAGAGGGTGCTTTTCTAACTATTGAGGCATATGACGTCCCAGGCAGAGCCGGGCGCGCCAGGACCAAGTCCTTAGCCTCGCGGAATGAGAGTCGATCCTGGGCCTGAATGGCCAGGATTTCTTTCTCAAGGAGATATGCACCACATTGCTTCGAAGAAGCAGGGTGCGGCTCTCCGCAATTGACACACTTGGCCACACACGATTTGGACTTATCGTGTGCGACCTTGGAGCAATTTACACAGACTTCGGGTGACCCCGATTTTGCACGTCTACATGATCGATTCGTGTGGCCGAAGCGGTGACAGTAATAGCACGGCCGCGGCAGTGGCACGAATGCCTTCACGCGGTAGCGGTACCAACCGGCACGCACCGACTCAAGGAGCTTGTCACAGTCGAACGTGACGAAGAGTGTAGGGGTGGGTCTCGAGGCCCCTCCCTGTTTTCTCATCACACGTTCGACCTTGACCGCCCCATGGTCGGCCAGCTCTAGGGTGATGTCTTCTATGGAGTAGTCAACGAGTTCCCTCGCATAAACTACTCCTTTTACAAAGTTCATGGTAGAGTGCGGCGTCACACTCACCGGGGTGCCATGAAGTGTCCGAAGAGCACTTATCTTGGCCGCCTCGGCGGGATTCGCCGCATTCGCCAGAAGGCTCCCGTCCGAGAAACGGGTTACCTTCGGCTCTCTACCAATTGCACTAGCTAATCCTCTCCTCTGATGGATCATGTTGCCCTTGGACAACATGGTGCCATCAGTGGAGCGAATAACGAGGAAGCGTTTGAAGCCAGCGGGCTCGAAAACGCCAGGTAACCTCTGAATCAGGGGCCCCGATGTCATCGAGGCTCCGCCCTCTGCACTCTTGGTCTTAGTCAGGGGTTCCGCACACGAGGGGGTAGAGGGGCCGGATGTGCCGATCTTGGCTTGGTCGCCTACCAAAGTGGCAGCAGACCCATCCGTCCCCGCAGCCCCCGCGGATGGAGAGGAGCCCCGAGTCTTTTTCGTCTTTCTTGTCTTTTTCTTCTTTTTAGGAGAGGAGGGCGGGGAATGAACCCGCTTTTCACCCCCGCCGGTAGAAGCCCCCAGGCCAGATGGACCGGCCTCAGCCAGGTCCTTCTCTGAAATGGAGAAGGTCCCGGTGGGCGCAGGGGATTCATCCGGAGGAGATCCCTCCCCTCCTTGTCCTGCCTGAGAATCCACAGCCGTTTGATGAGGACCTTGCATAGGGGCGGATTCGGGTTCGGTGCTTGGCGCCAAGCCCGGATTCCCCCCCATGGAAGGCCCTACCTTCTGAGGCTGGTTTTCCTCAAGGACCATGTCTATCACAGGAGGGGCCTCCAATTGGCCATCCCCTCCCAGGACATCGCAGGTCCCCTTGGCAGCGTCATAAGTCTTTAGTGGGGAGGCACAGGCCTTGACCCCGGCAAGGTTTAATATTTTTGCCAGCAGGTCTTTTGAGGGAAGCGACCGAAGGGGCCTGGCTTCCCTCTCCCCCCTAAGGGGGTTTGCCCTACCGAGCCGCTTTGATGTGGAGCGGCCGGCTAAGGGTGGCCTGCTGGCTTTCTTGGCAGTCCCCTTAGAAAGCATAGGAGGGACTGCCGCTGGAGATAGGGAGGTGCCCGAAAGCACCTCCAGAGAAGGGGGTGAGGGGGAGTCCCCTACACCCGTAGGCGTAGGAGAGGAGTAAGCCTCCTCTCCGGTTAAAGAGGTATGGAGGGTCCCCTGCGCAAGCACAGGGGGGGGGACCTCCATCTTTTCTGTGGAGCTGCACGAGGGCGGCTCCGTTGTTGTTATAGGGGGAATTAAGGGGAGATGTTTTTTTGTTTCATCATTGGGCATGGTGACCCTCTTTGTTTTACGGGACGCAATCGCTCACCACCTCTTGCAGTAGCCCGCACTGCAAGAGGTGCTTACAGGCCCGGCAGAGCCAGGCGCCGCCATTTGGGACCACCCCTCCCGCCTGGTGGCCTGGCAGTCCTTCGGCATGGCGGCTCCACCTTGAACACGGCGTAAAACGGATAGATTTTGAAGACGAGAGGAAAAGGGATGTGAGGAAGGTATGGGTGGGGATCAAGCAGGTTGTTAAAAGCCAACCACCCCAGACCGGAGCTCAGGGGTTAGGGGACATTGTCCCCTCCCCCCTCAGCCCCGATCCGGGACGATTGGCTGAGAAGAAGGTCAGCTTCTACCCTGTGAAATTAGAGGCTGACCAGAGAAAGTTGTGGGAGAGGTTGTATGAAAAGCGACGAGGTAGGATAGGAATACAGGCTATCTGAAGGAAGGAAGAGAGGCTAAGCTGGGGCCGGACGGGGCGCTGGATCCCGTCAGCACGGCGTCCAGGATGGCAAATCGCCGCGCCCCTTACGGGGTACCTGGCATTAAGATCAAAGCGGATTAGTTTATGGTCACATGTACCTATATGTTCCGCTACGGCCAGAGTTGATATTAAATTTTCCCGGGATGCAATAACTAGGTCCAGTATATTATTTCCTCTGGTTGGCTCCCTTACGCATTAGTGTAAATAATTAGTATCGATGAAATTTGTCATTAATTTTTCTTGTTGGCTAGTCCCTATATTCAAGTCCCAGCAGATATTAGGTAAATTAAAATCTCCCAGTAATAGCGTTTGTTCCTCCTGTAATGTTTCTTGTAAGATTCTATATATTTCCAGGTCCTCTTTAACGGTAGTATTTGGGCGATGGTAAACAGTGCTTATGTTTATTTTAAAATCTCGTAAATGTAGTTTAACACAGATCAGCTCCACTTCCTTATTTGTAAGTTCTACCTCAGTTACTTTTAATTCTGATCTTATATATAGTCCCACTCATCCTCCAAGCCTTCCATTGGCCCTGTTTTTGTAAAATAATCTATAGCCTTCTAGCATGTATTCACATAATAAGTCTTTTATGCCAATTTGTAGATGGGTCTCAGTTAAGGCTATGATGTCAACCTCTTCCATTGCTATTAGACATTTAAGTTCTGTAATATGTTTTCTAAGGCTACGTGCATTAGAAGTTATTATTTTGATTGTACTGATTTCTTTTGAAGGTGAGCAGGTGAGACTATTCATTAGTTTCCCTATCTGTGGGTGGGGGTGGGGGTCAGGGCCGGGGGGATCAGGGAGGGAGGCAGCTGCTTGAGCGTAGCCACGGGGATTAAAGGGGATTTGCAACAGGGCGAGGAGTGACATGGAAATTAAATGGGTTGTCGGTAGGGCGAGGAGTTACATGGAAATTAAAGGGGTTTGGAGGTGTGGCTTGGGAGGGCGTATTGGACATCTGGGTTGGGTTAGCTAGGGTTGAGGGGGTCTCTACCCTGTGCCTTCGGTCAGGTGAGGCAAGGAAAACCCGTTCTGTGGCAGGTGTGGGAGGGTCATTTGTTTGACTCAGACATCTCTTATGTATATTATATACAGCATTGTTTAGTAATTTACTCATTAACTGTACTCCTGAAGTCAGAGAGAGAGAGAGAGTAACAAGGAGTAACAAGGAAAGGAAGTACCCTAGGAGACCTTACGGTCCATTCAAAGAGGGTACCGTTGGACTAGCAATCGAGTAGGCACATGAATGCTCAATTGTTTTGCATCCCTAAATGACCACTTTTCAAGACTTTATCTAGTCTTGACTTGAACTGGTCAACAGATTCACTGTTGACAACTTCCACTGGAGGTGCGTTCCACTTACCGCAGATACTGTAAGTGAACAAATTTCCACACAGATTGCGGTTGTAACGCTTCAGTTCAAGTTTGAAGCAATGATTGCGCATTCTGTTCCCAGTAGTCAACATTGTCAAACCCTCGAAGTATTTTGAAAACCTCGATGAGCTGACCACGCAGTCTACGGGTTTCCAGCGAGAACAGATCTAATTCCCTTAGTCTATCCTCATAACTTTTATGTCGGATAGAGGGAATCAGTTTGGTTGCCCTAGATTGTACGCGTTCCAACCTTGCGATGTCCTTTCGAAACGAAGGACTCCAAAATTGTACGGCATACTCCAGGTGCAGCCGAACGAGGGAGTTGTACAAACAAAGTACTATCTCCTTGTTACGGTATCCAAACTGGCGCTTTATGTAGCCAAACATCCTTTGGGCCTTTTTCTCGGCCTCGATGCACTGTTTTGAGAACTTGAGGTCACTAGTGATAGTAACACCCAAGTCCTTCTCAGTGTCACTCGATTCAAGGGCAGTGCCCTTAAGGATGTACTGAGATTTGGGGTTTCGGTGGCCGATATGCATTACTTTGCATCTGTTCACGTTAAAAGGCATTTGCCACGTGTCCGACCAATCCCCAATCTTCCAAAGATCTTCCTGCAGGCGGGCAGTATTTCCATCCTTTGCAACGTTCATACCAAGCTTGGTATCGTCGGCAAATTTGTTAATCTTGGCAACCATGTCACCGTCCATGTCATTGACGTAGATGATGAATAGTAGTGGTCCCAGGGCAGAACCTTGAGGCACCCCGCTAGTAACGGGCACCCACTCAGAAGACTGTCCATTCACCACCACCCGTTGCCGTCTGCCACTTAGCCAGTTCTCGATCCAGCCGGCTACCTTTCCATCTATGCCCAGCGCTCGCACTTTCCGGAGAAGGCGGCGGTGTGGTACCTTATCAAAGGCTTTCTGAAAGTCTAAGTACACCACATCCACCGCCTTGTCCCGATCGTGCTCACTGAACACGAAGTGGAAGAATTCCACAAGGTTCGTCAGGCATGACCGTTGCCTTCGGAAGCCGTGCTGGGAACTCTTCAGTAGCAGGTTTGACTCTAAATAAGACGTTATCTTGTCCACTATCATGCTTTCCATGAGTTTACCGACTATCGAAGTCAAACTGATGGGTCGGTAGTTTGACGGATGGCTGGGGTCTCCTTTCTTGAAGATCGGAGTCACCTCCGCCTCACGCCAGTCTCTAGGAACGCATCCGGTCCGGATTGACATGTTAAAGATAGCGCACAGATGTCGTGATACTTCATCGCACACTTCCTTCAACCCCCTTAATAGAAACCCGTCCGGTCCGGGGGACTTATTCGTCTTTAGGTCAGCGATCTTTTTCTTTATTTCTCCTTCGGTGAAGTCCATTACTTCCAGCTTTTCCCCCCGAGTAGGAATCCGTGGGCTGGGGGATGGAACCACACTCTTTAGTAAACACTGAAGAGAAGTAGTCATTGAGCAGGTTAGCATTTTCTGTATCTGACTGAGTTAATGCACCCTCCTCGTCCACTAAGGGCCCAATCCTACGATGGATTGGTTTATGGCTATTTACATAGCCGAAGAACTCCTTGGGATTCTCCTTGCAGAGTCTCGCCACTCGGAGTTCCTCAGACCGCTTAGCCGCCCTTATGCTGGACTTCACTCTTCTGGCTAGCCTCCGGTACTTGTCAAAGGCACCCGAGAACTTCGATCGCCGGTACGCATTTCTCTTCTCCCTAAGCAGTTAGCCGATTTCTCAATTAAACCACTTTGGTTGAACAGAAGACCGACGGAGACATTTCAGAGGGATGCAACTTGATTGAAGACTCATGAACTTATTTTTGAAATTGTTCCACGAATCCTCAACATCTTCGCATACCGCTAGCCTTACACCAGTCAGTCCAGCACGAAGGCTCGCAAAGTCTGCTCTTCTCAAGTCAAGTTTCCTTGATTGACTAGCAACAGACCTTACCTTTGGGATCTTGATGGTAAATCTAATTAGCTGGTGATCACTGCGAACCGAGCTCTTCCTCAGAGGTGAAGACCAAGTCGAGGATATTGTCACCTCTCGTCGGTTCTCTGACCCATTGAGTGAGGAACTCGTTGTTGGCGAACTCTAGGAGTAGCGCGCTCTCGCCACAGGCTGCTCTGGTTTCCCAGTCAACTTGTCTGTTGAAGTCACCCATAACGATGCACACTCTGCCTTGAACAAGTTCACCCAGCAGCTGGTACAGTTCCCTGTCCTTCTCAACGGGTTGGGAAGGGGGTCTGTAAAGCACCAGGGTCTTGTATCTGACAGGACCTATCTCTAGGTCAACGCCTAGAAGCTCATGATCGGATATAATGTTGGAGTTCGTAGATTTGATTGTATCCTTGACATACAACATTACACCGCCACCCTCTCTGTCTGGCCTATCTTTGTGGAAGAGTTGGTAGCCAGGAACCGTGAATTCGCCTTCAAAGTCTCGGTTTGAGGTTTTTAACCACGATTCTGTTATGGCTACCATTTTGGGTTCTTCCATCGCTACGAGGCCACGGAGCTCAGGAAACTTGTTCCTGATGGACCTTGCATTGAACAGAAGAACTTTCAGGGAGTCCCCTAATGTAGGAACCCCTATACTCTTCCGTTTCCCGGCTTCTTGGTTGTCGCGGTGGCACCATTTTTGACAACCTCCGAGAAGGTTGTTTGGGGAGTGACTCGGGCGTACTGGCGTACGTCCGCCTTCCCAATGGGCCCAACACTCCTTTGGGTGCGCTCCACGACATCCTGGATGAGGTTGGCTAGGAAAGCCTTGCCCTTAAAGGAGAGGTGCACCCCATCCCTTTGGTAGAGAGAGAGAGAGAGAGTCATAACTATAAATTTTAACTAAAAAATTTAAATTCTTCTAAAAATTTAAACATTCAATTCATGTAGGAGAAAACATATAAAAATTAAACTATTAAAAATTCAAAATGGGTGAATAACAAACTATAAATGGATCAACAAACAGAAAATATAAAATCATGGAATAATATATTAATTTTTGTCGTAAGAGGTTTCGATTCTTCTGAAATTTTAAACATTCTATTCTCATAAAAGAAGATGTGTAAGAAATAGTCTATTAAAGATTCAACAAAGGATAAAAAAGAAATAAGCTATAAATGGATCAACAATAGGTACAAAAAACAGAGAGTATAAAATTGTGGGACAATATATTAAATTTTGTCTAAAAGATTTAAATCCTTCTAAAAATTTAAACATTCCATTCACATAAGAGAAGACATGTAAAAATAGTCTATTAAAGATTCAACAAAGAGTAAAAAATGAACTACAAATGGATCAACAATGGATACTAGAACAGAATGTATAAAATCATGGTACTATATTAAATTTTGTCTAAAAGATTTAAATTCTTATGAAAATTTAAAAGGTAAATTAGTAGAAATTTAACAAAGGATAAAAAACATAGATTATAGGGGGGCCAATAATAGATACAAGAATAGTAAATATAAAGTCATGACACTATATATTAATTTGTTAAGATTCTTCTGAAACTTAAAAATTCTATTAACATAGAAAAACACGTGTAAAAAATAAACTGTTAATAATTCAAAAATCAAAAAAATTAAAAAATCAGGGAATATATTAAATTTTGTCTAAAAGGTTTAGATCCTTCAAAAAATTTAAACATTCTATTCATATAAAAGAAAACATAAAAATAAACTATTAAAGATTCAACAAAGAATAAAAAAACATAGATTATAGATGGGTCAATGGTATATACAAGAGCAAAGAATATAAAATCATTGAATAATATATTAAGTTTTGTCTAAAAGATTTAGATTCTTCTGAAAATTTAGACATTTTATTCACATAAAGGAAATCATGTAAGAAATAGACTATAAGCCAGAGAATATAAAATCATGGCACTATATATTCAAATTTTGGCTAGATTAGATTCTTCTAGAAATTTAAAGTTCTATTCACACAAAGAGAGAGACGTGAAAAATAAGCTATTAAGATTCAACAAAGGATAAAAAACATAGACTATAGATGGCTCAATAATAGATGCAAGAGTTGAGAATATAAAAAACATAGACTATAGATAGGTCAATAATGGATACAAGAGCAGCAAATATAAAATCATGAGCCAATATATTAAATTTTGGTTAAAAGATTAGATTCTTCTAAAAATTTAAAAATTCTATTCATGCTAAAAGAGGCATGAGTCTCAGAAAAGATGCCCTGCAGGACCTGCTGGGGAGTCATCTGCTCAGCAATGAGAGGGGGCAGTCAGCAAAAATGTGAAGGATGGATAGTTGTACCCCACATAAGCTGCATAAAGGTAAGGGCTGCACATTCATCAAGTGTTCATGAGTGAGGCGGCAATGGCCTATCCTCAGTCGGCACAAAATAACCTCTAGTCTATGTGGTCTCATGGTACATGGCCATGGTAGAACTGAAGGTTTTATAGAATGGAGCTTGGTAGGAGAAAGTTCATCCCACCTCTTCTGACATAAGCTGACTACATATTCGGTGATGAGAGGATAGATATCACAAAGTGAGAATGGGGCTGATGGGGATGTCCCCAAAGGTGCCGCCTCCTTGGCTGCGGCATCCGCCTTTTCATTACCTGGGATGCCCACATGGCTAGACACCCAGCACCCGTTTCATCTTACGGGAAAGGGTCACGCTTGGGGAAGGAGGGGGAGCCCTGGTTTTAGCCGGGGCTGGGTGTGAACCCTTTTTGCCGCCAGCTTTACCAGGGGAGCACCCGGGTTGAGTAGAACCCACAGAAGGGCTCCGAATGGGGCGGAAACAACCGTGCTCATTGGCCTGGATGGGCCAGGAGCAGAGGGTGCCTTTCTAACTATTGAGGCATAAGATGTCCCAGGCAGAGCCGGGTGCGCCAGGACCAAGTCCTTAGCCTCAGGGAATGAGAGTCAATCCTGGGCCTGAACGGCCAATATTTCTTTCTCAACGAGATATGCACCACATTGCTTCGAAGAAGCGGGGTGCGGCTCTCCGCAATTGACACACTTGGCCACACACGATTTATACTTATCGTGTGAGGCCTTGGAGCAATTTACACAGAATTCGGGTGACCCCAACTCTGCATGTCTACATGAACGATTTGTATGGCTGAAGCGGTGACAGTAATAGCACCGCCGCGGCAGTGGCACGAATGCCTTTACGAGGTAGCAGTACCAACCGGCACGGACCGACTCAGGGAGCTTGTCACAGTCGAACGTGATGAAGAATGTAGGGGTGGGTCTTGAGTCCCCTCCCTGTTTTCTCATCACACATTCGACCTTGACTGCCCCATGGTCGGCCAGCTCTAAGGTGATGTCCTCTATGTGTTCTCTCGCATAAACTACTCCTTTCAGAAAGTTCATGGTAGAGTGCGGCGTCACACTCACCGGGGTGCCATCAAGTGTCCGAAGAGCACTTATCTTGGCCGCCTCGGCGGAATTCGGCAGAAGATTCCCGTCTGAGAAACGGGTCACCTTCGGCTCTCTACCAATTACACTAGCTAATGCTCTCCTCTGATGGATCATGTTACCTTTGGCCAACATGCTGCCATCAGTGGAGTGAATAACGAGGAAGTGTTTGAAGCCGGCGGGCTCGAAAACGCCAGGTAACTTCTGAATCGGGGGACCCTATGTTATCGAGGCTCCGCCCTGCGCACTTTTAGTCTTAGTCGGGGGCTCCGCACCCGGGGGGGTAGAGGGACCGGATGTGCCGATCTTGGATGGGTCGCTTACCATAGCAGCTGACCCATCCGTCCCCGTGGATGGAGAGGATTCCAGTCTTTTTAGTCTTTTTCCTGTTCTTTTTCTTTTTAGGAGAGGAGGGCAGGGAATGAACCGGCTTCTCCCCTCCGCCGGCAGGAGCCCCCAGGCCAGATGGACCAGCCTCAGCCAGGTCCTTCTCCAAAATGGAGAAGGTCCTGGCAGTCGTGGGGGCACCAGTCGGGTTTCCTTGTACTGCCTCGGAAACCCTAGCCATTTGAGGAAGACCTTGCATAGGGGTGGATTCAGGTTCAGTGCTTGGCACAGAGCCTGGGTCCTCCCCCATGGAAGGGCCTACCGTCTGAGGCTTGTTTGCCTCAAGGGGGTGCCTCCAGTTGGTCATCCCCCCCAAGACATCACAGGTCCCGTTGGCATCATTGTCACTAGTCAGGTGTGGGGAGGCACAGGCCTTGACCCTGGCAAGGTTTAATATTCTTGCCAGCAGGTCTTTTGAGCGAAGCGACCGAAGGGGCCTGGCTTCCCTCTCCCCCCTAAGGGGGTTTGCCATACCGAGCCGCTTCAATAGGGAGTGGTCAGCTATGGGCTGCCTGCTGGCTTTCTTGGCAGTCCCCTTGGAAAGAAAAGGTGGGACTGCTGCTGGAAACGGAGGTGCCCAAAAGCACCTCCAGAGAAAGTGGTGAGGGGGGAGTCCCCTACACCCGTAGGCATAGGAGAGGAGTAAGCCTCCTCTCCGGTTAGAGAAATTTGGAGGGTCCCCTGCGCAAGCACAGGGGGAGAAGGGACCACCATTTTTTCGGTGGAGCTGCCCGAGGGCGGCTCTGTCAATGTACAAAGGGAAATTAAGGGGAGATTTTTAGTTTTCTCATCATTGGGCATGGTGACCCTAAATTTACAACCGGATGCAATAGCTCATCACCCCTCGTAGTAGCCCGCCCTGCAAGGGGTGCGTACAAGCCTGGCAGAGCCAGGTGCCACCATTCAGGACCACTCCTCCTGCCTGGTGGCCTGGCAGTCCTTTGGCATGGCGGCTCCACCTTGCACATGGCGTAAAATTGATAGTGTGAAGAGGAAAGGAAAACAGATGTGAGTAAAGTATGGGTGGGAATGAAGCAGGTTGTTAAAAAAAACCTATCCCAAACCGGAGCTCAGGGGTTAGGGAACATTGTCCCCTCCACCCTGAGCCCCGATCCGGGACGGTTGGCTGAGAAGGTCAGCGTCTACCCTGTGAAATTAGAGGCCGGCCAGAGAAAGTTGTGGGAGAGGTTGTATGAAAAGCGACGGAATAAGGGAGAAATACAGGCTGTCTTAAAGAAGGAGAAGAGGCTAAGCTGGGGTCCCATCAGCACAGCGGCCAGGATGGCAAATCGCCGCACCCCTTATGGGGCACCAGCGGGGAAGGAGATCCCTCTTCTCCTTGTGAGGCTTCGGGGACCTGAGCCATCTGAGGAGGAGCTTGCATAGGGGCAGATATAGGTTCTGTGCATGGCACCGAGCCCAGTTTCGACACCATGGAACATCCTGCCATCTTTGGGGTGGGGGTCACCTCAGGCACCATGTCCATCCGGCATCCATCGAGGAAAAGAGGGGGGCACATACTGTGACCCCCTATAAGCTCGCTATGCACATTAGCCAGACTTTTGAGGGCATGGGCCAATGGGCCCTGTCATCCATCGTGTCCCTAAGGGGGTTGGCCCTAGTGAGCAGTCAATTATGGGCCGCCTGCCTGCTTTCTTGGCAATTCCCTCGGAAGCCAAAGGAGAGACTGCAATGGGAAAAGGTGAGTGGGACTCCCCTGCACTCATATGCAAAGGAGTAAACTTCCTATGCAGTCAAAGAGGTTTGGAGGGTCCCCTGTGAAAGCACGGGGGGAGGGTGCCCATCTTTTCGGTGGAGCTGCCTGACGGTGGCTCCGACGATGGTAGAGGGGAAGGTAGAGATGGAGAGGGGGGTTTTATATTCATCATTGGGCATTGCCCCCACTCATTACACTTGCCCTCAGTAACAAAATTACAGTTAATGAGAGTTAAGTGAAACATATTGGGAAATGGATGAAACATTATGGGAATGTGGGCGGGGAAGCTTGCGGGGTATGATTTTCAAAATTACCCCCTGTATAAGTATTGCATATCCTAAAAACTGATCTAATATAAACAAAATCACTGATATACCCTCTGAGGAAACAAATACATGTAATTAATGAAAGCATCTTTAAGCTACAGAAAAAATAGTTAAGGACAGGTGCAGAAAAGAAGAACGGAATGAGGAAAACAGTAAAAAGGAATGATGACAAAGGATTAATACTAGAGGAATGAACAGTTCTTACAAAAAACAAATAATGAAGAACGCACAATTGACACCTACTTCCTCACCCTCTATGAAGTATAGCAAAGAATGAGAGTCAAATTTTGAAATGGAACCTTATAGGAATTTCTTAGTTTTAGACTAAACAAAAATGGAATTTCTATATATAATTCAATATCCATCCTTGTAATTGTACTTACTTGGGAAAACATTCCTGTGTAGCACCAATGATGCCCTTTGGTAACATCTCTTGCGCGTAAGTCATGACTAATTGATCTTTTACTTAATTTTACAAGAAATACAGTGACAATACCAATGAATACAACTCCAGCTAAGACTTCTTGCCACTCCCCAATCATTATGGATATTTTAAAGATAAAGACTTATTTGTAATCCATTTTACATTATACAAATATATTAACCTGAAAATCAATACAAAATAATAAGCCATTACCTTACAATTAGGTTTGACTGATAAAAAGATAGGAATACCACCCAATCAGTATAAAGAGATTATATAAGAATAGATCTTTTTCAATTGAAGAATTAAGAGAAATTATAGAATATAGACCAGCAAAGACAAGGTGGTCAAGTCCATGTATAGCCCAAGAAAATTTCAGATGAAACACCTAATCTAATCTATATATTATAATAATACTTGTAAAGTCTATTCTTAAATATATTAAGAGAGGATCTGTGTATCACTTCAGGTGGGAAACAGTTCCATATCTCGGTAACTTTATAAAGAAAAAAAGTTTTGCGTTGAATCGCCTATTTATCAATTTAAATCCATTATTTAGAGTTTTGAGCTGATTGTCAAAACTCTATTTTCCAAAGATATAACAAATTTAGGGTTTTTAATCTCTCTTCATAAAATTTATGTCAAGCTGAGGAATCATTTTTCTAGCTCAACACTGAATTCTCTCCAAAGTTTGGCTATCTTTACACAAGTATGGGGTCGAAATTGAACTGCATATGACTAATGGCCAATTTTCTGATAATTTTTCTTTTTAATATTATGGAGCACATCTGGCAACTACCCACTTGGGCATAAGTCGCCGAAAAACACGACAGCCTAGAACTAGGCTACTTTAAAGTAAAAATATGAGAACTTAACAATGATATAAATTGGAAAAACTTAACAATCAAAGCAATCTCCGGCAGCGGGGGGAGGTCCCCCTCACCCCGGTGCAGGAGAGTGCAACCTACAAACAAAACAATAACCAAAAAAAGAAACCTTAAATAAAGGGGAGAAGGCCGGCCTCCCCCAACAAAAAATAAGTCCACCAGTTATGGTGCACGCACTCGTCCCGAGTACAAGGGACAGGCGGTAGCGACCACGCCCATCCCGGTACCGAGACAGGTATCGTGCGCGAAGATCACCCAGACTGGGACATTCGACAAGAATATGCCGAACAGTCTGGGGGAGAACGCAGTCGTTGCAATAGGGCGCATGCGAGCGCTCCATCAAGTAGCGATGCGTCACACGAGTGTGTCCGATTCGAAGACGACAGAAAGCAACCTGAAGCCGCCGCGGCATTGGGGGATAGGTCCATGGGAACAGTCGCGGCGCAATGGCACGCAACTTTAAGTTCCCTTCGACCGTCTCCCATCTTCTTTGCCAAGGAGTCCGAAGAGCTGTCCGTATTCCTGCCATGTAGTCGGTGTGAGGAAGAGCGAAATGCTGGTCCGGTCGCAGAGTCCTCGCGGACTCTTTGGCGCCCTCATCAGCGCGCTCATTCCCCGCAATTCCTACATGTCCAGGATTTTTTTTTTTTTTTTTTTTTTAAGAGCTCATCTGGCGACTGCCTACTTGGGCATTAGTCGCCGTATTAAAACTGGCCTAGTTCTAGGCTACTTTAAAATGAAATTAAAGAGAAAAAAAAACAACACCCCAAAAGGGGGAAAGGAAGCAAGCTGGTGCGTCGGGGAGAGGTCCCCCCGGCGCAGGAGCGTGCAACTAAAGGAAAAAAACAAACAAACAAAAAACAAAACAAATGCAAAAAAACAACAAAAAAACAAAAAAAACAAACCTTGCTTAAATAATAGGGAGAAGGCCGGCCTCCCCCAAGAAGTCAACAAGTCCACAAGTCAGTGTGCACGAATCTGTCCCAAGCACAAGGGACAGGCGGTAGCGACCCCGCCCATCCCGGTACTGGGACAGGTATCGTGCGCGAAGATCACCCAGACTGGGACATTCGACAAGAATGTGCCGAACAGTCTGGGGGACGACGCAGTCGTTGCAATAGGGCGCAGGCGAGCGCTCCATCAGATAGCGATGCGTCACACGAGTGTGTCCGATTCGAAGACGACAGAAAGCAACCTGAAGCCGCCGCGGCATTGGGGGATAGGTCCATGGGAACAGTCGCGGCGCAATGGCACGCAACTTTAAGTTCCTTTCGACCGTCTCCCATCTTCTTTGCCAAGCAGTCCGAAGAGCTGCCCGTATTCCTGCCATGTAGTCGGTGTGAGGAAGAGCGAAACGCTGGTCCGGTCGCAGAGTCCTCGCGGACTCTTTGGCGCCCTCATCGGCGCGCTCATTCCCCGCAATTCCTACATGTCCAGGAACCCAGCAGAAGATAATCTCGACATCTGCCCGGCTCGCCAAAACCGCAGCGTCACGGATATAGCGAACCAGGGGATGCGGAGATTCCAATGCCCCGAGAGCACTCAGGGCGCTTTGTGAGTCGCTATAGATCACAATCCGGTCTCCGAACCGGGCACGTCGCGTAATCTCCCGTACCGAGTGGTGTATTGCCACCAGCTCGCCCGTGAAGACAGACGCAGCGCCTGGTAGAGCCCCGCTGACTTCAAACAGAGGGGATACGGCGTGGAAGCCGACCCCTTCTTGGGACTTGGAGCCATCCGTATACACTGGCACGGTTCCAGCGTGACACGATGTGTGCTCCAAAAAGGTCGAACGCAATACTCCCGGCGCAGTACAAGCTTTGGGAGCATAGGCGTGGCGACAAATAGCCAAATGTGGTACCCTCCAGGGTGGCGTCCTGGGCAAAACCAGGGGCGCCATCGGCCCGAGAGCGGTATCTACCTCTCGAAGGAGTTTCCTGGCCCTAAACCCAAAAGGCTTAGGGTATGACTGGCGTCTCTCGACGGCATAGGCACCATCGAGATCAGCTGCGGATGCAGTGAGAGCTGTTGGCGACTGAGGGAGGCGCCGGGCTCGCGCGTACAGTCGATTGATACACTGCACGCGGCGCAGAGCGAGTGGCATCTCCCCAGCATCGACCAACAGGCTCTCAATGGGGGAAGTGCGGAAGGCACCGGTCGCAAGGCGAAGGCCGGTGTGGTGGATCGAATCCACCTTCCGCAATAAACGCTCGGCTGCGGATGCATAAAACTCGCATGCGTAGTCGAGCTTCGAACGAACAAAGGATCGATAAAAAAGTAAGGCAGTAGCCCTATCAGCGCCCCAAGCGCTGAACGTCACGGAACGGAGAATGTCCATGGCGCGGGTACATGAGACCCTAAGGCTGCGAATATGAGCCTCCCAGGTGAGGCGTCAGTCGAATACAAGACCAAGGAAACGGTGCGACTCAACCACATCCAGGCGCACCCCTTTAAGAAACAAATCTGGGTCGGGGTGAAGCCGTGGATGGCGGCAGAAGTGCACCACCTTAGTCTTAGCCAAAGAAAACCGAAACCTGTGCGCTTCGGCATAGCGAGAGACGCGGTTCAATGCCTGCTGGAGTCGACGCTCCAGAGTTGGCATCTGGGCCGCGCCAAAAGAGATCGAAAGGTCGTCTACGTAGAGCGTAGCGAGAACATCTTCCGGCAGCACCGAGGTGATGCCGTTGATGCTCAGGGCAAAGAGTGTGACACTGAGGACACTTCCCTGCGGGACACCATCTTCCTGCTCCTTTGGGCCGGAGAGGGCTCCCCCCACCCGTACGCAGAATCGACGATCTCGCAAAAATTCAGATATAAAAATTGGTAGGCGTCCCCTTGCCCCCATCGTGTGGAGAGTCTCCATGATACCGTATCGCCATGCGGTATCATAGGCCTTCTCCAGATTGAAAAAGACCGTGGCGTAGTGCTGTCTACGAAGGAAAGCCTCGCAGACCGCATTTTCCAGTCGGAGCAGAGCATCCGACGTGAAGTGGAACTTGCGGAAGCCGCACTGTGCGGAAGACAGATGGCCTCCGCTGTCCAGGAAAAAGGCTAATCTAACATTTACCAATTTTTCCATCAACTTGCACACGCAAGAGGTTAGAGAGATTGGGCGGAAACCGGTCGGAGTAGAGTGATCTCTCCCCGGTTTGCGAATGGCTAGCACAGTAGCGATTAGCCAGGAGTCTGGGAGAAGACCTTCCACCCAGATCCTGTTGAACAAATCTAACAGAAAGGCCATGCCTCGCTCACCTAGGTGTCGAAGCATGGCGTACGGGACATCGTCCGGACCATGGGCGGTGTCCGCGCACGAAGCGAGAGCGGAACGCAACTCGCTTACAGTAAACTTGTCGTTGAAGGGTTCTCCGCCTCTGGAGGTAAAGTCCAGCCGGCGGCCTTCCGCGACATCACGACGTGCATTGAATGCTGGCGGAGCAGCATCACGGCTAGAGAATGCAGAAAAAGCGGTCGCGAAGGATTCCGCCACGGACGCGGGGTCAGAGATTGCGGTTTCATTCTCCTGGAGAACGGGAGGGGGGTCCTGCGAGAACTTGCCCCGAATCCTTTTGACTCGCTTCCACACCTCAGCTAAAGGGGTCTTCCCATTAAGTGAAGACACGTATGCCCGCCAAGAAGAGCGGCGGGCGTGCTTCGAAATATACCGGAACCTAGCCCTAGCCCGACGAAATTCAGCGACAGTGAAATCGTTCGGGCGGCGCTTATAGCGCATGTAGGCATAACGCTTCTGTTTGAGGGCCGTCTCACACTCGGCCGACCACCATGGGAGTGGTCGGCGTGCAAAACGGCCAGACGTCCTAGGAATAGTAGTCAGGCCCACGGCGATGAGGTTGCCGGAGAAGAACTCAACGGCCTCATCTACCGACCTAAACTCCTCGACTGAGATAGAGAATTCAGTCATTTCCTGAAATGCAGGCCACCGCGCCCGCGCCAAGCACCACCGAGGTGGTCTCTCAGGCGGCAGTTGCCCTGAAAATGATATTTGAATGGGAAAGTGATCACTTCCATGGAGGTCATCGACCACCCCCCCAATCAAAATCAGGCTGTGCATCCGAAGAGCACAAAGATAGGTCAAGGCAAGAAAATGAAGCGGTTCTCGGACAGTGATGCGTAAACTCATCCACGTTTAGGACACCCATCTCAAGCTCTTCGATCAGATCGGCAAGGACTTGTCCCCTGGGATTTAAGGAGTATTCTCCCCAGAGAGGATGCCTGCCGTTCAGATCTCCAAGCAAGAGATAGGGCCTCGGCAACCGTGCCACGACGCGGCGGAAGTCCCCCGCGTTGAAGTCAGCTGACGGTGGAATGTACGCAGAAATGATAGTATACCTCCTATCCAGGTGCAGCTGCACAGCCACTGCCTGAAAGGAGGTATCTAAAGAGAAAGGAAGAACGGAGACATCATGCCGGGTGTAAACCGCACATCCCCCAGCTCGGCCATCCCGCGGTGGTGGGGTCGCAAGACCCTTGTACCCCGGGAGGGCAGGCAGGGGGCACGCGCCTAGCATGGTCTCCTGCAAAAAGATAGCTAACGGGGAACGGGACGAGACGAGCCTCCGCAGCTCCTCCCAGTTGGCCCGGAGTCCACGGCAATTCCATTGAAGGAATATGCCCTCCAGGCCTAGCTCGGAGGAGACGCGGGGGCCCTCCTCGAACTGAAGACCCTCACGGGAATGGCCATACGCTTCCCGGGGGCAGAACCCCGGGCGCTGTTGGCCGGACAAAGCGCTGGAGGCGCTGTCGCCTTCGAGGACTTATTAGGGGAGGTTGGGCTCGCCATGCGAGTCTTTTCCTCCCTCCGCCTCAAAACCTTAGGCGGGCACTGCGGCTTCGGAGGCGGGAGGCCCTCTTTTCGAGGAACCACCGTCTCCGAGCCACTCGCTCCACCTCGGGGCGTGGGCGAAGGAGCCGAAGCTCCTTTGTTGCTGTCCTCCTTTCGGGGGACAGCTTTAGGAACCCCCGAAGATGGCATAGCGACCATCTTCAGGGGTGTTGCCTCCTGTGAGTCTAACGACTCGGTGGAGGCGCGTGGCCGTTTCGCCTTGCGGGAAACGGTCACGCTGGGGGAAGAGGGGGAGCCCTGGTTTTAGCCAGGGCTGGGTATGAACCCTTTTTGCCGCCAGCTTTACCAGGGGAGCGCCCGGGTTGGGTAGAGCCCGCAGAAGGGCTCCAAATGGGCGCGGAAACAACCGTGCTCGTTGGCCTGGATGGGCCAGTAGCAGAGGGTGCCTTTCTAACTACTGAGGCATATGACGTCCCAGGCAGAGCTGGGCGCGCCAGGACCAAGTCCTTAGCCTCGCGGAATGAGAGAGTATCCTGGGCCTGAACGGCCAGGATTTCTTTTCAAGGAGATATGCACCACATTGCTTCGAAGAAGCAGGGTGCGGCTCTCCGAAATTGACACACTTGGCCACACACGATTTGGACTTATCGTGTGCGACCTTGGAGCAATTTACACAGACTTCGGGTGACCCCGACTTTGCACGTCTACATGAGCGATTCGTATGGCCGAAGCGGTGACAGTAATAGCACCGCTGCGGCAGTGGCACGAATGCCTTCACGCGGTAGCGGTACCAACCGGCACGCACCGACTCAGGGAGCTTGTCACAGTCGAACGTGATGAAGATTGTAGGGGTGGGTCTCGAAGCCCCTCCCTGTTTTCTCATCACACGTTCGACCTTGACCGCCCCATGGTCGGCCAGCTCTAGGGTGATGTCCTCAATGGAGTAGTCAACGAGTTCCCTCGCATAAACTACTCCTTTCACAAAGTTCATGGTAGAGTGCGGCGTCACACTCACCGGGGTGCCATGAAGTGTCCGAAGAGCACTTATCTTGGCCGCCTCGGCGGGATTCGCCGCATTCGCCAGAAGGCTGCCGTCCGAGAAACGGGTCACCTTCGGCTCTCTACCAATTGCACTAGCTAATCCTCTCCTCTGATGGATCATGTTGCCCTTGGACAACATGGTGCCATCAGTGGAGCGAATAACGAGGAAGCGTTTGAAGCCAGCGGGCTCGAAAACGCCAGGTAACCTCTGAATCAGGGGCCCCGATGTCATCGAGGCTCCGCCCTGTACACTCTTGGTGTTAGTCGTGGTCAGCGGCTCCGCACACGAGGGGGTAGAGGGGCCGGATGTGCCGATCTTGGCTTGGTCGCCTACCAAAGTGGTAGCAGGCCCATCCGTCCCCGCAGCCCCCGCGGATGGAGAGGAGCCCCGAGTCTTTTTCGTCTTTTTCTTTTTTGGAGAGGAGGGCGGGGAATGAACCCGCTTCTCACCTCCGCCGGCAGAAGCCCCCAGGCCAGATGGACCGGCCTCAGCCAGGTCCCTCTCCGAAATGGAGAAGGTCCTGGTTGTCGTAGGGGCACCTGTCGGAGGAGATCCCTCCCCTCCTTTTACTGCCTCGGAGCCCTCAGCCATTTGAGGAGGACCTTGCATAGGGGCGGATTCGGGTTCGGTGCTTGGCGCCGAGCCCGAATTATCCCCCATGGAAGGCCCTACCGTCTGAGGCTGGGTCTCCTCAATGACCATGTCTATCACAGGAGGGGCCTCCAGTTGGCCATTCCCTCCCAGGACATCGCAGGTCCCCTTGGCAGTGTCGCCAGTCTTGTGTGGGGAGGCACAGGCCTTGACCCCGGCAAGGTTTAAAATTCTTGCCAGCAGGTCTTTTGAGGGAAGCGACCGAAGGGGCCTGGCTTCCCTCTCCCCCCTAAGGGGGGTTTGCCCTACCAAGCCGCTTTGATGGGGAGCGGCTGGCTAAGGGCTGCCTGCTGGCTTTCTTGGCAGTCCCCTTGGAAAGAAAAGAGGGGACTGCCGCTGGGAAAAGGGAGGTGCCCGAAAGCACCTCCAGAGAAGGGGGTGAGGGGGAGTCCCCTGCACCCGTAGGCGAAGGAGAGGAGTAAGCCTCCTCTCCGGTTAGAGAAATATGGAGGGTCCCCTGTGCAAGCACAGGGGGGGAGGACATCCATTTTTTTGCTGGAGCTGCCCGAGGGCGGCTCCGTTGATGTTTCAGGGAAAGTTGGGGGTTGAGTTTTTTTGGGGGGGTCTTCATCATTGGGCTTTAGTGACCCTTTTTTTTAACACGGGATGCAATAGTGCACACCTCTCGCAGTAGCCCGCACTGCGAGAGGTGCTTACAAGCCCGGCAGAGCCAGGCGCCGCCATTTGGGACCACCCCTCCCGCCTGGTGGCCTGGCAGTCCATCGGCATGGCGGCTCCACCTTGAACACAGCGTAAAATATATAGATTGTGAAGAGGAGAGGAAAAGGGATGTGAGGAAGGTATGGGTGGGGATGAAGCAGGTTGTTAAAAACCAGCCACCCCAGACCGGAGCTCAGGGGTTAGTGAACATTGTCCCCCACCCCCTCAGCCCCGATGCGGGATGGTTGGCTGAAAGGAAGGTCAGCATCTACCCTGTGAAATTAGAGGCTGACCAGAGAAAGTTGTGGGAGAGGTTGTGTGAAAAGAGAGGAAACAAGTGTTTTGAAGGAAGGAAGAGAGGCTAAGCTGGGGCCGGACGGAGCGCTGGATCCCGTCAGCACGGCGGCCAGGATGGCAAATCGCCGCGCCCCTTACGGGGAATTTTCTGATAAATCAGGCAAAAGCTTTAAAATATGAAACCACACCCTCTTGGATTTTGATGATAATTGAAGTATAGATAGATTTTAGGCTGAAACCACCGAGTCTGAAATCTATTTTTCAATATGTTAATTAGAAGCAAAGTTATGGACATCCCAATTTGAGGGGGGGGGACCCCCCAAATTATAAAGTTACAGCCATCTAAATTTTTAAATGGCGGGAAAACCCAAAGTAATAATAATAATAGGTATGTATAGTACACCCTTCAGGGCTGTTAGCCCTCCCAGAGGCGCAGGTTATGTAGCGAGTGTGGAGAAAGTTTACAGGGAAGAGAAGGCAATTCTGAAGAGATGAGTCTTCAGGAGGAGACCTTTAAAAGTAGCAAGGGAGGGAGAGGATCTGACTTCGGCATGAGCATTCTATAGTCTAGGAGTACAAACTGAGAAGGAACGGTCACCAATCGAGTAGAGGACAGAACGAGGAGTGTTCAGGAGGGTGCCGAGGTTAGACCGGAGTGCCTGAGGAGTTTGACGACGGGAGAGGGCAGACGAGAGATAAGGTGGAGCCTCAAGGTTTAGGGCCTTGTAGGTCATGAGAAGAATTTTATATTGGGTATGGAAGCAAATTGGTAACCAATGTAGTTCCTGTAACAGAGGCATCGAAGGACAGAACTGGGGGCGGCAAAAGAGGATGAAGGGAGATTAACTAGAAGAGAATTGCAGTATTTAGTGTAAGCATGAGGTGACAAAGCCATGAATAGCAGTCTCAAGGCTTCAGTGATCAAAATGGGATCGAACACTTGAGAAGTTGCGGAGGAAACCTAGGAAAGACTTACAGATACGATAGATGTGGGGTTTGAACGAGAGTTGCTCGGCAAAAATAACACCAAGATTACTGACAGTATCAGAGAATGTTAAGGGAGGGGAAGAGAGCTTTAGATTTCTCAACCAAAGAAGCGGTACCAACAAGGAGAACTTCAGTTTTATTGTGGTTAGGTTTGAGAAAGTAGAGTTCATGTATGGAGGTGTAGGCTGAAAGGAGTTTGCATGAATAAGCCTCGCACGCTAATTTTAATTTGGAAGTATTGCTTTATATAAAAAAAAAGGCTTTAAAACATATTCCATTTAGGTCATAAAACACATATGAGGGGCGGTGAATAAGTTTTGCGAATCGGTAGGGCAAAATAGAGGAAGGGGGATGGCTGTTTGTGGGGGTGTTACGACAAGTTATGACAAGTCAGGACCTGCAGCCGCACACTCCTGCCTCATCTATTTAAGAAGCAGTAGCTGTTCAGAGATTGTCAGTTACAAATTTTTCAACAATGGAGAAGGTTGAGCACCGAGCAGTGATCAAATTTTTGACCAAGGAAGGCAAGAATGCAAAAAGAGATCCATGAACGCATGGTTGCAGTGTACACCGACACCGCCCCTTCCTATGCAACTATTGCTCGCTGGAATAGGGAGTTCCGCCATGGTCGTGAGTCCTTTAAAGATGACCCCCGTCCAGGATGCCCATCAGATGTGACCAACGAGGACAATGTGGCCCGTGTGGAGAGGATGATCCTCGAAAACCGACGGGTGAAGGTCGAAGAAATCGAGTGAGAACTTGGAATATTACATGGAAGTGTTATCAACATCATTCATGACAATTTGGCCATGACCAAGGTCTCTGCCCGTTGGGTCCCTAGAAACCTCACGCCCAATGATCGACTTCAACGTCGTCAAAGTCCACAAGGCCAGAGTTACACAAGCTGCCATGCACAAGTGCGGATTTAGGAGCTCAACCATCCACCCTACAGTCCAGATCTGGCCCTAGCAACTTTTTATTCTGCCAGGTCAAGGCTGCACTGCGTGGATGCCAATTTGGGGACGATGAAGATGTCCAGCTCGCCATCCAGGAGTGGATTGAACAGCAGTTGGGAGATTTCTGGTTGTCGGGAAATCAAAGCCTCAGGGACAAGTGGCGCAAGTGCATTGAAGTCGAGGGTAGTTATATTGAAAAAAAAAAACACTTTTCCTCATATCTCGTTTCCTTATATCCGAATTGCAAAACTTATTGACCGCCCCTCATATATACAACTTTTTTTCATTGAACATTGAAGGAAATGCATAAAAATAGAATGATTCCACATGGCATCATTGGGAAGTATTGATGCAAACATGAAAAACAACTATAAAATAAAATCATTGGGAAAATAACAAAGAAAAGCTGGAATTTAGTAACTATATTTCATTAATTTTAATAAAATAATACACAATTTATTTTTGTATGAAATGTAATAAGACAATTTTGCTCTTTCAACAGGCATAATGAGATGTTACACTTGTTACACTTCAGATGTGCGTAAGCTTTGAAGCGGCATTTGCATCTTTGCTCCATGTAGATCAGTAGGCACAGGAAAATGATCAAACCCAATCAAAAGAACATCATTGATTGGCCTTATTACTGTGATTCTTTTGGCATTTAGACTGACTTTACTCTCATTGAATGGCCTACCTTTTTGCCTCGTATTTTTACCAGCATTAGTTAGTGAGAGCTTCTCCTCTAATGTGTTTTTTAGGGGGCCTCTGAAGATTAAATGAATGAAATTAGTTATTTTATTTTTTATGTAACTTTAGGTTAGGATAGGTTATTGAGACTGGCCATGTACTCCCACTCAAAAACCGAGATGGCACCACCAGACGATTACCGACCGTTATGGCAGCACTTCTAACTAAATAGGCCCTATAGAACTAAAACAATTATAGGTAGCAGGACTACTAGAATATATATACATATATACACCACCTTAGCTGGAGGGATAAACCACATGTGGGGATGGTGTTTATACTGCACTATCAAGCTAAGCAGAGGAGCTGTCTCTAGCAGCCAATGGCTAGCCGGGTGGAGGAGATCCTCGACTGACCCAATGGCATAGTGTAGGGGAGTAAACCTTCCAAATCAGGAGTGGAGCCCCGAAGCCAGACCAGTGTGCTGTGCTCACTGACTCCGACAGTTCCTGCAGCCAACCTGGTGACAAACATACTGCTTTGCATTCCTTTGAATGACACCAGCGAGGCTGAGAGGGGGATCTTGATGACTGGGCAACCCAGGATCTCCATACACTTCACCCAGGCCTGTGCTATGATGCAATCTCCATTGCCTTCTGAGACAGAGAATGGTGGGTGAATATGGATAGAATGAATAGGTTAGGACAGGTTAGGTGTGTGAGTTGTCCTGACTACCTTAAGAATTCAAAGGTATGTTGGAGGACTTTCTTTCGGATAGCATCAGGGAGTCCCATTCCACTCAGGAGAACTTTGATATTGAACAGCTTTATCTTGAGAGAGGAAAGGCGGTTTTTTAAATTTGTTCTGATTGAGTGGAAACCTGGGCACCACAGTAAGAAATGCTCCACTGTGTCTTCAGTCGAGGGCCACCACTTGCATAGGGTTCCGGGACTAGTCTCAGTTTGTAGAGATATGCATTAAGGCCAACATGCCGTATCCTGAGTCTGACCAAGGCAGTATCGAGTAGTCTGTTGTTTGATCTTACCCAGGGTTGAGGAGTGGAGTCTCTTCTAAATTTGCCTAAATGAGTTTGGGATAGATCTTGGTCTAAGGACTCATCCCAAAGGGATCTACATGAATTTCTGACAGTTTTGGAGAAGCTGTGATAATCTATGAGATATCGAGTCAGTTCTGGTGATGAATGGGCTAGAGTGGCTGCTTTATCCACAATCTCATTACCTCTGATGCCCAAATGAGAGGGAATCCATTGGAAGTTAATGTCATAGAATCTAAGAATATTGCTATGTACTGTGGGGGTAGTATTTCTTTGGTAAAGGACAGGGCTCCCAGCAGTGCAAACAGTTCTGTGGCAACTACTGAGTGTTGTTTGTTTATGCGCCAGGTTCGACTAACAGATAGGGTTTCTACATATATGGCTGCTGAGGAGGAAGGAGGAGAATGGGAACCATCTGTGTAAATTCTAAGGTGTTTCTTGTAGCGAAGGTTAACTAGTTCCAGAAAGAGTTGGGGGGGGAGGAAGGATATTATCTTGGGCCTTTCGGAATGGAACATGAAAGTCAAGAGAGAACTTGGATGAAAGTGGGAACCAGGGAGGGATAGGTAAGACAGGGAGTATAGGAGATGGTGGAGGTGTTAGGAATAAGGAGGCTACTGATTGCAGGGCGCAGACCTGGAATGGGGAATGTCCGTGGAGGGGCCAATTTGGATGTGATGTTGTTAAAGATTTCTTCCAAAAGACCACTCTAGTAAATTATAGATAATATTACCTTTCAAATTTGTAAAGAGTGGCGGAGACAGTAGGGCTTGAGGTACACCAGAAGCTGTACGTCCTGTTGGGACAGAAGAACGTTTTTTTTGTAGCCTCGAAGGTGTGACAAGATCATTATATATTCTATCAAGCTCGGAGACACCAGCTTTTTTTCTTTCTGTAAGACATCTCAGAGGCGCCAGCCTTGTTATTCCTCTGAAATTTGTAAACAGTCAAGTGGCAGCCGGCTAGACTCCCCACCCCACCCCCCAGCTCAGGGTACCATGTGAGGCATTTTCTTCTTTTTTTTTCATTTTGTCAGATCCAAAGTGTTAGACCTCGATTATAGGAGTAATACCGGTTTTGTTTGTGCATTTATCTCTTTTTGTTTCTTCTTGTATCTTGGTTGGGTTATGGGCCTGTGATTTGATATTAGAATTGCAAATTGATCAAGCCCATTTTTTATATTGTGTAAATAAGTAAAGAGATCTCTTATAAATATTTACCCCATATTTTTCTTGTAAATAAAGGAGTGTACATACAATCCGTTTCATTCTCCTTCGATTACTCATGTCTGAATTAGTGTAGGAAGCAGGTTGGAACGATTGGGATTAGAGTATAGATTTTCGGCCTATGGGGTGATAGGAAGGATGTGTCATGAGTCTGTGATATTGTGTACAATTTTGCTAGTGCCTTGCCCAGTCAAGGGGCAGTAGTCCTGCTTCTGCGTGTAATGATTGCACTGGTGAGGAACTGAATGCTCCCAATGCAATCCTTAATGCTGCATTTTGGATGATATTTAATTTTCTTATTGTGGTCTGAGAGGCTGAACCATAGATCGTACATCCGTACCGGGGCATTCTATGTGAATTGTACCCACTTTTGGGGAAAATCTCGACACTAGGTCATGGATTTTGATGATTTTTTGTATGCAACTTGGGTCTACTGAGATAACATCACATACCAATTTTTATGGTTCTGGGTCATTCATGGCCATTTTTATGGTCAGGTCAATTTTTGGTCAAACTGGTTGACCAAAAAAGTTTGGGAGGTCATAACTTGGGCTAGAGTTAACCAATCAGAACATTTTGGTACCAAAATGCTCATGAGAAAGAGACCTTTCAAATGAGTGGAAGAATAACATTCCTAGGACAATTTTTGCCATGATGACCCTTTTTTGAACTCTTTGACCTTTGAAAAATAAAAATGGGATCTCCATGGGTTTTGAATCCATGGGCATTTATATACCATAAGGTGGGTGGTATTTTCAGTCATGTTGCTCTACTGGGGCTGTTTATGACATCAGACAGTGTTAGTAAATAGTGATTTTGAGAAAGTTTGATGTATCTCAACATGGTCATCATATATCAGTCTTTCCAAACACCACCTCTCCCCCTTCCTAGGCTGCCCTGCCTCTTTTCAGTCTTTCCAAACACCACCTCTCCCCCTTCCTAGGCTGCCCTGCCTCTTTTCAGTCTTAGATGATTCAATGAAACAAGAGATTATTTTTTATCATTTCAGAAATGTGAGACAAACAACATAATACCTTTCAAATATTACAAATTTACAATTTTTATTACCTATACAAAATGTTATTTAATACAAAACATTAGACAAAAGATTATTTAATACAAAAATTTAAACAAAAACTTGAGACAAAACATTATTTAATAAATACCTGGGGTACTCATTTGAGCAGAGCCATAACTTTGTTTGTTACATCAGACTCCTCCTTGCTAATCATGTAGCTTCTTCCTGTTGCAGTTTTTGGTTCTACTGACACCAAAATGTCAGATGTCCATAGTACAAGAATCTTCTATTTCAGGGAAGCAAAAACTGTGAGAGGGTTCATGCGGGTGAAGAAATTTCAGTTACTTCACGTGACTCTGGAAAAGATTCGGTTATGCAAGCAAGCCAACCAATGTCCATCATAAATCACGGTGACATAGCCTGCAAGTTTTCCATTGAACACTGGACATGAAATAAAATATTCTTTGTGACTGATTCTAATCTAAAAGTCTCACAGAAACTAAATGGGTGAACTTGGAGAGCCTCCTTTGATATTGGAATGAACGAAGGAAGTTTTTATGTGCCTGGAATAGTTTTAGTAGCAGGTCTGGTTTTCAAAAGTTCTTCCTCCTGTTCATATTCCTTTTGAGTTCCATATCCAAACTTCATATTCCCAAGAGTTTCAGCGAATACAAACAAATCTCTTAGTGATACAATCTGTTTGTCATTGGGTCTTCTTAAGCTCTCTTTAGTAGCCTACCTTTTGATGGTGCCACCTATGCCGTCTGATGGGTCCTTCCCATGGCTAGTGGCAAAAGAATGCCACTCTGCTTATATACCATATTCCTCTTTATGCCAGCAAAGATTCTGAAAAGATTTAGAGTTTTTATACTGTGCTGCAGATCTGTCTGAAAAGTAGTAAATTTTCTTTACTGTTTTGAATACTGATTTCAGATACTCTATCAACATTCACTGAAATAGATGCACTGACACATTATTGTGGATGTTACACCCTGAAATTATGGTGTATGAGTCAGGACAGAGTTTTCCATCTTTAATGTGATAAAACACCCAAGGATGTATTGTCGCCTGTGCGGCAATTCCAATGATATCCATGGGCTGTGTCTTGTATTACAAATGAAGTTTTCTGAAAAATCACCAATTACTACAAATTTACCATCTGCAATATTGTTTTACACAGTTTCCAAGTACTGTGCTTGTGATTTTGCAACAAAATCATGTCGCACCAAAGTTTTGACACAATCACAAAATTTATCCATGAAATCATCAAGCTATTGGGATGCCCTGATGGCTGCGCCAGCTGAGGTGATGTCGAGCTTCCTGGGCCGGCAGGCTGGATGGGCGAATGGAGAATGGACAAATGGAAGGGGACAGATGACTGGTAAGCGTGTGAATGGATATGAGGGAGCAA
Organism: Ceratothoa steindachneri; assembly: GCA_963969495.1. Classification (NCBI taxonomy): domain Eukaryota; kingdom Metazoa; phylum Arthropoda; class Malacostraca; order Isopoda; family Cymothoidae; genus Ceratothoa; species Ceratothoa steindachneri. The sequence continues at coordinate 4,317,289 of OZ018324.1, forward strand.
CTGAGGTATGTCCCACAAATGAGAGACCAAATGGGGTGAGAAAGATGTGGAATGTCGTAGGTGTGGAAGGAAGGGTCATATGTTGGCAAAATGTAGGTGGACGTCTGGTGCATGATAAAAGATTACCAGGAAAGTGTGAAAGAGTGCTTCAAATGTAAAGAAACGAGGCCATTTGACAAAAGATTGTCTGAAGTTGAATGGTGGAGCAAATGCTGGGGGGAGTGGAAGATTTGCATGCGGTAACTGTGGAAAGGCCGGTCCTTATGCAAAGATGTGTCGTGACCAGAGGAATGTTATGTAGTTATTGTGTGATGGAAGGACATTCAAGTGAAAAGTATTGGATTAGGCTGAGCGTGCAAGGTGTGAATGGAAAGTCTGAAGCGGGAAACTGAATTGTAAGAGGGTATCTGGTGAAGTATCCTCTGGGTGCATGAGTGTGAGTAATGTGTTGGTAAGTCTGTCTAGTGTGAAAGTGCTGTCTGGTAGGAAGTATGAGTGTCTGAGTGAGTATGAAGGTTGAATTGAATGAGATTGAGTGTTTGGCTTTGATAGATACTGAATGCAAGACGAGCTTGGTATATAAGAATATGTATGACAAGGTGAGTGAAAAAGCCCTCCTGTCTGAGTGTAAGGGTAGTTTGGTAGGGGATTGGTAGTATGAGAGTGCCTGTGATTGGAATGATAAGGTCAACTGTTCAAATAAATAGTATGTTGATGAATGAATGTGAATTCTCTGTGATTGATAAGGTGAGTAGTGAGTATGGTGTGATTTTGAGGTATGATTTTATGAAAGTGAACTGTATGGTTATGCATCCTGTGAGTGATCAGATTGAGAGAAAGATTGGTAAAAATGGGGTGTATAAGTTGTATGTAGGTAGAGATGGTAGTGTTTTGAGGAGTGTGTTTACCGGTATTGAAGTGACTGCTATGGAGAGTGTAAGGCTTGTGAAGGGTGAAAGGGTGTCTGTTAGAGTGAGTTGGAATAAGGATGTGAGTTTGAATGTGGGTGAGAACACTGTGATATTGGATGGAAAGGATGAGTTTTATAAGGTAGGGCGTGTTGCTTGTGTGTTTGATGGCTTGATGAGAATGAATGATCCTTTTGTAGGTGTGCAGGCGGATCCCAGTGTGAAAGGGTGGGTGAGGGGGATCCAAGTCGGAGATGTACTGGGTGACCTCAACACTGTCAATGTGGTAAGTATGGATGATAGCAGGGAGGTCAGGGTAAATATTGCGAATGAAAAGACGTGTGAATGGATGTATAATGAAGTGGGAACTATGGTAGAATTGGATGGATGTTTGACTGAATACGAAAAGGAGGATGTGTATCGAATGTTGTTTGAACGAAAGGGGATCTGGATTTTGGGGTTGCAAAGCTTCCAGAATTCAAGATTATCCTGAAGGAGGACACCCCAATCTATCAGCAGCTGAGACATTTCCTGCATCCACTTGCTGATGAGATTGAGGAGTAGTGTGTGGAATTAGAATGATTGGAGGTGATTGAAGAAAGTGAAAGTGCATGGAATAGTCCGATTGTGCCTGTACGTAAGCCGGATGGAAGATTGTGTCTGTGTATGGATTATCGAAAGGTGAATGAAATAACTGTAAAAGAGAGGTTTCCAATGTGTGTGGTATCTGAGTGTGTGTATAGTATGCATGGGATGAAGTGGTTTACAAAGCTGGATTCGGTACAGGGGTATTACCAGATGCCCATTGCTGAGGAGAGCCGGCCGGTGACTGCCTTATCCTCTACAAAAAGGCATTATCAGTTCTGGAACCTCAGCTTTGGGTTGGCTAATGCTCCCAGAGCCTTCCAACAGGCGATGAATGTTGTGGTGAGTAAGTTTGCGAGTAAGAATGTGATTGTGTTTATAGATGATATTTTGATTATGACAGAGTTTTGAGGAACATATGAGATTGGTTAATAATGTGTTGAGAATGTTGGAGAGTGTTGGTGTGAAGGTGAAAGTAGCAAAGTGTGAATAGTTTGCGAAAGAAGTGGAATTCCTTGGGCATACAGTGAGTGAGAATGGGTTACGAAAGTCGCCGAAGTATGTTGAGAAGGTGCGAATGTTTCTGAAACTGGTGACTGTGAAGCAACTGAAGTTGTTTCTGGGTTTGATTGAGTTTCAGCAAAAGTTTATACGTCATTGTTCGGGTGTGAGTAAGCCTCTGACTGAGTGGATGGGCAAGAAAGGTAGTAGATTGTTAGGTGGAATGATAAGATGAATGAAGCGTATGAGAGACTGAAAGAGGCAGCAGCTGAAGATGTTAATTGGCATACCCGGACTATAGTGTGAATGCTAAGATGCTTGAATTGTATATGGATGCGAGTGGGTACTGTATGGGAGGTTTTCTGATGCAAGAGCAGCATTTGAATGGAGAGAATGTCGGCGAAGAATTGGGTATGTATCCGAGGCTAAGAATATAATTTTTTTTTTTTTATGGAGCCCATCTGGCAACTACCCACTTGAGCATAAGTCGCCGAAAAACACGACAGCCTAGAACTAGGCTACTTTAAAGTAAAAATATGAAAACTTAACAATGATATAAATTGGAAAAACTTAACAATCGAAGCAATCTCCGGCAGCGGGGGGAGGTCCCCCTCACCCCGGTGCAGGAGAGTGCAACCTACAAACAAAACAATAACAAAAAAAAAAGGAACCTTAAATAAAGGGGAGAAGGCCGGCCTCCCCCAAAAAGTCAATAAGTCCACCAGTCATGGTGCACGCACTCATCCCGAGTACAAGGGACAGGGGTAGCGACCCCGCTCATCCCGGTACCGAGACAGGTATCGTGCGCGAAGATCACCCTGACTGGAACATTCGACAAGAATATGCCGAACAGTCTGGGGGACGACGCAGTCGTTGCAATAGGGCGCATGCGAGCGCTCCATCAAGTAGCGATGCGTCACACAAGTGTGTCTGATTCGAAGACGACAGAAAGCAACCTGAAGCCGCCGCGGCATTGGGGGATAGGTCCATGGGAACAGTCGCGGCGCAATGGCACGCAACTTTAAGTTCCCTTCGAACGTCTCCCATCTTCTTTGCCAAGCAGTCCGAAGAGCTGCCCGTATTCCTGCCATGTAGTCGGTGTGAGGAAGAGCGAAACGCTGGTCCGGTCGCAGAGTCCTCGCGGACTCTTTGGCGCGCTCATTCCCCGCAATTCCTACATGTCCAGGAACCCAGCAGAAGATAATCTCGACATCTGCCCGCCTCGCCAAAACCGTGGCGTCACGGATATCGCGAACCAGGGGATGCGGAGATTCCAATGCTCCGAGAGCACTCAGGGCGCTTTGTTAGTCGCTATAGATCACAATCCGGTCTCCGAACCGGGCACGTCGCGTAATCTCCCGTACCGAGTGAAGACAGACGCAGCGCCTGGTAGAGCCCCGCTGACTTCAAACAGAGGGGATACGGCGTGGAAGCCGACCCCCTCTTGGGACTTGGAGCCATCCGTATACACTGGCACGGTTCCAGCGTGACACGATGTGTGCTCCAAAAAGGTCGAACGCAATACTCCCGGCGCAGTACAAGCTTTGGGAGCAGAGGCGTGGCGACAAATAGCCAAATGTGGTACCCTCCAGGGTGGCGTCCTGGACAAAACCAGGGGCGCCACCGCCCGAGAGCGATATCTACTTCTCGAAGGAGTTTCCTGGCCCTAAACCCAAAAGGCTTAGGGTACGACTGGCGTCTCTCGACGGCATAGGCACCATCGAGATCAGCTGCGGATGCAGTGAGAGCTGTTGGCGACTGAGGGAGGCGCCGGGCTCGCGCGTACAGTCGAGTGATACACTGCACGCGGCGCAGAGCGAGTGGCATCTCCCCAGCATCGACCAACAGGCTCTCAATGGGGGAAGTGCGGAAGGCACCGGTCGCAAGGCGAAGGCCGGTGTGGTGGATCGAATCCACCTTCCGCAATAAACGCTCGGCTGCGGATGCATAAAACTCGCATCCGTAGTCGAGCTTCGAGCGAACAAAGGATCGATAAAAAAGTAAGGCAGTAGCCCTATCAGCGCCCCAAGCGCTGAACGTCACGGAACGGAGAATGTCCATGGCGCGGGTACAAGAGACCCTAAGGCTGCGAATATGAGCCTCCCAGGTGAGGCGTCGGTCGAATACAAGACCAAGGAAACGGTGCGACTCAACCACATCCAGGCGCACCCCATTAAGAAACAAATCTGGGTCGGGGTGAAGCCGTGGATGGCGGCAGAAGTGCACCACCTTAGTCTTGGCCAAAGAAAAGCGAAACTTGTGCGCTTCGGCATAACGAGAGACGCGGTTCAATGCCTGTTGGAGTCGACGCTCCAGAGTTGGCATCTGGGCCGCGCCAAAAGAGATCGAAAGGTCGTCCACGTAGAGCGTAGCGAGAACATCTTCCGGCAGCACCGAGGTGATGCCGTTGATGCTCAGGGCAAAGAGTGTGACACTGAGGACACTTCCCTGCGGGACACCCTCTTCCTGCTCCTTTGGGCCGGAGAGGGCTCCCCCCACCCGTACGCGGAATCGACGATCTCACAAAAATTCAGATATAAAAATTGGGAGGCGTCCCCTCGCCCCCATCGAGTGGAGAGTCTCCATGATACCGTATCGCCATGCGGTATCATAGGCCTTCTCCAGATCGAAAAACACCGTGGCGTAGTGTTGTCTACGAAGGAAAGCCTCGCAGACGGCATTTTCCAGTCGGAGCAGAGCATCCGACGTGGAGTGGAACTTGCGGAAGCCGCACTGTGCCGAAGACAGATGGCCTCCGCTGTCCAGGAATTTTTTTTTTTTTTTTTTTTTTATGAGCTCATCTGGCGACTGCCTACTTGGGCATTAGTCGCCGTATTAAAACTGGCCTAGTTCTAGGCTACTTTAAAATAAATTAAAGAGAAAAAAAAAACAAACAAAAAAAACAAAACAAACAATACCCCAAAAGGGGGAAAGGAAGCAAGCTGGTGCGTCGGGGAGAGGTCCCCCCGGCGCAGGAGCGTGCAACTAAAGGAAAAAAACAAACAAAAAACAAAAAAAAACAACAAAAAAAACAACAAACAAACCTTGCTTAAATAATAGGGAGAAGGCCGGCCTCTCCCAAGAAGTCAATAAGTCCACAAGTCAATGTGCACGAATCTGTCCCGAGCACAAGGGACAGGCGGTAGCGACCCCGCCCATCCCGGTACTGGGACAGGTATCGTGCGCGAAGATCACCCAGACTGGGACATTCGACAAGAATGTGCCGAACAGTCTGGGGGACGACGCAGTCGTTGCAATAGGGCGCAGGCGAGCGCTCCATCAGATAGCGATGCGTCACACGAGTGTGTCCGATTCGGAGACGACAGAAAGCAACCTGAAGCCGCCGCGGCATTGGGGGATAGGTCCATGGGAACAGTCGCGGCGCAATGGCACGCAACTTTAGGTTCCCTTCGACCGTCTCCCATCTTCTTTGCCAAGCAGTCCGAAGAGCTGCCCGTATTCCTGCCATGTAGTCGGTGTGAGGAAGAGCGAAACGCTGGTCCGGTCGCAGAGTCCTCGCGGACTCTTTGGCGCCCTCATCGGCGCGCTCATTCCCCGCAATTCCTACATGTCCAGGAACCCAGCAGAAGACAATCTCGACATCTGCCCGGCTCGCCAAAACCGTGGCGTCACGGATATCGCGAACCAGAGGATGCGGAGATTCCAATGCCCCGAGAGCACTCAGGGCGCTTTGTGAGTCGCTATAGATCACAATCCGGTCTCCGAACCGGGCACGTCGCGTAATCTCCCGTACCGAGTGGTGCATTGCCACCAGCTCGGCCGTGAAGACAGACGCAGCGCCTGGTAGAGCCCCGCTGACTTCAAACAGAGGGGATACGGCGTGGAAGCCGACCCCCTCTTGGGACTTGGAGCCATCCGTATACACTGGCACGGTACCAGCGTGACACGATGTGTGCTCCAAAAAGGTCGAACGCAATACTCCCGGCGCAGTACAAGCTTTGGGAGCAGAGGCGTGGCGACAAATAGCCAAATGTGGTACCCTCCAGGGTGGCGTCCTGGGCAGAACCAGGGGCGCCACCGGCCCGAGAGCTATATCTACCTCTCGAAGGAGTTTCCTGGCCCTAAACCCAAAGGGCTTAGGGTATGACTGGCGTCTCTCGGCGGCATAGGCACCATCGAGATCAACTGCGGATGCAGTGAGAGCTGTTGGCGACTGAGGGAGGCGCCGGGCTCGCGCGTACAGGCGAGTGATGCACTGCACGCGGCGCAGAGCGAGTGGCATCTCCCCAGCATCGACCAACAGGCTCTCAATGGGGGAAGTGCGGAAGGCACCGGTCGCAAGGCGAAGGCCGGTGTGGTGGATCGAATCCACCTTCCGCAATAAACGCTCGGCTGCGGATGCATAAAACTCGCATCCGTAGTCGAGCTTGGAACGAACAAAGGATCGATAAAAAAGTAAGGCGGTAGCCCTATCAGCGCCCCAAGCGCTGAACGTCACGGAACGGAGAATGTCCATGGCGCGGGTACAAGAGACCCTAAGGCTGCGAATATGAGCCTCCCAGGTGAGGCGTCGGTCGAATACAAGACCAAGGAAACGGTGCGACTCAACCACATCCAGGCGCACCCCATTAAGAAACAAATTTGGGTCGGGGTGAGGCCGTGGATGGCGGCAGAAGTGCACCACCTTAGTCTTGGCCAAAGAAAAGCGAAACCTGTGCGCTTCGGCATAGCGAGAGACGCGGTTCAATGCCTGTTGGAGTCGACGCTCCAGAGTTGGCATCTGGGCCGCGCCAAAAGAGATCGAAAGGTCGTCCACGTAGAGCGTAGCGAGAACATCTTCCGGCAGCACCGAGGTGATGCCGTTGATGCTCAGGGCAAAGAGTGTGACACTGAGGACACTTCCCTGCGGGACACCCTCTTCCTGCTCCTTTGGGCCGGAGAGAGCTCCCCCCACCCGTACGCGGAATCGACGATCTCGCAAAAATTCAGATATAAACATTGGGAGGCGTCCCCTCGCGCCCATCGTGTGGAGAGTCTCCATGATACCGTATCGCCATGCGGTATCATAGGCCTTCTCCAAATCGAAAAAGACCGTGGCGTAGTGCTGTCTACGAAGGAAAGCCTCGCAGACGGCATTTTCCAGTCGGAGCAGAGCATCCGACGTGGAGTGGAACTTGCGGAAGCCGCACTGTGCGGAAGACAGATGGCCTCCGCTGTCCAGGAAAAAGGCTAATCTAACATTTACCAATTTCTCCATCAACCTGCACACGCAAGAGGTTAGAGAGATTGGGCGGAAACCGGTCGGAGTAGAGTGATCTCTCCCCGGTTTGCGAAAGGCGAGCACAGTAGCGATTCGCCAGGAGTCTGGGAGAAGACCTTCCACCCAGATCCTGTTGAACAAATCTAACAGAAAGGCCATGCCTCGCTCACCCAGGTGTCGAAGCATGGCGTACGGGACATCGTCCGGACCATGGGCGGTGTCCGCGCACGAAGCGAGAGCGGAACGCAACTCACTCACAGTAAACTTGTCGTTGAAGGGTTCTCCGCCTCTGGAGGTAAAGTCCAGCCGGCGGCCTTCCGCGACATCACGACGTGCATTGAATGCTGGCGGAGCAGCATCACGGCTAGAGAATGCGGAAAAAGCGGTCGCTAAGGAGTGGTGGACTTCTGGAACAAATTGCCGCAGAGGGTAGTAGGTAGTCCAAATCTGAATGTGTTTAAGAGTAGGTTGGATGAGTTTATGGGAAGGGAAGGTTGTGATGGTTCCTAAGTTTTGTATATATTAATATTGTTTGTATATATCTATAGCTGCATGATTTAGTTCTTGACAAGCCTTGATTGGTGATACCCTTGTTTCTGGATGCAATCCTCTGGATGTAGTTTTCCTGGGAGTTTGGGTGCCTTGAAAAAGAGGCCGCTTGACTCGGATGACCTATGATGAGCCCTTGTGGCTTTTGTCATCCGTTGTATTATATTGTGGGGGACTTTGATTTTGTCTTCCCCTGGTGATGGTGCTTTTTGTGGGTGGGTTTTGACGGAGGCGGATGACCTTTGATAGGCCCTTGTGGCTTTTGTCATCCGTGTAATTATGTTATGTTATGTTATGTTACAATTGTCGGCGAATTTTGAGATTTTAGAAATTATTCCAACGTCTATGTCATTCACATATATAATGAAGAGCAAGGGTCCCAAGACCGATCCCTGGGGAACTCCACTAGTTACAGCTTTCCAATTGGACTCTTCTCCATTAATCACTACTCTTTGCTTACGATCGCTAAGCCAATCTTCAATCCAATTTGCTATTTTTCCACGTATTCCTAAGGCTCTGACTTTACACATTAGTTCCTTGTGTGGGACTTTATCGAAGCCTTTTTAAAATCTAGATACAAAATGTCTACAGATCTATCACTATCATGAATTTTATTAATGTAATGTAAAAACTCTAATAAATTGGTAAGACAGGACCTATGCTTCCTAAATCCATGCTGCGTGTTGAATAGCAGTTTGTTTGTTTCTAGATGGCTCACTATTTTATCTGCAATAATACGCTCTAGCATCTTGCCTACCACCGATGTCAGGCTTATTGGTCGATAATTACTTGGTAAATCTTTTCGTCCTTTTTTGAATATTGGCGTGACATTAGCTAGTTTCCAGTCCTGAGGAACAGCCCCAGCTTCAAGGGATAAATTGAAGATGTACGTTGATTGATCCACTAGAACATCCTTCAATTCTTTTATTATTCTTGGCACTAGTTTGTCAGGCCCGGGGGATTTGAATCTCTTCATTTTATCTATTGCTATTTCTACATCAATCCCCGTGCATTCAATATTTTCTAGTGTGCCATTTCCTGAGTACTCACAGTAAGGCTCGATATTTGGATTAGAAGTGTCGTTGGTAAAAACAGATGCAAAATATTCGTTTAGTACAGTGGATATGTCTTTATCTTTAACTTGTAACTTATTGTGTCCGTCCATGATTGGCCCAATACTGTTTTTTATTGGTTTTCTACTATTAACTAGGGCATAAAATTCTTTGGGGTTTCTTTTACAGTTTAGTGCCACCCTCATTTCTTCGTTACGCTTTGCTCTCCTTATTTCGGTTTTTACCCGTCTCCTCAGATTGAAATAATTCTTCTTGTTAGTGTCTGAACTGTTCAGTTTAAACATCTTATAAGCATTTTTTCTTCTATTGATGTCTCTTTTTATTTCACTTAGAGAGAGAGAGAGAGAGAGTGTGTGTGTGTGTGTGTGTGTGTGTGTGTGTGTGTGTGTGTGTGCGTGCGTGCGTGCGTGTGTGTGTGTGTGTGTGAAGGGCCATTCCATCCCTCCCCAACATAGCCATCAATGGTATTACAGTCATAACATAACATAATTTCACTGATGAGAAAAGCCACAAGGGCCTATCAAAGGTCATCTGCATCTGCCAAAACCCACCCACAAAAAGCACCATCGCCAGGGAAAGACATAACATACCATAATTTCACAGATGACAAAAGCCACCAGGGCCTTTCAAAGGTCATCCGCCTCTGTCAAAACCCACCCACAAAAAGCACCATCACCAGGGAAAGACAAAATCAAAGTCCCCCACAATATAATATAACAGATGACAAAAGCCACAAGGGCTCATCATAGGTCATCGGAGTCAAATGGCCTCTTTTTTAAGGCACCCAAACTCCCAGGAAAACTACATCCAAAAGATTGCATCCAGAAACAAGGGTATCACACATCAATGCTTGTCAAGAACTAAATCATGCAGCTATAGATATATACAAACAATATTAATATATACAAAACTTAGGAACCATCACAACCTTCCCTCCCCATAAACTCATCCAACCTACTCTTAAATACATTTAAATTTGGACTACCTACTACCCTCCGCGGCAATTTGTTCCAGAAGTCTACCACTCTATTGGTGAAAAAATATTTTCTTAAATCCAACTTACACCCTTGCTTTTTAATTTTCAAGTGGTGACCTCTAGTCCGATTTCCATCATCTAACTTAAAAAACCTGCTAACATCCGATTTATCTATCCCGGAAAAAAAATTTAAAGAGCTCAATCATATCCCCTCTCACACACCTCCTTTCGAACGAAACATATTTAATACCCTCAGTCTATCTATATATTCAAGGTGCCTCAGGAAAGGAATAATCTTTGTTGCCCTCCGTTGCACTGACCCAAGAAGGTTAATATCGTGTCTAAAATGTGGGGACCATGCCTGTATACAGTACTCTAGATTTGGCCTAACATAAGAGTTATAGAGTTTAAGAATAACCTCCTTACTTTTGTAACTGAAAATTCTCTTAATGAAACCCAGCACTCTATTTGCCATATTTCTTGCTTCAATACACTGCTTAGAAAACCTTAATGACTTATCTATTACTACTCCTAGATCTTTCTCATCCTCTACTGAGCTCAGCCAATGCCCATCCATTTCATAGTTAAATTCTCTATTATCTTTTCCCATGTTAATAACTTTGCACTTTTCAAGGTTGAAAGTCATTTGCCACTTATGTGCCCAGGATAACAATTTATTTAAGTCCCCCTGCACTTTAAAATTATCATCAATATCTTTAACTACAGCTGCTAATTTGGTATCATCCGCAAAAATTGACACTTTATTATTAACTGCCTCCCCAAGATCGTTTATATAGATGACAAATAATAATGGACCGAGAACTGATCCCTGAGGAACCCCACTGATAACATCCCTCCACTCTGACTTTACACCATTTAGCACTACCCTTTGCTTCCTGTCTTTCAGCCACTCAGCTATCCAATTTGAAACACCCCCACATATCCCAATCATTTTTAATTTATGAACTAGTCTCCTGTGTGGTACCTTATCAAATGCTTTACTAAAATCTAAGTAAATTATATCTACATTCTCTCCCTTATCTACTTGATCTGTTACAAACTCCAGAAAGTCTAGTAAGTTAGTCAAACATGATCTACCTGATCTAAACCCATGCTGAGCATCGCTGATTAACCCCTCCCTCTCTAGATGTTGGCAAATCCCTTTTTTAACTATTTTCTCAAGAATTTTACAGACTACAGGAGTTAGGCTAACCGGTCTAAAGTTATTTGGATCCTCTTTACTACCCTTCTTGAAAATGGGGACTACATTCGCTCTCTTCCAATCATCGGGTATTTCTCCATATTCCAATGACCTAGTATATAACTTGTCCAGAGCTATTGAGATACTTTCTACCCCTTCCTTAAGTATCCTAGAATGAATATTATCAGGGCCGGAGGCCTTGGTAGTATCTAAATCACCTATTAGTCCTTTTACCATCCTCCGATCCACACAAATGTTAGTAAACACCTCTTTTCCTGACCTATGAGTACTATACATAGGACTATTTAGTTTCTCTTTTGTAAATACTGATGCAAAATGACCATTTAGTACCTCAACTATTTCCTTATCAGTTTCTCTCACAAACCCTTCATATTTGATAGGTCCTATTTTAACTCTGCCACACTTGTTATTAGTTTTATAGTAACTAAAGAACTTTCTAGGATCTTTGTTGCTATCCTGAGCTAATTTAATTTCTGACACCCTTTTGTTCTTCTTTATAATCTTATTTAACTCATTCCTAGCCATTCTATAATCACTTAAATTTTGAATATTATTTTCTACCTGTAATTTTTTATATGCCCTTTTCTTCTCTGAAATTTTTCTAGCTATCTCCTGATTCCACCATAATGGTTTCCTACTTTTGTTCCTAATGGCCTTCATTGGGATACATTGTTCTTGGACTACATTTATTATATGCTTGAAAGTATCCCACATCCCATAAGCATTTTTACCTCTGAATTCTATATCCCAGTCTACCAAATTTAGCAAGCTTCGAAGTTTTACATAATCTCCCTTATGAAAATTTGGAACTTTTTCAGCATTCTCAGTTATTTTACCCTTCTCAATTCCCAAGTTAAAACGAACTATCTGATGGTCACTATTTCCCAATGCTTCCCCAACAGTCAATTCTTGAACTAAATGATCACTGTTAGAAAGTACTAAATCTAATATATTGTCCCCCCTCGTTGGCTCATTAACAAATTGATTCAAAAAATTATCCTCAAAGCATTCTATGAACCTGCCACTTGTTCTATCCCTACCTATCATATTTTCCCAGTCCACAGAGTTTAAGTTGAAGTCCCCAATAATAACTGCATCTGTTTCACATCCCTTACTTATTTCCCTTATCATTAGTTCATCTATATCATCAGTCTGCCCAGGTGGCCTGTAAAAAGCTCCCAAATGCACCATTCTATTTTTACTGAACCTAATATCTATCCAAAGTGACTCAACTCCATCCTGCTTTATTGAAGTATTTAAACTTGAAACAATGTTGTTTTTTATATAGATAATTATTCCTCCACCAATCCTACCTGTCCTTTGACTAATGTACATATTATAGCCCTGAAAATCAAATTCACTTATAGTGTCACTAAATTCTATTTCATTAACCCATGATTCAGTAACGCATAATATATCTATATCCTCATTGCTAATATAACTAAATAGCTCATCCTTCTTGTTTCTAAGACTACGAGCATTTGTATAGAAACAATTTAACCCCCCTATCCCTGAAGCACCTCTTGAAACTTGAATGACCTCACCTCTATCGCCTTGGAACCTATTTCTGTTATCTGCCAAGTCCATTCTACTTTCAGTACTATAATGTCCTCTCATAATTCCCTGACCACTATTAGTATCTAGTTTCCCGCCCGCAAAGACCTAATAACACGATCATACTCCTCCCACAACACATCTACCCCCCTCCTACTCAAATGCAGTCCATCCATCGCATACATTTCTTTCATTCCAACAAACCTATCCCACACATCCACAAACATGACACCTTCCATCTCACACATCCTCCTCACATAATCATTCAGCCCAATTGCACGAGACATCCATTCTACCCCAACATCCATTCTTGGAAGCACACCTGTCACAACACCTTTCATTCTACTTTCTTTCACCTTTTCAATCAACCTCTTGTACCTCTCACGTAACTCACATGCACCCACTTTCTTCACATCATTCACTCCTACATGTGTAATCACAACCGCATCCCTTGCACAGCCAGACACCAGTTCCTCATACCTATCAGACAGATCTCTCACTCCAGCACCCGGCAAACACACCCTCAAACCATTCAATCTACTTGCATTCAACTTCCTATCTAAATATCTAACTCGCGAATCACCCATCACAAGCACTTCAGTCAGACTCCTATTCCTAACCCCCACAGACCTAACTCCATCCCCACTCCTATTCTCATTCAAACTACCAGTCACTCGAACTCCACCCCCACCCCCATCATTCATATCACTTCCAGTTACTTCCTCTCTTAGGGCACTGAATCTATTAGTCAAGCTAATAGGTTCTGTGTCCCTCTGACTCACACACCTATTCTCCCCCTGGCTAACCACCTCAACAGAGGCAACCCTATTCTCACAAAGAACAGGAGAAGCCTCCCTAGCTTCATGTTTCCTAACCACTCTCCACTGTCCCCCATCCTCACTAGGCCTATTTCTAACTAATCTAAGGGGGCTAACTTCACTAGAACTATCATATCCTACCTCCTCCACCGGCCCTCTACCTTCACCTGAAACATCTAACTGGCCTACCTCACCACCTAACCTATTCCCAAATCTAGGCCTAACACTAAGTTCCCTCCTGAGCTCAGCAACTAACCCCTCCAGCCTACATATCCTGTCTAAATCCTGCCTTCTCATCCCCTCTAAATCTACAATGCATTCACGCAGCCCACATACAACACATGTATACCCCTCACCTAATACACCACAACCAATGCATACATTCCGACACTCATACTCACTTTCATCCCCAAACTCCATCACTTATTCAAACAAAGAAAGAATTTAAGTAGCAATAAGAAAAAAAAGAAGAGCAACTTAGCTTTGGCTGATTGTGGTGAGAAAAACAAACAAAAAACAAACAAACTATAGAAAAATCTGAAAAATAGATCAACAGACTGAGAGCTCTATAAAACACGTGCTACCTGTTCGAAGGTCAGTCGAAGACTGAATGGAATAGACTCACTAGACATGTGATAGAAGCCTCCTCTCTGGGTAGTTTTAAGAATAGATTAGATAAATATATGGATGAAGCTGCTAGATGGGGCTGACTTTTTTTATGTACATATGTATATATTTTTCTAAGGAGTGGGGAGATTATATTTTGCGGTTGCATGAATGGACATAATCCTCTGGATGCATTTTATGTATATTGTAGATTAGATCTGACAAACTCCTGTTAAGGGTGACAATGTTGATGACTTTTCTCTGGTAAGAAATCCTTTGTGTGTTGACTGGAACAGGAGCTGCCAAGTGTAGGCCATGAATGGTCTTTTGCAGTCTCCTTCTTTTCTTATGTTCTTATAAAACCCACTCCAAACATCTACAAACACTAATCCTGACTCCTCGCACAAACCTTTCACATATTCATTCAACCCCATTGCACGAGACAACCATTCTATCCCCACATCCATTCTCAGAAGCACACCTGAAACAACGCCTTTTACTCTACTTTTACACATCCTTTCAATCAGCCTTTTATACTGCTGTCGTAACTCACAAGTACCCACCTTCTTTACATCGTTTACTCCGACATGTGTAATCACAACTGCTTCCCTCTCACACCAAGACACCAACCTATCATACCTCTCACACACATCATTTACACCAGCACCCGGCAGACAAACTCTCACTCCCTTCCATTTACTTTCACTCAACTTCCTATCTAAATACCTAATCTGAGAGTCACCCATCACAATCACCTCAGTCATTCTCCTATTCTCTCTAGGCCTAGTATTACCCTCCCTCCTGCTCTCACTCACTCGACCTCCTATTCTACTTTCAGGCACGGCCACACCAGACAAATCTCTTTCAAATTCTTCCTCTCTCAGGGCATCAAATCTGTTAGTTAGCCTAACAGGTTCCATGTCCCTCTCATTCACACACCTAACCTGTCCTAACTTATCTATTCTGTTCACTTTCACCCACCACTCATCATCACTTACTTCACTTACTGCTTTCTCTCCAGTCCCTGTTCTAGGCCTAACTTCCTCCCTCCTGGTCCCAATCTGACTCTTCAAACGTACACTTGCATCTCTTCTCACTTCGGACACTAAATCGTTCAGTCTCTAGCATTCCGCACGTAATCGACTCGCCTCCTCAGTCAAAGCACATACATGGCACTCAGACACATTCACTTTCCTCTCTACACCACAGACATCGCACACTACATACACACTACTTCAAAAGGCATACTCTCTACATCCAAACAGTCAGCCATACTTAAACAAGAACAATAATAGAAACAAAAACTTACGAAACAACAAGAATTTGACCCGGATTTATGCACATAAGTTTAAAACCTGCTAATCAAGATGGCCACCGAAGTAAACAAAAGTCACTTTCTCACCAAAACAAAATAACCACAATTTAACTTTGTTATATTAACCAAATATATGATCTAATAACTTAATATTTATGTTTACTATGTCACACACCAAAGTATAGCAAAAAATCAAAATATTCTGAGAGCTCTACAAAACACGTGCTACCTGTTCAAAATTATCTTGGACAACATTCAAAAATTCCTCAGCCTCCTGATCACCCACAAGAGCTTTCCAGTCTATATTTCTGTAATTAAAATCGCCCATTATACACACATGGTCAGTGTGTATGGTCAGTTCGAAGGTCAGTCTTCGACTGACCTTCGAACAGGTAGCACGTGTTTCGTGGAGCTCTCGGAGTATTTTGATTGTTTGATATACTTTGGTGTGTGACATAAACATAAATATTGGGTTATAAAATCGTATATTTGGTTAATATAACAAAGTTAAATTGTGGTTATTTTGTATAAATTGTGGTTATTTTGTTTTGGTGAGAAAGTGACTTTTGTTTACTTCGGGGCCATCTTGATTAGCAGGTTTTAAACTTGCGCGCACAAATTGGGGTCAAATTCTTGTTGTTTGTAAGTTTTTGTTTCTATTATTGTTCTTGTTTAAGTATGGCTGACTGTTTGGATTTAGAGAGTATGCCTTTTGAAAGTAGTGTGTATGTAGTGTGCGATGTCTGTGGTGTAGAGAGGAGAGTGAATGTGTCTGAGTGCCGTGTATGTGCTTTGACTGAGGAGGTGAGTCGATTACGTGCGGAATGCTTGAGACTGAACGATTTAGTGTCTGAAGTGAGAAGAGATGCAAGTGTACGTTTGAAGAGTCAGATTGGGACCAGGAGGGAGGAAGTTAGGCCTAGAACAGGGACTGGAGAGAAAGCAGTAAGTGAAGTAAGTGATGATGAGTGGTGGGTGAAAGTGAACAGAATAGATAAGTTAGGACAGGTTAGGTGTGTGAATGAGAGGGACATGGAACCTGTTAGGCTAACTAACAGATTTGATGCCCTGAGAGAGAAAGAATTTGAAAGTTATTTGCCTGGTGTGGCCGTGCCTGAAAGTAGAATAGGAGGTCGAATGAGTGAGAGCAGGAGGGAGGGTAATACTAGGCCTAGAGAGAATAGGAGAATGACTGAGGTGATTGTGATGGGTGACTCTCAGATTAGGTATTTAGATAGGAAGTTGAATGAAAGTAAATGGAAGGGAGTGAGAGTTTGTCTGCCGGGTGCTGGTGTAAATGATGTGTTTGAGAGGTATGATAGGTTGGTGTCTGGGTGTGAGAGGGAAGCAGTTGTGATTACACATGTCGGAGTAAACGATGTAAAGAAGGTGGGTACTTGTGAGTTACGACAGCGGTATAAAAGGCTGATTGAAAGGTTGTGTGAAAGTAGAGTAAAAGGCGTTGTTTCAGGTGTGCTTCCCAGAATGGATGTGGGGATGGAATGGTTGTCTCGTGCAATGGGGTTGAATGAATATGTGAAAGGTTTGTGCGAGGAGTCAGGATTGGTATTTGTAGATGTTTGGAGTGGGTTTTATGGGAATAAGGGTTTGTATGCGATGGATGGACTCCATCTGAGCCGAGATGGGGTTGAGGTTTTGTGGCGGGAATTAGATAGTGTTATTAGGTCTTTAGAGGCGGGAAACTAGGTTTTGATAGTGGTCAGGGAAATTTAATGGCTCAAAGTGAGGCAGGGAAAGGAAGCAAACACAGATTTGTAGAAGGTAGGCAGGCTAATGGAAGTGCTTTAGGGTTAAACTACTTGAGTAGTGAAAGTGGTCAGGGAAATACAAGAGTACAGGGTCGGGGAAAGAGAGAAAGGAGATGCAGAGGAGATAGGCCCTCAGGTGCTTCAGGGATAGGTGGGCTGAGTTGTCTTTACACAAATGCTCGTAGTCTTAGAAATAAGAAGGATGAATTATTTAGTTATATCATTCATGAAGATATAGATATAATATGTATAGTTGAATCATGGGTTAATGAAAATATATTTAATGATAATGTCAGTGAATTTGAACTAGAGGGTTATACTATGTACATTAGTCAAAGGAGAGATAGGACTGGTGGTGGGTTGATTATTTATATCAGAAATAGCATTTCTTCAAATCTAAATAACTCTATAAAGCAAGGAGAAGGTGAATCATTATGGATAGATATTAAGGTTGGTAAAAATAGGAAAATACACTTGGGAGCTTTTTATAGACCACCAGGACAGACTGATTGTATCGATGAGTTAATGATTCGGGAAATAAGTAAAGGATGCAAAGAAGATACAGTTATTCTTGGTGACTTTAATTTAACTTCTGTAGACTGGGAAAATATGATAGGAAGAGATAGAGCAAGTTGTAAGTTTATGGAGTGTTTTGAGGATAACTTTTTGATCCAATTTGTTAATAAGCCAACAAGGGGTGCCAATATATTAGATCTAATTCTTTCAAATGATGATCACTTAGTTCAAGGATTGAGTGTAGGGGAATCATTGGGAAACAGTGATCATCAGATGGTTCGGTTTAATTTGCAAATAGTTAAGGGTAGAACAACGACAAACTCCACGAAAATTCCAAATTTTTATAGGGGAGATTACGATAAATTACGCAGCATGCTAAATCAGATTAGGTGGGATATAGAATTCCATGGAAAGAATACTTATGAGATGTGGGATATTTTTAAGACTATATTAAACATGGTTCAGGAACAGTGTATTCCGATGAAGTCTATTAGGAAGAAATGTAGGAAACCATTATGGTGGAACCAAGAAATAGCTAATAAAGTTTCAGAGAAAAAAAGGGCATACCAGAGATTACAAAGTGAGAGTAGTTTAGATAATTTAAACCATTATAGGTCAACCAGAAATGAACTAAATAAGATTATTAAGAAGACCAAAAGGACAGCAGAAATTAATTTAGCTAAAAATAATAATAAAGATCCTAAAAAATTCTTTAGCTATTATAGATTCAATAATCAATCTAACAGTGATAAAATAGGGCCTATTAAATATGAAGGGGTTTTGAAAGAATCTGATGAGGAAATAGTAGAGGTCCTTAATGATCATTTTGCTTCAGTATTCACAGAAGAGAAACCAGTTAGATTAATTGATGATAATTCTAGGTCAAGGGAAGTAGTGATAAATTCTATTAATATAGACAGAGAAGAAATTAAAGGGCTTATAATTCAGTTAAATACTAGTAAGGCATCTGGCCCTGACAACATTCATTCTAGGATACTCAAAGAAGGTGTAGAAAGTATTGCAGTAGCTCTCGAGAAGATATTTATTAGATCACTAGAGTCTGGAGAAATACCAAATGATTGGAAATTGGCAAATGTAGTGCCAATTTTTAAAAGGGGAAGAATTTTATGGCGATTTTCGTTTTTATACTGGGGGGCCCCAGACCTTCCCCCCTAAAGGATTGAAAAAGCGACGTTAATAATAAAAGCATAAACTAAAGGATTAATTAGATAATTTAAGATACGAAATAGAACTGAAGAACGAAAGGAATTTTCAAGATGGCTGCGCCCAGCAAAAATGTAAACAACAATAATAAAGCATCCTTGGTAAACCAAAATCAAGTTGTAAACAATGTAATTCGGACCACCGTAACTGAATCAAAAGGTATTCCTAATGACTTTTGCGGAAATTGTAAGGTAAAAGAAAATTTAATAAATATAAATGGTAACGCTGATGTAGAGAGAATAAATGCTGGTAGTAATGATATACCGAATTGTCATAGTCTTAATGATAGTGATAAATGTGCGTGGTGTCAAAGTGTATGTGATATTGGAATAAAATGCAATGGCCCTTGCAGAAGATGGTTCCACTATTCATGCACAAGACTGCCGACATACTTTATTATTCTACTTGAACACTCAAAACGACATTACACATGCGAGAACTGTGTCAAAAATATGGTTCCAATCTTTGATAGTGAACATGTGCGAGTCGATGGAGTGATAGCTAAAGAAGAACAAGATGATGAGAAGACCATACAAAAACGACAAACAAAGAAAATTGAAGAGAAACCCTTGGCAATTCAACAAACGGTAGCAAAAATAGTTGACTATACTAGTAGCACAGTCGAAAATAAAAATAGAACAGAGATACCCAAGGAAAACAAAACTGATAGTAAAGGTGACAAGAAAAAATCTCAAAAGAAAGTCAGCCCTGTTTGCTATTACTATAAATACAGTGACTGCAAAAAGGGGAAAAACTGTACATACAGACACCCTCCGCTCTGCAAATTTTTCATGAGAGATGGGTATGGCCTAAATGGATGTGCGGAAAAAAAATACTGTGAATTTACACATCCGCATATATGTCCAAATTCGTGGTATAATGGAGAATGTAATGAATTAGGCTGCAAAAACAAGCATATTACTGGCACATACAGTCCTAAAGGATTTATGGGAAAAAAAGAAAAAAAACAGGAAGATGAGAGCTCTATTAATAATAAAAAACCTCTTTATTCAAGCATTGTAAAAAGTGAAAACAAAACTGGTGAAACTAAAATCAATGAGAATGAAAATTTTTTAGGCCAAATTATGCAGCAAATACAGCAAAATCAAAGCCAAATTGCTGCCATAATGTCAATGATTCAAAGAAATTATACAACTCAAAATCAGATTCCTACATACCAACTTATACAGAAACAAATTCCAATGCAATTTTAGACAATTATAATATAGTTTATTTCAATATTAATGGCTTATATAGCCAATCAAATAACACAAAAATACCTTTTTTACAAGATATGTCTAGCAGCAATACCCTGATGATAGCCATTACAGAAACCCATCTGAGGCCTGAAATAAAAGACTCAGAAATTCAAATTGATAAATTCAATATATACAGATGCGATCGAGATAAAAGAATTCATGGGGGAGTTGCTATATATGTAAAAAATGACATACCTAGTGAAGAGATCTTAAAATATTCAAATGGAGAATGTGAGATATTAATTATTAAAATAATGATAAAATCTGATATCTACTATGCAATTAACATATATCGACCACCTAGTGCAACACCTGAAAGCTTCTCAAAGGTTATTGAAAAAGTTAATGAATGCAAAGAGATAAAAAATTGCAGCAGTAACTTAATAATCTTGGGGGACTTTAATTTTCCGAATGCAAAGTGGAATGAAAATGGACTTCTGGAGTCGGGTATAGAAAAAGGAAATCATAGCATAGTACAATATCTCATGTCTGATTTCTATTTAACTCAATTAATATTAAAGCCTACAAGAAAAGATAATATTCTTGATCTGGTATTTACTAATAATAATGAATTAATAGATGAAATCCAAATCTCTGAAACAATTCACTCAGATCACAGCATCATTAACTTAGAGACAAATATTCCTATAGAACCTATCAAGATAAACAGCTCTGGTATAAAAGTCCCCTTTGGGGATCTTAACCTTTACAAAAGTGACTGGAAATCAATCAATGAAAAATTGAGCCTTATAGATTGGATTAGTGAACTAGAAGGATTGGATGTTGATCAGACCTGGAAAAAAATACAGCAATACATGACTGATATTATTTATGCTAATACTCCAAAAAGACAAACAAAATCTAATAAAATTACCAAAGAACATAGAAAGAGAAAAAGTCTCATGAAAAAAAGAATTAAGATCACAAAAAATCTAAATAAAACATTGGATGTAGAGAAAAGAAATAAATTGAAAAACAATATACTGGAAATAGAAAAAGAAATAAAATTATCCCACTCAAGGGAGAATACTGATGAAGAAAATAAAGCTATACAACGAATAAAGGAAAGTAGTAAATATTTATTTAAATTTGCAAAAAAGAAAAACTTAGCTAGAACTAATATTGGACCACTTTTATCATCTGATAACAACTTAACCTCAGACCCTAAAACAATTGCCGATATATTACAAAAACAATACGAATCAGTATGGAGCACTCCAGTCAAAAGTACATTAGAAGATTCTGCGAACAGGAATACAGTTGAAACAATTAGTGATATACAGTTTCATGAAGCAGATATATCAAAAGCTATTGATCTAATACCTGAAAACTCAGCACCAGGACCTGATGGGATAGGGCCTATCATCCTAAAAAACTGCAAAATATCATTAGCAGCTCCAATATATATGCTGTGGAGAAGATCACTAGACAGCAGCAAAATTCCAAACTGTATGAAAATTGCAAAAGTAAAACCAATCTTTAAACAAGGATCAAAAAAATTACCAGAGAATTATAGACCAGTATCTCTCACATCTCATGTGATTAAAATCCTTGAGAGAATTGTTAAAATAAATGTAGTAAACTTCTTGGAGAGCAATAAATTATTAAAAACGTTTCAGCATGGTTTTAGGCAAAAAAGATCCTGCCTCACTGAACTTATCGACTACCGCAATGAAATATTGCAAGCAGTATTAGACAATAAAAACATGGACGTCATTTACCTTGATTTTTCTAAAGCTTTCGACAAAGTGGACCACAACATCGTACTGAAAAAAGCCCAAAAATTAGGAATTGTGGGGAAAATATCAAAGTGGCTAAAAGAATTCTTAATGAATCGTAAGCAAGTGACTATAGTAGATGGCCATGAATCATATGTCTCTGAAGTAGTAAGTGGTGTTCCACAAGGAACCGTACTGGGCCCCTTATTGTTTTTAATAATGCTGAATGATATAACTGAAACCATAAGAAACAGCTCTTTATATTCATTTGCTGATGACACAAGAATTTTAAAAACTATAGAAAATATATTTGACAGTGAGAAATTGCAGGAAGACTTAAATGCAACATATGAATTTGCCAAACAGAATAATTTAAAATTTAATGAAACAAAATTTGAGCTTATTAAATTTGGATTACAAGATAACTTAAAAAAAATTACTAACTACAAGACCCCCAGTGGAAAGCTAATTGTAGAAAAATCAGATATTAAGGACTTAGGTGTGTACATATCTAATGACTTATCATTTAAGGTACATATTGATGATGTTGTTAACAAGTGCAGGCGAATGAGTGCTTTTGTGTTAAGAACATTCAAAACCAGGGAAAAGTCAGCCATGTTGATATTGTTCAAAGCATGCATCCAACCCCATCTAGACTATTGTGTCCAATTATGGTATCCCTATGAGGTAAAAAACATGCAAAAGTTAGAAGGTATCCAACGGACTTTCACAGACAAAATAAGAGGGATGGAAGGACTAAATTACTGGCAAAGACTGGAAAAATTGAATTTATACTCAGTTCAAAGAAGATATGAGAGATACATCATAATATATATTTGGAAGGTCATTGAAAACCTCGTAATTCCACCTGAATCAGAAGAAATAGTTCCAGTATACTCTCAGAGATATGGAAGAACTTGTCAAAAATTCCATCTGTCAAGCTCAAATAGATATAAAATCCATCAGTACAACTCATTATCAAGATTTGGAACTAGACTGTTTAATGTGCTTCCTAGAACAATAAGAGATTTTAGTGGTACTACCGACAGCTTTAAAAATAAATTAGACAAATACTTAATAGACCTTCCAGATGAACCTAATATTATAGGCTACAAAAAATTTATTGCTGCCTCTTCAAACTGTATAGTTGATCAAGCGCAGCATAAATACTTTAGCAGATAGCAACAGTACAGAATACAAGGGGTGTCTGCCACGCAGTGGCCCCGCTTCATGGTCTCAGAAACTCAACATATACATATAATAATTGGAATCTGGATTTATGAAGCAAAAACCTTTCAAGAGAGGTCAAGAGAAAGAGGACCCAAATAACTTTAGACCAGTAAGCTTAACTTCTATAGTCTGTAAAATTCTTGAGAAGATGGTTAAGAAGGGAATTTCTGATCATCTAGAGAGTAGCAGGTTAATTAATGATGCTCAGCATGGTTTTAGAAAAGATAGATTGTGTTTAACTAATTTACTGGATTTTATGGATTATGTAACTAAAGAATTAGATAGGGGTGAGAAAGTTGATGTGATCTACTTAGATTTCAGCAAAGCTTTTGATAAGGTTCCACATAGAAGACTAGTTCATAAATTAAAGCTGCATGGGATATGTGGGAACGTTTTAAATTGGATAACTGAATGGCTGAAAAATAGGAAACAGAGAGTTGTACTGAATGGAGTGAGGTCAGAGTGGAGGAATGTTATTAGTGGCGTACCTCAGGGATCAGTTTTAGGCCCTTTATTATTTATAATCTACGTAAATGATCTTGGGCAAGGTGTAAATAGCAAAGTGTCAATTTTTGCTGATGACACTAAATTGGCAGCTGTAGTCAAAGAGGTTGAGGGTAGCTTTAAAGTGCAGGGTGACTTAGATAAGCTGTTAGCTTGGGCTCAGAAGTGGCAGATGACTTTTAACCTTAATAAATGCAAAGTTATTAACATGGGGAGAGATAATAGGGAATTTAGCTATGAGATGGATGGATATTGGCTTAATTCAGTTGAAGATGAGAAAGACTTAGGAGTGGTAGTAGATAGGTCACTGAAATTTTCAAAGCAGTGTATTGAGGCAAAAAATAGAGCAAATAGGGTGCTAGGTTACATTAAAAGAAACGTTAGCTACAAGAGTAAGGAGGTCATCCTTAAACTATACAACTCTTATGTCAGGCCACATTTAGAGTACTGTATACAGGCATGGTCACCACATTTTAGACATGATATAAACTTATTAGAGTCAGTACAAAGGAGGGCAACAAAAATAATACCATCCCTGAAGCACCTTGAATATGAAGATAGACTGAGGGTATTAAATATGTTTTCATTTGAAAGAAGGTGTGTGAGGGGAGATATGATTGAGCTTTTTAAAATCTTTTCTGGGATGGATAAATTAGATTTCAGCAAGTTATTTGAGTTAGAAGGTAGTAATAGAACTAGAGGCCACCACTTAAAGATTAAAAAACAGAGGTGCAGACTGGATGTTAGAAAATATTTTTTCACTAACAGAGTGGTGGATTATTGGAATAGTTTGCCACCTGAGACTGTAGACAGCCCAAACTTGAATGTTTTCAAGCGCAGATTGGATGATTATATGGGGATGGAGGGTTAATTTCTTACTTTTTGGTATGTGGATATGTTTCTTGACTCATTCCTGTGGATGCAGTTTCTTTTTATTGTATATTTTGGGGGATTTTGATTTTGTTTTTGACAGACTCCTATGGAGGCTTTAAATTATATATTGTAGATGCATGGTTGGACATTCCTATGGATTGTTAAATTGTATATTGTAGCTGCATGACCTGACAAAATCCTATGGATGCATTATATGGGTGGGATTTGATGGATACGGATGACCTTTGATAGGCCCTTGTGGCTTTTGTCATCCGTTAAATTATGTTATGTTATGTTATGTTGTGGTTCTGTGATTTGTCGAAATAGTGCGTTTTAATGCCCAGAAGACTCTGTCGATGAGTTTCGCACTGTGACCTGATTAATTAAGCAAACTAAAGTTAGTTTTGATATGCAAGTTTAGGCCACGAATGGTCTTTTGCAGTCTCCTTCTTTTCTTATGTTCTTATCTCGAAACGTTAAACAAATCAGCAGTTTCTGTTACCGAAGCTGCCGCTATGGGGGGTTCAACCGATTGCCCTCTTTAGATTAAGAAAGATCACGTATTTTATTTGTTTTTCTATTTAATGTGCGTGAACCCATAGGTCACGTATTTTTAAACTATTGCACAGATCTGTAAATTAAAATATTTTGGTTATTACTATTGCTAACTTGCCTTACGCAACTATATTCTTCCCTTTTAAAGTTGTAGCCGATTTGTGCTTCATCAGAAACCTTAACCTATGCAACAATCCACTGAAAAAACTAATAGCGCAAAAATTATATTAAATTAAGTTTCTAGTGCAAAAAAACCCAACAAATTTTGTAACTCTTCGTTTGCGCTTAGAAAGAGTGCCTAGGTGGAAAACATGCCGACGGTAAGAAAGAGGAACGAGAGGACAGGGACAGTTAGTTAAAGAAAAATCGATCAGGATGTGCCTGGAATAACTGTCTGGGAGTTGGATTTCTCTAACAAGAAAATGTGATGAATCGCATAAGGATTAAGTCTATACGTCCTACTAGCTCGAGTTCGAGCACCGCAAAGTAAATGGGCGAGGGACGAGAGAGTTGCGTACCTGAAATTGCAACAATACGATAAAGTTCGTCCGATACGACGTTGGAAGAGCCAGTAACATAACGAATGTCCCTCGTGAGTTGCCTAATGAAATCGAGATGATGGGAATAAACTGTAGAATGTACTAAAGAATTAAACCAGCAGTGTTTGTCGTCAATGAGGACAGTAAAATAATGCACTTACAAATACCAGCGAGGTAAATGCCAAGTAGTTCTTGAGGGAACATACTACACATCTTTTGAGAATCAGAAAGAGAATTCCAGAAGAAAGAGAGGTTGCCAAGAGGCATGCGCCCTCTGCTGCAGCGTTGTTCCAATGAGGGTGGATGGCGCATCCGAAGCGTCGCTGATAGGGGCAACGGGGGAAAGATGAACCAAGGAAGCTGGAGAGGCAATAGCTTTTTTGGTACGAGAAAATAATTTGCACGCCTATCAAGACTAAGTAGAGGACAGTTTTACTTGGTCTTCGAAAGCAGAGTATTAAGTGGTTGTATGATTCGAGAACCGCCAGGAATAAATCTGTGTTAGAAATCAAGCACACCACATAATTGACAACGTTACTTGAGCAAAGAAGGTTGAAGAAAATCCTGAATAAGAAGAATTGTTTCTTCGAGCGGAAGAATTCCGTCGTGGGAAACATGGTGTCCTAGAAAAGAGAGTTGTGGGCACCGAAAGTATACTTACCAGTGTTAAGCACGATACATTACTCCTCAAGATGAGTAAAGACCTGACTAATGTGCGATAAAGGATCATCAAAAAATTAAGATGTTATCAGTAGGTTGTCTATATAGCAAAATACGAAAGTAAGTTCTCTTAAAACCTGATCCCTAAAGTGTTTGAACGCCTAACCACTGTTACGAAGACCAAATAAGATTCGAATCATCTTGAAAGAGCCGAAATCGCCGACTTTTGAATGACATCAGGATGAAAAGGGATCTGGTTGAAAATACAAACCAGATCAAGACGAAAAAAATTGAACAACCGAAGAGAGAAGAGGCGAAATCATATATGTATGGTAAGAGGTAACGATCGGGTTTAGTGTGGGTGTTCAAAGCCCTGTAATCGCCTACTGCCCTGAAATATAAAATTACTATGTCATGTAGTGGAGAGGGCCAAAGTGAGATAGACGTGTAGATAGCGGTGTAGGAAAAGGGGTGATAATAAAATAAAGAAGGAAAGTAGCGTGGAGCGAGTTATGCAGGGCTTCATCTATCATCGGACCACTGTTGGCGAAGGACGCATCGACTACCCCATCATGAGTCTCGAAAAAAACTGCACGTTTGCAATTCCTGGCACGTACTTTGAAGAAACCTAGACGACGAACGCCACTTTGAAACTTTATTCAAGGCGTAATGCTCCACCCTCGAGTCTGGACACCAGTGTAGATAGAGGGGATGTAGGCAAAGGGCAGTGGGAAGAAAAATAAAGAACGAAAGTATTGTGGGGCGAGTTGCAAACGGTGTCCTGCGTCGCCGGACCGCCGTTGACAAGCAGCGTATCGACTACACCATCCTGAGTCTCAAAAAAGACTCATTCAAGCTAATGTTTTAAGCCACCTACCTGCGCTTTTCGGCAAACTACAGACGGGCGAGCTATGCTAGCATCGACTCAAACTACTTTTTAATTACCGGAAACAGGTTCCCCTAGCGTCGCATTCCGGTGAACCACTTTGTGTTTCACTGGCCTATATTTAGAAGGAGGGAAGGTAAGCAGGGTCTGGAAACTCCTCAAGGTGGCGCTGGAAGCGAGGCTTAGCAGAAGGGAGAGGAAAAGACAGAAGAGAACTCTGAAAAGGAAAATAAAACCCAGAAACAGTGAGTGTCATTGTGCGGTAAAAGGCTTTCTACGACGAGAATCGACCAAAAGGATGTGGACAGAAAGGAAAAAGAGGCCTAAACTAGGACAGGCCACCACAACAATGAAGAAAGTCCATCGAAAAACTGGACGGATGCCGAAGGAGACCTAAAGGTTATGCCTTCCATAAGTCCTAATGTCCGAATTGTTGGCCGCTCGAAAAACTAAATCAGAATTATGGAAAGCTTTATCGCTTTGAGAAGCTGGAAGGACATTGCATTCAGCGTCAGTGTCTATCACGAATGAAAGTTACCAAATTGTTCATATATGTGGAAATGTCGACCAACCTGCAGAGTTGAAAGTGAGGTTGATGTGTTGGAACGATTCGTACTTGCCTTTTTGGTTAAAATGAGACTGAATTGATTGAGAAGGTGAAAAGTGTCGTGATGAAGTCCAAGAAGAGATAGGAGTAGCCCTTGGCTAGTTATAATGGCATGGATATGTACAGAGTACAGCTTGATGTCCGTAGTTGCGATGGTACCAACATATGTCTGACGTTATTTGATAAGGTGAAGAATACGAGAGTTGAGTGAAAGATGTGGAAAATTGTGCACATCGTACAGCGTTATTACCAAATTATCAGTGATGCCAGCATGAATAATAGGAGTAAAAGTGAAAATTATGGTGATTATTAAAAGGAAAAGTAATATAAAAAAATAGTATGCAGCGCTTCACCTCTTTTTCTGAGTGCCCTCAACTGATGAGCAGATGGGAGCGGGACTACGTCCCGGTTGGCACGTTTTTGGGGGGTGACGATATTTTTTTTAATGAATTCCAGCTAAATGCTCTCTAGTCAAATATCGTTCAGTATATAATTTTTCGTGTTCGTTTTTCTAGTATAGCGCGGCTGGCCTAGATATCTATGATAATAGACTCGATATAAAAATCAAATGGTGACGAGTTTGAGTGCGGTTGCATATCTGAATAGTAGTATATGTTCCATCTAAGAGCTAACCATGCATAATGTAGATTACCTTCTCCCAAGAAAAATTACCGACACCTTACGAAAATAAACGTATTCGATTGAACAAGAGATAATTACAAGAATTAAGGGACCGTTAGGGTTTGTTGGACGGTGTCCGATTTTTTTTTAAGGTTTTGCTAATGATGCAATTTATTTATTGTAGAACTGGATGGTTAAAAAGTTATGGTTGGGTTGGGTTGGGTTTGGATAAGTAAGTGAACAAGTTAGTTTAGGTCATTTGAAGTAAACATGTGTAATTTGAACATACCTATTAAATATTTAACACATATAAAAATGAAATTAACGTTTAAACTCGGAAATGTACTAAAATATCTTCCTGAATAGGTCCGTATTTTCGAATCTCCTTCGCCACAAAAATTCCCACAAATACGGTTCCAACATCGACCCGCGAGTGCCACAACGACGTTTGTTTGACTGTCTCATTAAATTACATGTGTTCTCGATTTGCTGAGTGTGTGTTTGAAAGTTTACCCTGGAATATCTTATATGGCTGTAGGACTCCCCCATGTCTCTTAAAATTGTGGTTCCGGGTCTGACGATTTTGTGATTCAACGGCGTAGAGAAATATCCACTGCTGTGGAAGAACTCTCCCTCTGTTGGACTTTCTCCGTGAATATGTCGTTTCATCGAACTCAGCTGTTTTACCGAGCCCACCAATTTAATGAGAATACTTACTAAGAATATCATCTGCACCAGGGCCGGTATAAGGGGCTTCGGGGCCTGTAGCGCAAAGAACAGCGGGGCCCCCACCCGTATATGTATATGTACGTTTATATATATATATATATATATATATATATATATATATATATATATATATATATATATATATATATATTATATCTCACCCCCACTCCCCCATTTTCCTTTGAAGAGAGGAAAAAAATTATCTGAGTAATTTAAAAGAACTTGTTATAGTATGGCTGAGAGGACTCAACTGAAAAAAGAGGGTTTTATTTTGTACACTTTTTATTCCTTTTAAAAGAACAACACCGTACATACCATTAGCTTAGCCAGTAGACTATTCATGCTGCCTTGGAGAATCTTGGAACCATTTGCCGAACTGAGTGCACACTAACTTTAGTTATGTGGCTCATATGTAACACTTACGAAACTTGGCAACAGCAAACTGCTCATTTATCCTTGACGTGGTAATTTCCCTCAGTAAGTCGTGCTCAATACTCATTAAAGAGAGATGGTTCAATTTTGTTTGACCCATACTGACTCTTACTTCCTTTTTTATTCTATTTAATTTTGAAAAGGAGCGTTCACCACTGCAGTTGGTAACCATTAGAGTTAAATAAAGCTTCAACGCGATTTCGACATTAGGAAGACAAGACCCCAAAGAATTATCAACTATCAGACGATACAATATCAGTTCGTAATGGTCTTGTTGAGATCCGGCAACAATATCAGCTAGGGCAGTTTTCAAAAGTTTAATATACTGGATCAATTCCTCTTCGAACTCGACCTTCTGTGCCTAAGGACAAAAACTTAATTATTACTAATTTTTTACAACCCCGTGGGGCCCCATGAAGCGCAGGGCCCGTAGCACGTGATACATGTGCTACTAAGTTAAACCGGCACTGGTCCACGCACACCTCACACAAGAAATTGTTTGTAGTCAACTGCCGCATTTTCACCTATCTCCAGTTTTTATTTGCATAATCTAACCGTAGTCATCTCCCATAAATAGTTAAATACAGTTACAGTAAATAACAGAAGAGAGTCACCCTCAAACCACTTTCCTTCCCATACAGCCGATTCTAGAGTAGCGACACTCAGCAGACTGACCACGAATACTTATGTGCATCGGATGCTTACGCTCACATAACTTTGAGGTTGGCACGATGTTATGCTCCTGAAAAAGGTGGTTGCATCTTCTTCAGTTTTCTAGCGATACCACAAACTTTACAGATTCCACACTGATTACACCTCATCCATAATCAACAAAATATGCTATATATGAGAGCATATTTTAACCTAACCTAACTCACCCTAACCCCAACCCCAACCCCAACTTTTTAATCGTCCATCTCTCTCTCTCTCTCTCTCTCTCTCTCTCTCTATATATATATATATATATATATATATATATATATATATATATATATATATATATATATAAAGGGTCTTTTAATAAGGTCGCTCGATTTTTAAATGTAAATAAAACAACTTGTGTGTGATATATGCACTCAATTTATTTTAAATTTGAAAGTACATTTTATGGCATTAAATGTGGAATATGACGTCGTTCAAATGTACGCCGCGGCTTCGCTTGGTGGAACATATTCGGGAGGCCCAATTTTCGATGACTTTGTCGCATAAATCTGGCTGAATTTGCTGGATGGTGTTCGTTGTGTTGACTTTGATGAGATGAACTGCTTACGGATTATTCGCATAGAACTGCGATTTAAGGTAGCCTCAAAGAAAGTAGTCTAATAGCATTAAATCGCATGATCTCGGTGGCCAGTTGACGTCGCCGCCGCGCGAGATGACCCTGCCCTGAAATCGCTGGTGCAAAAAGTCTATCGTGGCGTGCGCAGTGTGGCACGTAGCGCCAGCCTGTCTGAACCACATGTCGTCAGTATCCATATCAGGCATATAATCCCGTTGAGGCCACAAGAAGTTGCTTATCATCGATCTGTAGATCTCACCGTTGACGGTTATGGCTATCCCATCTTCGTTCTCAACAAAATACGGACTGATAATTCAGTTAGACGAAAATGCGCACCAAACAGTGACTTTGTTAGGATGCAATTAGTGCTGGTGTATCTCATGTGGATTCTTTTCGTCCCAAATCTGACAATTTTGCTTGTTCAGAAATCCATTCATCCAAAAATAGGCCTCGTCGCTGAAGATGATTTTGGGGGGAAAATTTGGGGTAACTTCCAACTGCTCTAGAGCCTAATCAGCGAACACACGGCGTTGTTTATGGTCTTCTACCTTAAGTTCCTGGGTAAGTTGGATTTTGTACGGGTGCAGGCCCAAGTCCCTACGCATAATTCGCAAAACTGAAGTCGCAGAAAGGCCAAGTTCTTGTGAACGACGAGAAATTGACTGCCTCGGATTTTCCCGTACACTCTCATTTACAGCAACGATGTTTTCAGCAGACCTTGCGTTTCGGCGACGTACGGGTGTTGACTGATTGTTGATCGACCCTTTTGCCTCGAATTTGGCTATCAAGCGTTGAACAGTGGAATCGGCAGGACGATTGTGGCGAGGATAGAAATCACGTAATGCGCGGAACGTTTGTCGAACGGAGCACTGATTTTGATAATAACATTTGATGATTTACACACGCTGTTCAACGCTATAACCTTCCATCGTGACTTGCCAACTACTACTGAATAGTTCACAGTGATGTTGCCAGATGTCTCTTTAACAACCTGACCACTATCGCCTGACAAAGCTCGAGCGTCTTTGTTGAAAGACCCTTTATATATATATATATATATATATATATATATATATGCAAATTTTGTTAAAGACCATAGTATATTTCGCCTTTATTAATTTTTTGGGGAAACTTTCTATATTTCTTATCTTTTTTAGTTCATCTTGCAGATGGTAAACAACTTATACGTTCATCTTCTTTTTTTTAAAAAATGAAATGTGTTTGGTAAAAACCAAACTTGACTCTAATTACTGAGCTTTCGATCTATGCGATCATCTTCAGAGTGTCTGTCCTCCTTTATCGGTGAAGAATGGTGGAGTCAGAGTGAAAATGGGATGAAAAGAAAATGGATTTTAGGGGATATTTATTCATCCTTGCTTGAACGTTATGTCAAGGTAACGGACCACTCCTCTGTGAGCGGAATTTTAAAACAACTTCAATGTTTGATTCCAGCCCGTAGCCTGGATGTTGATAGCTGGCCTTTCTTCGTTAATTAAGATGGCTTCTAAGGTTTTTAGCCTGGCTTTATTTCCCTCTTTTCTTTTGATCGTGGTGTTATTAATCCAATATATCCCTGATTAAGCTGATGTTATGTACAGTCTCTCTCTATATATTTTTTTTGGGGGGGAGGGGTCTCCATGTTGCAGGTGCATTGTCAAATGCCTCGAAAGTGTGGTTGGAGTCATACCAACATATTTTGAGTTGTTATGAAGTTTGAGGTCTTCATTCCCGCAGGTAAACTCGTAAATTATGTTCGTAGATTTCAGGATTGAGGAGTTTTGGTAGATTTTGTTTTTCATAATGAGATTGTTAAATTTTGTCTTTTTATAATATATAATTATCTGAATCGTGTCTGTTTGCTTCTTAACTTTGATGTTACGGTTAACAATCTCATTGATGTTTTTTTTGGTCTCTTTTGTAGGCCGATGACATCTGATTGCTATAATACAGTTTGATGTTATTTACTGCTTCCTTGTTATTTTCCGTTCCATCCGTCTTTGAATTGCCTTCTTAAAAATGATTGAAGTTGTTTTTCAATCATGCTGTTCTGGAAACCGTTGCTCACGAGGGTTTGTTTTATGCGGGAGATCTTTTGATGGAACAGTTCCCACGTGGAGCAGCATTTGTATGTTCGGCGGATGTATGAGCCGATTACACTTTTTTTGTACATTTCAAGATATTCACTATCCGCGTTGAGGCATCTTCCCATGTATGTAGCCTTCTGTACACTTTTGTGACGTAATTCCAGTTGCTGTTTTGTATCTCTACGTCCATAAAAGGTAGTTTATTGTCCATGCTCAATTCATAAACAATTCATTAACACGGAGTTCTCAAATTGCTGTTTGATGTTCTTAAGATGTTCTTCATTTTGGACTTTGATATAGATGCCATATACCTATCGGCACTATGTATAAGATTATAAGATGTCAGAGCCGGCAAAGACCGTGTGGTCCACTTCTGGGCTAGCTCTCCTTCAAATCCCGCCAATGCACTTAAAGTGTGATCTAAGCAGTTCTTAAAGATGTTTATGCTTGTTGATTCAACAATGATCTCCGGTAACTCGTTCCACGATGAAACTACCTTGTTTGAGAAAAGATCTTTGCTATATTTGTTTCAAATCTTCGTTTCTTAAGTTTCTATCTATGGCTTCGGGTTTTTGAAAGTGCGCCCAACTCGAAAAGGGTTTCAATTTTTACTTTATCAAAATTGTTTAGGATCTTAAAGACTTGTATGAGTTCTTCTCTTAAACTTAACTTCTCGTCTCAAGTGATTGCAGGTTAAGTGCTTCGTAGGAATTTTGACGTAGTCTACGTATCATTTTTGTATCACGATGTTGCACCCTCTCCAACATTTCTATATCTTTCCGCAAGTATGGATTCCAAAACTGAACTGCGTACTCCAAATGAGCTCAAACTAAAGATTTGTACAGGGAAATTACTATATTTTACGATTTGTAGTATAGGGTTTTAGGTATTGCGTCAATATACGTAGATAACTCTGATCCCAATAAACATGATCTGACAAAATCCTATGGATGCATTATGTGGGTGGGATTTGACGGATGCGGATGACCTTTGATAGGCCCTTGTGGCTTTTGTCATCCGTGAAATTATGTTATGTTATTTGCTTGAGTCTGTGCAGAGAAGGATGACAAAGATGATTGGTGGGCTAAGGAACTTACCTTATGGTGAAAGGCTCAGAAAACTAAATCTACATACATTGGAAAGGAGAAGAGTCAGAGGGGAATTGATTGAAGTCTTCAAATGGGTAAAAGGATATAATAAAGGGGATCTGGGTAAGGTTCTTATACTTAGTGAACATGACAGGACACGTAGCAATGGGTTTAAGCTTGATAAGTATAGGTTTAGGAAGGAGATTGGGAGGAATTGGTTTACAAATCGTGTGGTAGATGAATGGAATAGGCTCACTAGACATGTGATAGAAGCCTCCTCTCTGGGTAGTTTTAAGAATAGATTAGATAAATATATGGATGAAGCTGCTAGATGGGGCTGACTTTTTTTATGTACATATGTATATATTTTTCTAAGGAGTGGGGAGATTATATTTTGCGGTTGCATGAATGGACATAATCCTCTGGATGCATTTTATGTATATTGTAGATTAGATCTTGCGAACTCCTGTAAAGGGTGACAATGTCGATGACTTTTCTCTGGTAAGAAATCTTGTGTGTGTTGACTGGAACAGGAGCTGCCAAGTGTTGGCCATGAATGGTATTTTGCAGTCTCCTTCTTTTCTTATGTTCTTATCAAATAGATTTTTAGGAACAATTTACGTTCTTTGACGGCCGAATATTCGACTCATACGCTCTACTGCTAACTACGGATAAAGCATTTTTACTTGCTTAGTAACGGTCTTTGAGCACCACTTACATAGAAAAGAGCCTATTCAGGAATTCTTTTGGTGAATTTCGCTTCACACTTCAAAAAGAGATGATACTATTTTTCATCGAGGATTTATAATTTAATGAGGGTTCAAGCACCTCACTGCTCCCGTCCATCGCCCTGCGTGCGAACCTGTTCGGATGTCTGCCATTCATTGATTTCGTCTTAACTATGCCGGCTACTTGGATTGACATAATTAAGGGCTTATGTGAAAACTGGTTTGAAGACTATCCCACAGCGGAAGCATAAGTCAGAAATTATCTCCAAACTGAGGCATAACTGAGAGTCCCGGACTGAGGAGAGATCCTCATCGTCCAGGGGACCCGGACAGAACCATAGAGGGAAGTAACATCCGTCTCTATGTAGCGGATGCAATTATGGCGCAAGTACACGAGGGGAGGGGGAAGGAGCAAAACTTTAGAAGCAATTGATTCGACCGCTATTGAATCAAGTTCACCATAATTCACCCCTCCAACCCATCCATCCATCACCCATCATCCTTGCAGCAACTGGAAAATTGAC
Organism: Ceratothoa steindachneri; assembly: GCA_963969495.1. Classification (NCBI taxonomy): domain Eukaryota; kingdom Metazoa; phylum Arthropoda; class Malacostraca; order Isopoda; family Cymothoidae; genus Ceratothoa; species Ceratothoa steindachneri. Next base: position 4,352,442 of record OZ018324.1, read on the forward strand.
GGGGGCGTTTGTTCGCCCTTTTTTTGGACTCGTACACTAACTTACCTTCACTAACCGCTACCTCCTTTAACACCTCATAACTTCTTTTTCACTCCAAACACCATAATTACACTTTGGTTTCAGAAAAGAAGATATTACAAGAGGACTTAGTAGAAGGACATGGAAAACCATGGAGACCCTCACTAAGAGGGTCCCCCTCAGGACCATACAAGGAGAAAAAGCCCCGGAAAAGAGAAAACTTTGCGAAACCCTCTACCTCGAACACAAAGTGGCACTGGTGAAACTGATTGGAGTTTCATCAGGTTTCATTGCCATCTGTGCAGAGATAAAAGATGTGGACAGGCTCATGTCTGAAGAAGGAGCTACTACACTAAAACGCATCGGACTCGAGGCAAAGACCCCCCCCATCCCCCCCCCCCACACACACACCACCACCACCACCACAAGTGGCAGCGAACCGCAGTGTCATTTGCAGCAAAGTAGAGAGTTGGATCGGTGAAAACTCGACAGAAGACCTGAAAGAGGAGATTCAGAGGAGCAACCCATGGGCGAAAGTGCGGGATGTAATCAAATTCCGTGAACACACCCACGTGTTCAAAATAACGTTCTCTACCACCGACATGGGCAGAAAAATGACGATGGACGGGATCTTAGTTTTCAATATGAGAATCCCAGGAGAGAACATCCAACAAGAGAAATTTATTAGCATACAAATGTGCTTTGTATGCAATAAACTCGAAGATCACACAACGACGACATGCCCGGACAGGAACAAAATGTGGTGCAGTGAATACGCCACAGAGGGACACTGATTCGATAGTGCGAAAGCACTAAGAAGAAAGGTCTCAGTTGTAAAGGGGTACACAGGACCATAGCCCTGAACTGCCCAAAGTGCCGAGATATCATCAAAAGGAAGGAGGAAGAAGAGAAGAAAGCCAAAGAGGTGACCTACGCGAACGCCGCCAAGAAGAATGAGGAAATAAAGACTGCACCTGCACCTGCACAGATGAATATCACGGGAGATCTAAGTGCAAAGATACTGATCTGCATTACCCACGCAAATGTGGCTAATGCAGTGAATCCTGGCTGCTACAACTAGGTACTTAATGCACTCTTAAAAGCCAACAATCTCCCGTCAGTAATAATGCCTGCAGACCCTGAATGCTCCAAGGTATTCAAGGAATCAGTCATAAGAAACAACAATGTCAAATCTGGACTCGAGGAGATCGTCGAAGCTCCCTCATCGGAGGAATCCGAAGAGGACGACGAAGAAGAAGATGAATAACCTGAAAATGAGGAGGGATCCTCCTCTCCTGACAACGACAAGGGCCCCTGCACCCGTACACGAGCTAAGAAAAGCAGGTCCAAAACCCCAAGTCTACCTCCGAAGAAGGAAACCCCTGGGCACAGTAAAACCTCCCAGCCAGCCCCCAAGAAGAAAAAGAAGAATAAGTAGAAGCATAAGTAAAAACAATTTACCATGTTACGGAACGCACTGAAGATACTGGAAATTAATACCTACGGCTGGATGACGAAAAGAACTCTTTACGGAAATGTATTCAGAGAAATTGATGCAGAGATTAAATACAAGCAAGTAAGAAATCTAGAAGAATCCTACCTCGCGATTGAGGTCGAACTCGACATAGGAAAGTTAGTCATTGCTACCGGATATCAACCGCCAGGGAGAGACGTGTTACCGATTCACACTCTCACTGGCCTACTTGGCAGAAGAGCCCCCACTGTATTAATGGGGGATCTGAACGCCAGATGCCGATAATCCGGTTACAGGACCTTCAACGGTATAGGAAGAAGTCTGGACCTATTGCTGGACAGAAATATTGCACAGCGAATAGGCCCCGACTTCCTCACCTTTGTCAGAGCAGGAAGTGCCACAAAACCAGACATTTGTCTGGCGAATCGTCAGCTACCGTTCAATTACTACATGGAACCAGTCCAGGTACCATGTAGTGAGCATATAGGGATCCTACTCACTATCAACAGGAACCCTAAACAAGTTCCAGCTGTAGTCAGAAAGAACTACAGAAGAGCAGACTGGGCACGGAACGCGTGCCTACTCGAGGCCTACGGTCCGCCAAACTTGGATGAGGCAATTCTCAAGGAGATTGACGAGGCACTCGACGACCTCAATGACCATCTCATCAGCGCAGATAGGGCTTGTATCCCTAAATCCGAGTATAGGACCATCTCTACTTACAGATGGAGCGAATACATGAAGGATGTATACCGTGAGCTAAAATTATTGTATGAAATCAATATCAGGAATGCATCAGTTCACTCAATGCAATGAAGTAAAGAAATCAAAGAAGAATTCAACCAGTTGATCCTCGAACAACAATGGAGACGATGGAATGATGCTATCGATAGCCTCGATCACGGAGCAACTCATAAAGATTTTTTGGAAAAAGATCAGAAATCTCAAAGGATCGACTGGGAAGAAGAAGATCGAGTTACAAAATGAAGATGGAAACAACGAAACAGAAGAGGGAAGAATTGAAGAGATATTCCCAAGTTATTGGGAAAAAACTTCAGTATAACTGAGGAGGAAAAGGAAGACTATGACCTAGAGTTTGAAAGCGATATCATAGACGAGCTTAACGAACAAATAGCCATGACGCACCCTCACCACCAGGTGGATAGACAGCGCGACGGAGACGCCGAGATTAACGAAGAAGAACTACTCGGTGCGCTCCGCTCATTCCGACAAAAAGCCCCAGGACAATCGGGGCTTACAAAGCTAAACTTTGAAAAGGCACCAGCCAATGTCATCGAAGGGGTAAGAAGAATATATAACGCTAGTCTGAACACGGGATACTTTTCAGATGCTTATAAAACGGCTAAGATGATTTTCTTTCCTAAGCACGGAAATGACCCAATGTTGAAGGAGAGCTACCGGCCAATTTCACTTCTAGAATTTGGCGGGAAGATCTTCGAAAAGATCCTCAACAGAAGACTGGTGTCTCACCTGGAGGAGAACTCCCTCTTCAACCTCCATCAATTCGGGTTTAGGAGGAAGCGAAGTACGGAGATATCGATTAATGTCATCACGGAAAAGCTAGCCCAAGCAAAACGGGAAAGAAGTTACGTAGACATTGTTTATCGGGATCTATCAAAAGCGTTTGATAAGGTGTGGCAACGGGGAATTCAGTACAAGATCACACGACTGGGCCTAAGTGAAAACTTAGAAAGAACTCTCTGTGACTATATGATGGAGAGAGCGGCGTATATCAGTTTAGGGTGCACGAATGGACCAAAGTTTCCGCTCACTACGGGCCTCCCGCAGGAGGGGGGGTGCCTGTCATCACTCTCTACTTAATTTACACCGCTGCTGTCTCAGCCCTTGTAAGCCCCACTTGCCTCAACATTTAATCCGCAGATGATTTTACCCATATAATCACCTGTCCATGGAGGAATGCTCTTTGGCAAGCTCGCATGACAGCAGCAGAAATTGAAAATCTTAACACCTACGAGGCCCGGTGGAAGATCAGCCCCAACTAAGAAAAGTTCAAAGTAGTCCCTATAGTCAGGAGACTACTTTACGACGTCAGGGTGGGAGATAGACATTATCCCTACACCACGGAGTGCAATGTACTCGGAATGAAGATTACTTTAATCGGGTACAAGAAGCACGCCCGAGAGAGAATCACCAAAGGCCACTGCTGCAGTCAAATCTCTATACATGTTAAGAAATCTTCGTGAAAGCAATAAAAAAAGATCTACAATGCACTTGTAAGATCGACGCTTCCGCCCTCTCATGTGCCTAGAAGACACAAAAGAGGAAACTACAAGTGGTGCAGAATAAATGTATGTACCTAATTACAGGTACATACAGGCGAGAGAGAAGACGCCCGGAAGAGCTGCACCGAGAGACGGGGATAAGTCCCATTAACCTTGCCATAGAAGAACGGGCAAGGAATATGCAGGAAACGGCTAATCGAGAATTGGACGATGATATCGTCCAAATGATTAACCAGAACAGAAGAGGCATAAGTTGCGCCAGATTTCCGAGCTCCGCTGGGATTTTAGCTGGCGGAGCAGAAGTGCCGTTCTACTCATGGAAATAAGAATGTTTTTACCCAGACCAAAGAAACGGCCTAAGAAAAAGATTACCCAATTATGAAATCTCACCAATTTAAACAAGAATTCACCGATGAAGACCCTAAAAATATCGAAGAAGACATCCAAGAAAAAACAAAAGACACGATTTACACTCACTACATAATATACAAAAAACAAAGACACTAAGCACAACACTAAAGTGATTAGAGTCATTTTTTACCACAACAGAAAATGTGCATATCATACCCAAGAACATTAATTTTTTTGAAGACAAATGGCTTGAACGCCATATTATATAAACTAACTCAAAGACAACAAAGGAGCCACAAAACAAAAAATATTTAAAAGCGATAAGCCTGATCACCAGGCTCTTAGCATCTCTTTGCACCCTACCACACTTCTTTCTCTTTTCACCACTTGTCTATTTTCCGCTATCTGTCCCCACACCCTTTTTTTATCCCCTACCCACACCTACACTCTTACATCAAATTGTAATTGTAATAAAGATTTTTGGGGGGTTTGAATTCTTGAACGAAATAAATTTGCTATTGGCATGTCGCTACCGGGTAAAAGAGGTAACGGTTAAGATGTGTCCCAAAATGCCTTCGCTCAGTAAAGAACTGTGAGGACGGATTTACTGTGAACCGATTATAGAACTCCATTAGACTTCAAAATGCTCGTTTTTGAGGAAGGAGGTGGTTTTGAGTCAGATGCGATTCCATAATATGGTTCCAGCACCACAGGAGTTCCCGCCGAGAACATGGAGCGTGTCTACATATTATGAATAAACATAAAGGTACTTTAAATAAATTCAGAAGTACTTTAGAGCGTTGGGACGCAGGAACTGCAGCACATAAATGCGAACAAATATGCTTGCGTGTGTGTACGCGCGCGCCATTCTTTATTATGCTCATTATTGGCTGCAGTATAAATTATTTTCAAGCGCTCCTGAGGGATTTTTACCATTCTTTAATGCATACCTACTGGTTCGTGTACGCGCCCACAACACAACATTAATTATGAGTTCCGCATGTAGTAGCTGCAGTTTCTCATCGCGAACTAAACCACTTTTTTTGCTCTATCTGTAGGTACCACGACTTTTCTTGACTAAACAAAACTTCATATTGATATATACACAAATTGGTACACACTTAATTTCATCTCACATAATTATTATTTGTATACCCAGACTTAGGAATTTGTACTAGTTACTCTTGAAAATTGACACTAAATCTAAACTTTTAAATTAATTCGCTCTGGGATTTTTAAAGCACTATTACTGCTATTCTAAAAAAATTATAATTGTGCCCGTACGAAATGCGTGAGTTTGTTTGTTGGTTTAACCTTGTTGCCGCAGTAGTCCGGTGCGTAGAAATAAGTTTGAGTCATCCATGCTGCCAAGTCTCGCAGAGCTCGATGAGAGGAGTAGCTATGTGATGAAATGATCGTAGGTGTAATTCAATCCACGATATCGGGTGGCAAAGCAGCACAAATCCGTGGCTGCTTAGGTGAAGACGGGAGACTCGCTGGTGGTGAAATTCGCTTCATCCTATCGGGCGGTAAAGCAACAAAGTTCCACGATTTTCGACCATCCCGTAACGGTCGCTTGGTTGAGGACGAGAGGCTCGATGATGGTGAATTCGCTCCGTCCTCTCGGGCAGTAAGGCAGCCAAAAATCCATGATTTCGCCATCCCGTATCGGCTGCTTCTTTGTAGACGGGAGGCTTGATGGAGGAGGAATATGCCATGTTGGTAGAGCGAGAAGCTTGTTGCTCGCCTTGTGAACGGTAATGATAACTTCTTGCTTTTTGAATAATGACTATAAAATTCAACCAATCAGAATTAAGCAGATTTTTATTACAATCTTATGTTTAATTTATTCATTCAGCGTTAAAACAAATTTTACCTTTTACACATAAGTGCTGCAAAAATTGACAAAAATTTGTGTATCGCCATGAGTGATTTCAATACCAAAATTGACTGGGAAACCAGAGAACCCTTTGGCGAGAACGCACTGCTCCTGGAGTTCACTAACAACGAGTTCCTGACTCAATGGGTGAGAGAGCCGACGAGAGGCAATAATATCCTCGACTTGGTTTTTACCTCTGAGGATGACATCGTTGAGGATCTCTCTGTAGGCGAAGACCTCGGCGGCAGTGATCACCGACTAGTCAGATTTATAGTCAAGGCCCCCAAGGTAGAGTCTGCGACTGGTAAATCAAAGAAACTTGATTTGAGAAGAGCAGACTTTGCAGGTCTTCGTGCTGGATTGACTGATGCGAGGCTAGAAGTGTGCGAGGATGTTGAAGATTCGTTGAATAGATTCAGATCTACGGCAATGAGTCTTCAATCACAATTCATCCCTTTGAAAAGCCTTCGTCGGTCTTCCGTTCAACCAAAGTGGTTTAATCGAGAAATCGGTCAACTGCTGAGAGAGAAGAGAAATGGGTAACGGCAGTCAAAGATTTCTGGTAACTTTGACGAGTACCGTAAGCTAGCTAGGAGAGTGAAGTCCAGCATAAGGGCAGCAAAGCGTGACGAGGAGCTCCGAGTGGCGAGACCTGCAAGAAGAATCCCAAGGAGTTCTTTCGTTATGTAAACAGCCGTAAACCAATCCATCGCAAGATTGGCCCTTTAGTGAATGAGGAGGGGGCATTAACCCTCTATGACCCATAAGCGTTCCTCAGCGATATTAGATTTCATAGAGCTTAATTACTTTATTCACAATGTTTCGTTCAATAGATGCGTGAAATTAAATAGTAAACATATAGCTAAGAAACTTTATCTGAACAATAATTTGTGAAATATTTCATTAAAGCGCCTTTATACCAGTTGCCAAATAATGGTGGAACATAAATGCTGATTTCTCAAAACGTGTCTGTTTATATGTGCAAAAATGTAAATGATACCAAATATTTTGTGCTAGGAAAATTCATGCATATAAAAAAACATTTAAATGTTGATATTAGATGTTGTTTAATCAAATATAATTGTATTTTTCAGAATTATAGTATTTTATTCTAATGTCGCTTATGTAAGACAACGGGCAATATCTCTCAAATTTGTATTCCACAAATTATGAATCCTTCTAACCTCGGTGTCACATTGCCGAAATTCTAGATGAGGCTGTGTATGAGGGTGATGATGATGATGAATTTGCTACTATAGAACTTGGTAAGTATCTTTATGAAAATAAATATGTAAATAATATATGTACATATATATATATATATATATATATATATATATATATATATATATATATATATATATATATATATATATATATATATACACTTATAACTTATTGATAAATTATTCATCATGTGAACTACTTACTTGAAATTTACTCTTGGCATGAAAATTCGCCAAAATTAAATAGTTTATCCCTTAATTAGTTTTGTTTGAACAAATGAAATGAAGAAAATGTAGTGAAATGCCTTACTAATTTAGCTATATCTTTTTACCCTATTTCTTGACATTTTTTTTAAAATTCTGGGCATAAGGGTAATGTCAGAAATATTTTGGGACTCAAAATATCATTTATATAATTTACTTTAGGAATAATAAATATAGAATATATAATATTTTTTTCAGATAGTGATGCAGAAATAGTGGAGAATGATTTGGCAATGTATTTACATGAGGAAGAAGAGGAAACTCGAGCAGTAGATTCAACTCAACCAATTACCTCACAAGAAGTAGTTTCAAATCTCCCCTCAATGCCTCCTTGCAAAAAGAGACGACGAGATGGAACTCTATGGCGAGTAGTAGAAGAAGAAAACTCTGAAAGAGAGATGTCAGAATGGAAAGGCCAACGTCTAACACAAGAGAGCGTACGAGATCCAATGAGCTACTTTAGAGACTTCTTTGATAATGATATATTGGAACACACTGTGGAACAAAACAACTTATATGCAATCCAAAGAGATCTAAATAAGCCATTGAACCGGGACAAAAATGAATTGGAGCAATATCTAGGAACACTATTTATTATGAGTTTGACCAAGATCACAAACACTCGCCTATATTGGGGTGCTAATTTTCCCATCAGTAACATTTCTGATTTCTTTTCAAGAAATAGGTGGCAATTTGTAAAATCAAATTTCCATTGCAATAACAATGAAAATATGTTACCAAAAAAGGATCCTAATTATGATCCATTGTTCAAGGTTAGCCTCTCTTGACTCACTTACAAAGGAAATTTAGGAGTTACCCAGCACCCCTAAATGATGTGTGTTGATGAGCAAATTGTTCCATTCAAAGGTAAAAGTCATATAAAAATTTACATCCCAAGTAAACCACACAAATGGGGTTTTAAAGTATTTGCTTTGTGTGACTCATAAGGCATTTTACACGATTTTGAGGTATATACTGGCAAAATACTGCCAGTACCAGGAGAGCCTAACCTCGGTGTCAGTTCCAATATTCACCTCCAATTAGCAAGGACGATTCCAGAAGGCATGAACCATGTATTATATTTTGATAATTGGTTTACTTCTATACCATTAAGTTACGAATTTAGCAAAAAAAGACATCACTTGCCTTGGAACTGTAAGAATAAATAGAGTTCCAGGAGCCACTACTTATCTTGCTTCAGATAAAGACTTACTGAAAAGAGGACGTGGGTCCTATAATAAAATCGCTTGAACTATTGATGGAATTTACATGAGATTAGTCAAATGAGCAGACAATAGATGTGTCAATCTATTGTCTGACTCTGCATCTGCTAGCCCAATGGGAACATGCAGAAGATATGACAAAAAACCTGTTTTTTTATGTGTTTTTTTTAAGAGCCTATCTGGAGACTGCCCACTTGGGCATAAGTCGCCTGAAACATGACAGCCTAACACTAGGCTACTTTAAAATAAAAACAAAACAACGATAAAAAGTGAAGATAGCAACAATTAGGAAGCAATCTCCGGCGTCGGGGGGAGGTCCCCATCCCCCCGGTGCAGAAGCGTGCGACCTACAAAGAAAACAACAACAACAAAACCTAGTTAAATAAAAGGGAGAAGGTTGGCCTGCCCCCAAAAGTCTACCAGTCAAAGAGCACGCACTCCTCCCGAGTACAAGTGACAGGCGGTAGTAACCCTGCCCATCTAGGTACTGGAACAGGTAACGTGCGCAAAGATCGCCCAGATTGAGACATTCAACAAGAATGTGGCGAACAGTCTGGGCGACAACGCAGTCGTCACAGTAGGGCGCTGGCGAGCACTCCATCGAAGGGCGGTGTGTCCCGCGAGTATGCCTAATTCGGAGACGACCGAAAACAACCTGAAGCCTTCGCAGTATTGGGGGGTAAGTCCATGGGAACAGTCGCGGCGCAATGGCACGACACTTTAAGTTCCCTTCGACCATCTCTCATCTCCTTTGCCAAACAGTCCGAAGAGCTGCCCGTATTCCAGCCATGTAGTCAGTATGAGGAAGAACGAAACGCTGGTCCGGTCGCAGAGTCCTCGCGGACTCTTTGGCGCCCTCATCGGCGCGCTCATTCCCCGCAATTTCTACATGTCCAGGAACCCAGCAGAAGATAATCTCGACATCCTCCCGGCTCGCCAAAACCGTGACGTCACGGATATCGCGAACCAGAGGATGCGGAGATTCCAATGCCACGAGAGCACTCAAGGCGCTTCGTGAGTCGCTATAGATCACAATCCGGTCTCCGAACCAGGCACGTCGCGTAATCTCCCGTACCGAGTGGTGTATTGCCACCAGCTCGGCCGTGAAGACAGACGCAGTGCCTGGCAAAGCCGCGCTGACATCAAACAAAGGGGATACGGCGTGGAAGCTGACCCCCTCTTCGGACTTGGAGCCATCGGTATACAATGTCACGGTTCCAGCATGACACGAGGTGTGCTTCAAAAAGGTCGAACGCAATACTCCCGGCGCTGTACAAGCTTTGGGAAAAGAGGTGTGGCGACAAATAGCCAAATGTGGTACCTTCTAGGGTGGCGTCCTGGGCAGAACCAGGGCGCCACCGGCCTGAGAACTATACCTAGCTCTCGAAGGAGTTTCCTGACCCTAAACCCAAAGGGCTTAGGGTATGACTGGCGTCTCTCTGTGGCATAGGCACTGTCGAAATCAGCTGCGGATGCAGTGAGAGCTGTTGGCTACTGAGGGAGTCACTGGGCTCGCGCGTACAGGCGAGTGATGCACTGTACGCGGCGTAGAGCGGGTGGCATCTCCTCAGCATCGACTAGTAGGCTCTCAATGGGAAAATGCGGAAGGCACCGGTCGCAAGGCGAAGGCCGGTGTGGTGGATTGAGTTCACCTTCCGCACTAAACGCACAGCTGTGGATGCATAAAACTCGCATCCGTAGTCGAGCTTCGAACGAACAAAGGATCAATAAAAAAGTAAGGCAGTAGCCCTATCAGCCCCCCCTGCGCTGAACGTCACGGAACGAAGAATATCCATGGCACGGGTACATGAGATACTAAGGCTGCGAATATGAGCATCCCAGGTGAGGCGTCGGTCAAATACAAGACCAAGGAAACGGTGCGATTCAACCACTTCCAGGCGCAACCCCATTTAGAAACAAATCTGGGTCAGGGTGGAGCCGTGGATGGCAGCAGAAGTGCACCACCTTAGTCTTGGCCAAAGAAAACCGAAACCTGTGCGTTTTGGCATAGCGAGAGACGCGGTTCAATGCCTGTCGGAGTCGACGCTCCAGAGTTGGCATCTGGGCCGCGCCTAAAGAGATCGAAAGGTCGTCCACGTCCAGCGTAGCAAGAACATCTTCCGGCAGCACCGAGGTGATGCCGTTGATGCTCAGGGCAAAGAGTGTGACACTGAGGACACTTCCAAGCAGGACACCCTCTTCCTGCTCCTTTGTGCCGGAGAGGGCTCCTCCCACCTGTACGCGGAATCGACGATATAAACATTGGGAGGCGTCCCCTCGCCCCCATCGTGTGGAGAGTCTCCACGATACCGTATCGCCATGCGCTATTATAGGCCTTCTCCAGATGGAAAACACCGTGGCGTAGTGCTGTCTACGAAGGAGGCCTCACAGATGGCATTTTCCATTTGAAGCAGAGCATCCGACGTGGAGTGGAACTTGCGGAAGTGGCACTGTGGAGAAGACAGATGGCCTCCGCTTTCCAGGAAAAAGGCTAATCTAACATTTACCAATTTCTCCATCAACTTGCACACTCAAGAGGTTAGAGAGATTGGGCGGAAACCGGCCGGAGTAGAATGATCTCTCCCCAGTTTGCGAAAGGAGAGCACAGTAGCGATTCGCCAGTGGTCGGCGTGCAAAACGGCCAGACGTTCTGGGAAGAGTAGTCAGGCCCGTGGCGATGAGGTTGCCGGAGAAGAACTCAACGGCCTCATTTACCGACCTAAACTCCTCGACTGAGATAGAGAATTCAGTCATTTCCTGAAATGCAGGCCACCGCGCCCGCGCCAAGCACCACCAAGGTGGGCTCTCAAGCGGCAGTTGCCCTGAAAATTATATTTGAATGGAAAAGTGATCACTACCCTGAAGGTCATCGACCACTCTCCAATACAAATCAGGCTGTGTATCCAATGAGCACAGAGATAGAGCAAGTCAAGAAAATGAAGCGGTTCTCGGGCAGTGATGCGTAAACTCATCCACATTTAGGACACCCATCTCAAGCTCTTCGATCAGATCGGCAAGGAATTGTCCCCATGGATTTATGGCCTAATCTCCCCAGAGAGGATGCCTGCCATTCAGATCTCCAAGCAAGAGAAAGGGACTCGGCAACCGTGCCACAGCGCGGCGGAAGTACCCCGCGTCCAAGTCAGCTGAAGGTGGAATGTATGCAGAAATGATAGTATACCTCCTATCCAGGTGCAGCTGCACAGCCACTGCCTGAATGAGGTATCTAAAGTGAAAGAAAGAACGGAGACATCATGCCGGGTGTAAACCGCGCATCCCCCAACCCGACCATCTCTTGGTGGTGGGGTCGCAAAACCCTTAGACCCTGGGAGGGTGGGCAGGGGGCAGGCGCCTAGCATGGTCTAATTCAGGCCTAGCTCGGAGGATGCGTGGAGGCCCTCTTCGAACAGAAGACCCTCACGGGAATGGCCGTACCCTACCCCGAGGCAGAACCCCTAGCGCTGTTGTCGGACAAAGCACTGAAGGTGCTGTCACATTCGAGGACTTATTCGGGGAGGTTGTGCTCGCCATGCGAGTCTTTTCCTCCCTCCGCCTGGAAACCTTAGGCGGGCGTTGCGGCTTCGGAGGCGGGGAGCCCCTTTTCGAGGAACCACCATCTCCGAGCCACTCAGCCCACCATTAGGCGTGGGCGAAGGACCTGAACATCCTTTGTTGCTGTCCTCCTTTCGGGGGCCAGCTTTAGGAACCCAGGAAGATGGCCTGGTGATCAACTTCAGGGGTATTAATGACTCGGTGGAGGCGCGTGGCCTTTTCGCCTTACGGGAAACGGTCACGCTGGAGGAAGAGGGGAGCCCTGGTTTTAGCCGGGGCTGAGTGTGAACCCTTTGTGCCGCCAGCTTTACCAAGGGAGCGTCCGGGTTCAGTAGAACCCGCAGAAGGGCTCCGAATGGGCGCAGAAACAACCTTGCTCGTTGCCCTGGATGGGCCAGGAGCAGAGGGCGTCTTTCTAACCATTGAGGCATAAGACGTCCCAGGCAGAGCCGAGCGCGCGAGGACCAAGTCCTTAGCCTCGCGGAATGAGAGTCGATTCTGGGCCTGAACGGCCAGGATTTCTTTCTCAAGGATATATCCACCACATTGCTTCGAAGAAGCGGGGTACGGCTCTCCGCAATTGACACACTCGGCCACACACGATTTGGACTTATCGTGTGCGACCTTGGAGCAATTTACACAGACTTCGGGTGACCCGGACTTTGCACGTCTACATGAACGATTCGTATGGCCGAAGCGGTGACAGTAATAGCACCGCCGCGGCAGTGGCACGAATGCCTTCACGCGGTAGTGGTACCAACCGGCACGCACAGAGTCAGGGAGCTTGTCACAGTCGAACGTGACGAAGAGTGCAGGGGTGGGTATCGAGGCCCCTCTGTTTTCTCATCACACGTTCAACCTTGACATCCACATGGTCGGCCAGCTCTAAGGTGATGTCCTCTATGGGGTAGTCAACGTTTTCCCTCGCATAAACTACTCCTTTCACAAAGTTCATGGAAGAGTGCGGCGTCACACTCACCGGGGTGCCATTAAGTGTCCGAAGATCGCTTATCTTGGCCGCCTCGGAGGAAACCGCCGCATTCGCCACAAGGCTCCCGTCCGAGAAACGGGTCACCTTTGGCTTTCTACCAATTACTCTAGCTAGTGCTCTCCTCTGATGGATCATGTTGCCCTTGGCTAACATGCTGCCATCATTCGAGCAAATAACGAGGAAGCGTTTGAAGCCAGCGGGCTCGAAAACGCCAGGTAACCTCTGAATGAGGGGCCTCGATGTTATCGAGGCTCCGCCCTGTGCACTTTTGGTCTTAGTCATAGCCAGGGGCTCCGCACCCGGGGGGCCAGATGGGCTAGATGTGCCGATCTTAGCTTGGTCGCTTACCAAAGTGGCAGCAGCAGCAGACCCATCCGTCCCCGCAGCCCCCGCAGATAAAGAGCCCCGAGGCTTCTTAGTCTTTTTTCTTTTTAGGAGATGAGTGCGGGGAATGAACCCGCTTTTTCCCTCCACCGGCAGAAGCCCCTAGGCCAGATGGACCGGCCTCAGCCAGGTCCTTCTCCGAGATGCAGAAGGTCCTGGTAGTCGCAGGGGCACCGTTTGGAGGAGATCCCTCCCCTCCTTGTACTGCCTTGGAAACCCAGGCCGTTTGAGGAGGACCTTGCACAGGGGCGGATTCCGGTTCAGTGCTTGGCGCCGAGCCCAGATTCCTTACCATGGAAGGCCCTACCGTCTGAGGCTGGGTTGCCTCAAGGACCATTTCTATCTCAGGAGGGGCCTCCAGTTGGCTATCCCCTCCCAGGAAATCGCAGGTCCCGTTAGCAGTGTCACTAGTCATGTGTGGGGAGGCACAGGCCTTGACCCCGGCATAGCTCAATATTGCTTTCTTGGCAGTTTTCTTGGAAAGAATAGGGGGAACTGCCGCCGGAAAAAGGGAGGTGCCCGAAAGCACCTCCAGAGAAGGGGGTGAGGGGGAGTCCCCTACACCCGTAGGCGAAGGAGAGGAGTAAATCTCCTCTCCGGCTAGTTAAATATGGAGGGTCCCCTGCGCAAGCACAGGGTTGGGGGGACCTATATTTTTCTGTAGAGCTGCCCGAGGGCGGCTACGTTGATGAACAAGGGGAAATGGGGAGAGATTTTGTACTTTTTTATATTTTCATTCATGGGCATGGTGACCCTATTTGTTCCACGGGAAAGCAATCGCTAATCACTCCTCGCAGTATCCCGCTCTGCCATGGGTGCGTACAGGACCTGCCAGGTGCCGCCATTTCGGACAACCCCTCCCACCTGGTGGCCTGGTAGTCCCTCAGCATGGAGGCTCCACCTTGGACACGGCGTAAAAAAATAATAGATTGTGAAGTGAGAAGGAAAGGGGATGTGAGGAAGGTATGGGTGGGGATGAAACAGGTTGTTAAAAACCCAGCATCCCAAACCGGAGCTCAGGGGTTAGGAAACATTGTCTCCCCTTCCCCCCTTCATCCCCGATCAGGGATAGTTGCCTGAGAAGAAGGTCAGCATCTACCCTGTGAGATTAAAGGCTGACCAGAGAAACTTGTGGGAGAGGTTGTATGAAAAGCAAGGAAACACAAGTGTTTTGAAGGAAGGAAAAGAGGCTAAGCTGGGGACGGACTGGGTGCTGAGTCCCGTCAGCACGGTGGCCAGGATGGCAAATCGCCGCGCCCCTTATGGGGGACCAAAAAACAAAAAAACAAAAAAAACACGAAAAGCATTGTAGAAGTCAAGTGCCCATCAATTTTTCTCGTATATAACTCTTTCATGGGTGGTGTTGATCCTATGGATTCACTGGTAGCACTATACAGAATTTCTTTACGATCAAAGAAGTACTACCAAAAGCTGATCTTTCACTTTTTAGATACATATAATGGATCTTCAACACTTCAAATTCTTCATTTCCCAATCTCTTCTTTTGGAAGGAAAGGCTTCCTCCCAGAAGATGTCAAAGCCTGGCAGGCTTTCACGTTCGGTAAAACACTTGCTGAAGAAGAAAAAAGGCAACAGGACAAACCCGATCCCAGACAAAAGCATCAGAAAAGATGGAATGCATCATTGGCAAGAATTTGGTGATAGCCAGAATCGTTGCAAGATGTCAGCCTGCAGCAAGAGAACATATAATCGGTGCTCAAAAGGTAACGTGTACTTGTGCTACACCAAAGAGAGGAATTGCTTTTTGAAATTTCATACATGATAGATATGCAAATGTCAAAAGGAATTTTTTTGTGCAACATAAATATAAAGGAATTTTTTTATTCAGTTACAAATGGAACTTTTTGGTTTTGTATGGTTTTTTTATATGCATAGATTAAAGAAATTATATACAAATGAAATAAAACATAATAAAAGTTATAAACTATACGTTTTGCTTTCTTCTTTCAAAAGATTGGTAAATATTGATGATAGGTTGAATAAAAGACAATTATTTTTTTTCAGGTACAATGGCCCAATGTCGTTCAGGAAAGATTAGAATAAAAAAAATAATAATAAAAAAATTAATACTTGAATATAAAATACATTTGAAAAGAGGCCAATGAGATCATATTTCAAGAAAAATATATATTTTTTATTTCTAAAAAATAACTTGGGTCATAGAGGGTTAAAGCACTCAGATGCAGAAAATGCTAACCAACTCAACGACAACATCTCTTCAGTGTTTACTGAAGAGTGTGGTCCCATCCCCCAGCCCAGAGATTCTTACTTGGGGGGAAAAGCTTGAGGAAATGGACTTCACCCAAGGAGAAATAGAAAAAAAAGATCACTGATCTAAAGACAAATAAGTCCCCTGGCCCAGACGGGTTTCTGCCTAAAGTGTTAAAAGAAGTGCGCGATGAAGTGCCACGACATTTGAGCACAATCTTCAACATGTCAATCCGGACCGGATGCGTTCCTAGAGACTGGCGTGAAGGGGAGGTAACTCCTATCCTAAAAAAGGGAGACTCTAGGCAGCCGTCGAACTACCGACCTATTAGCTTAACCTCAATAGTCGGTAAAATCATGGAAAGCATCATGGTGGACAAAATGACGTCATATTTAGAGTCCAACTTGCGAATGAGGAGTTCCCAGCATGGGTTCCGAAGGCACAGGTCATGCCTAACGAATCTTGCGGAATTCTTCCACGTCGTTTTCAGTGAGCACGACCGGGATAAGGTGGTGGATGTTATCTACTTAGACTTTCAAAAAGCCTTCGATAAGGTACCACACCGCCGCCTCCTCCGGAAATTGCGTGCGCTGGGCATAGACTGAAATGTAACAAGTTGGATAAAGAACTGGCTAAGTGGCAGACGGCAACGAGTAGTGTTGAATAGACAGGCTTCTGAGTGAGTGCCCGAAACTAGCGGTGTTACCCAAGGTTCTGTCCTGGGACCACTACTGTTCATCATCTACGTCGACATGGACGGTGACATGGTTGCCAAGATTTCTAAATTTGCCGATGACACCAAGCTTGGTATGAACGTCGCAAAGGAAGGAAATACTGCTCGCCTTCAAGATGATCTTCGGAAGATTGGGGAGTGGTCGGACACGTGGCAGATGCCTTTTAACATGAACAAATGCAAAGTGATGCATATCGGCCACCGAAACCCCAAATCTCAGTGTATGCTTAAGGGCACTGCTATTGAATCCACCGACACTGAGGACTTGGGTGTAACTATAACTAGTGATCTCAAGTTCTAGAGGCAGTGTATTGAGGCGGAGAAGAAAGCCCAAAGGATGCTAAGTTATATAAAGCGACAGTTTGGATATCGGAACTAGGAGATAGTACTGTGTTTGTATAACTCCCTTGTCCGACCGCACCTGGAGTATGCCGTACAATTTTGGAGTCCATCGTTTCGAAAGGATATCGCAAGATTAGAACGTGTGCAAGCCAGAGCAACCAAACTGATTCCCTCTATCAGACACAAGAGTTACTAAGATAGATTACAGGAATTAGACTTGTTCTTGCTGGAGACCCGGAGACTGCATGGTCAGCTTATCGAAGTATTCAAAATACTTCGAGGCTTTGACATTGTAGACTACATGGATATTTTCCAGCTTCGCCAGAGCAGAACAAGAAATCACGGCTACAAACTTGAACTGAAGCGTTACCAGCGTGATCTGTGTGGGAAATCTTTCACATATAGCATCTGCGGCCATTGGAACGCACTTCCAGTGGAAGTGGTCAACAGCAACTCTGTTGAACAGTTCAAGTCGAGATTAGACAAAGTCTTGAAAAATAGCCGTTTGGAGACTTGAATCGTGGCGTGAGTGCTCTTCTAGACCGTCAATCTGACCCTTTAGAGGACTGCGCCTGCTCAAGTGTTCACTAGAAACTTGCTATAATGACTAATTACATTAATGCATCTACCCAATACCCATTAAATTGTATAATTTTATCAAGATTTATTGTATACTGTGTATACACACAGAACACAAACATGATCTAAACTAAAATACTTTCTTTCTTGCCTTTGCCAGAGCAAAGTCACTGATGATATTATCAAATGATAAACTGCGTAGCTTGTCCCTTTCTATGAACCAGAAATTGAAGGAAAATAATTTATCTTGTCATTGTTGTTCTAAATTCCCTTTTTATCCTCTTCAGCTTATAAAAGGATCTCTCTCCAGAGCAATTTGCAATCCTCTTACTAAGGAACATTCTCAAAATTGTTTCTACATTAGGAAATGTACACCCCGTTTTTTTCTTTCATTTTTGTCTTGCGCTGCTAAAAATTAGTTTATGGTACGCACCTTCGTCTTCCCGATAAATTCTTTTCTTCTTATGACCCTTCCCTCTACCTTCTCTCGATCTTATTTACACAATTTGGCACGAACGATGGCTGGAGTTTGCCCTATCACAACTAAAATGTGTGCTAATCGACGTGCTTTCTTTAAAGGAATTAACTTCCCGTTCCTATGTCTTCTTCCGTTACGACTCAGCACGATCGCCGTTAAAACAAGTCAATGACGGACCATTTCTTGAAGGCCAAATTCCTTTGTCCTACAGTGGGGGGATATTTTTAATGAGATTCAGGTTCAAACTCTGTGCAGGACAGTTCATAATGATGTGCTCGTTGTCCAGGAAGGTCTTCACCAACTTGACCCTGTTGAGAAGGTCAAGTTGGGGCCTCAGAGACTCAAGATGGGGAAAAGAATGCTGTCGCAGCAATTCTTTGTACACTTTTGCATTCATTGTGGCCCCTATTCTCACAATTGCCTTCTACCGAAATAAACTGCACACTCCTTTTCGTGAAATTGAGACAATCTTTCGACTGTCCTGCGACGAACGAACCTCATACCATCGGAACCGAACAAAATGAACTTAGGTTTGCCACTGATGTGGACCTGCCTCCATTGGTCATCCGTCCATGTAACGTGCTCAGTGGCGAATGCAGACGAGCCGTCTTGTTCTTGGGACTTATAAATAGATTGACAAGACTTCTTAAGCGGGTTATCTGGTCGAAAGCTGGTAAGCGAATAACCTAAGGTACAGGAGACTGAACTGAAGGTTCTGCAAACAATGCCTGTTCTTTCTACAGCAAATCTGGGCGTTCGGATCAATTTGGACACGTTTTTCTAGGGAATTGCTTAACTACTGATCACTTTCGTTCAATTCATCCAAATTTGCATAACCTTTAACATCGTTATTGTATACCAATTTTGGAAACTTTCTCTGTCAAAAGTTAAAGAGATATATTGTGATAGAAATGCAGTTCTGATTTTTTGGGACGGCACTGTAGTTAAAGAACATCCTTGGCTTGCCGACCTTTTGCTGTAATCTGTAGACCTTCGTGACTTTCGAGGAGAGTGATCCTAAAGGAGGCCCTCCACCGAGATGCCCTGAAGGCCCTTGGCAACAGTTGAAGCGTGGATGCTGGGGAAAGGTGACCAGATACGATTAATGGGACAGGGAGATCGCGGCTGCATTTGAGAAGTTATTCCACGGTAATGGATGAGGTAAAGGAAAGGTGGATGGTTTTGGGCGGTTCGGGAACATTGAAGGAGACGTTGTACGAGGGAGAGGAAGGGAGTATAAGTGTTCGCATCGCAAAGAGCGGCGAGATAGCAGGGATTGATGGGTATTCCGTGTTTGTGTCGTTTTATTTTTATCCAATACACAATTAGAATATTTGCAAACGGAGGACACCCTGCCACGTTAGGAATCTTACTGAACCACCCGACCTGTAAGGCGCATCGCCCCAGAATCAGCTATTTCACTCCCACCCCCAACCCTGTTTACAGCGACACCCCTTGCTGATGAGAGACCAAGATGCCCACAAGTCATCGCATTTTAATAAATAAGAAGGTCAACAGATCCAAGTCAATAATTGTGAAAAAAAGGAAAGATTTAATTAACAATTAACAAACATATCACCTGATCTTACGACCTTCAAAACTTTCAAAAACTCATTGAAAAGTAAAATGGTTGCCATCCAACAGACCAAATGGACAAAAATAAAGGACAACAAATTTAATCTTTATTTTTTGTGAAAAGCATATTAAATTTATACAAGTGTATCTATACACTATCACAATATTGCCAGAGGTAGCAGTTACATACACTTTAAAATAATAAAAATATTCTAATTTACAGAATAAATATAGAAATTCCATCACACAAGAAGCTGCCGTTATCGTGTAAAATGATTATTTAAAAAATCAAACGTTCATATGTCGGGAAATTTCTACCTACATACACTCTGGCACTAAAACTGTGTTCATCTTATTGATAAGAACTGTACAAAAAAATGTAAAACAACCTTGTTCATTATTTACAAAAATAAACAAATTCTAAATTCCAGAAGGTCGTTTTGTTTTTGTTTTTTTGTTGTTTTTTTAATATACCTTGATAATGAGATCTAAAAAATACCATATCATTATACAAGTACAAAATATCACAAAGAGTCGAAGGAACGTTAAAATTTCAATGTAGGTTTTTTTTCTTTCTTTCATGACGTTGGTGACAGATTCCGAATGCAAAATGGTCATAGAGCGTAAACACTTTTCATCTTTTGTACGTAGGAGTTTCAGCAAGAAAATGGAATGTCTTAAAATCATACAAGTCACAGTGTACAAATGCATTGGGCGCACTTGAGGGAGGAAGACGACAGAACTGCAGGATATGAACCAGCAAGACAGAACTGCAGGAGAACAGAGTTTATTTGTGGTGGCCGTTGCGTTTCGGTCATTAAAAGACCGTCTTGGAACGAGAAGCGATGGAGGCGAACCTTGCTCCCAACCACCTCGCTTCGTTTATTTACATCCACACTCTTATCAGTGTACTTTCGATGTGGCGCGCCTCAAACGAGCCGGCGGGTGGGTATAGCCCCACAAAGGGGCGTGGTTACGAGACGATGTAACGTCACATCTTTACCCCGGTTTCTTCGTCGGTCGGGCCAAGCCCCACCCAAAACATCACAACCGGTGTAGCAGCCGAGGACACCCCAATTCCTTCCACGTCAAAATGGGAGCCCCGTAGTAATGGTGAATCACACGAACGAAGAGGTTTGACTGGTACTACATATGCTGTGGTTGTTGGGGCGGAGGCTGCTGTTGTTGAGAGTGCGGTGGCTGTTGGGTGTGCTGAGGTTGTTGAGTGTGTTGAGGGTGCTGAAGCTGGGGATTGGGCGGGGGTGGCTGCTGTTGCTGGTGGGCCTGAGGGTGTTGCTGCTGCTGTTGATGTGGATTAGTTTGGTTGTGGTGATGGGGCTGCTGGGTTAAATGGAGGGGCTGCGAGGGTTCGTACTGGAGGGGCACCATGGGATTCGGTGGAGGGGGTGGAGCGGGGTGGTGGGGCGACTCCTGGATGGCGTTGTGACGCTGCGGCGGCCTCATGATGTCGTCTGACTGCGGGCAATGCGTGCGGGGCCCAGGCTCGGGGGTGTAGGTAAAGGTGAGGTTCGTGGCGTAGATGACGCCGTCATGGCGGACCAAAGAAACAGGAACCTTTACAAGAGAGGAATCGGTGAACAAAGGCCCTAATTCAATGTCCCTACAAAAGGCCCTAAATCAAAGGTGTAGTATCAAAGCTTTCTCCCTTAATATCCCTAGCGGTGGGAGGGGGCAGAGATGCCATCTGGTTCCAGGAAAGTATAAACAACATTTGAGGTCCCTTCGAATTAACTAAAGGCAATTTCACCGTTCCAAAATAAATGGAATATTTTTACAGCTAAAAGGAGTAAAATGTTTAGTCTGTGAGGTAGGAAGAGTACCCACAGTTACTACAATTGACAACCTTTTGAGGGTTTTCCATCAAACAGTTGCTATGATGATAACAAAAACATAAAATACAAATCTAAACAACTTTCGCAGGGTAACTTAAGATTCGAGGGATCAATTATGTACCGAAAATCAGACTCGAGAAAAGGTCCGATGAAGGAATAAAGGACTCTCTCCTGGCTTCAAACGCATTCGAGCCATCAATCCTGCTGTGTCTTTTGCAACACTCATTTTATTGCACCTCACAATGAAATCAATTGAATCAGGTACTTTCTTACGGCTTAACCAAGTGGAAACACCGCTTCCGATTACAGCAAAGTTAAACCACAATGGGTTTGGCTAGACGCCAGATGGCGCCTCGATTTGAGACACATTCACGGCGGCTGCCATGCGTTGTGGATAACCGTGGTTCGGATCACACGTTAATCAGTAGGTTCAAACTTCTCACAGTAATAGAGAGATTGTTGGTAAGACCCGTTTTTTTTTACAATTCCCTCAGCTACGTTTAAGAGACGAACCAAGTGTGACCGCAATAATGGGTAAACTCGCCCCGGAAGCACTGAGCTGGGAACTCGCTATGATGTATAATAATCCCAGGAAATCATGTGGGATTAGTGATACAAACGAAACAAGCAACTTCTCTTTGGTAACAGGGAATGAAGTTTGTAGGAAGAAACCACAACCCGACGGCTGGCATGAAAACCTATTTAAAGACCTAAGTCATTAGGGGAAACTAACCTGCGTGGGCTGTCGTACCCACTGCCACCCTCTTCTGAAGGCAGAAATGTCTGGCACGACGCACAGCATAGACTCCTCGCAGCGGTACATCGTCTCCGCCTCCACATCTCCGAACCACACACGCAGGTTAGGCGTAAAACTCTCGCCCGTCAATTCTAGCATCGCGACATCGCCGCCGCCATTCAGCTGAAAGCAGGATTAGCAAAGGTCAAGGCAAATTGACGTTCTTCCCCCCTCCTCTACAATTTATTAATAGGGTCTCCCGCTCCCCCAATCAAATCACACTTATTAAACAAAAAACTACGAAACACGTCGATCATTATAAAGGGTCTTTCAACAAGGACGCTCGAGCATTGTCAGGCGATAGTGGACAAGTTGTTAAAGCGACATCTGGCAACCTCACTGTGAACTGTTCAGTAGTACTTGGCAAGTCACGATGGAAGGTTATAGTGTTGAACAGCGTGTGCAAATCATCAAATGTTATTATCAAAATCAGTGGAGCTCCGTTCGACAAACGTTCCGCGCATTACGTGATTTCTATCCTCGCCACAATCGTCCTTCCGAGTCCACTTTTCGACGCTTGGTGGCCAAATGCGAGTTAAAAAGGTCGATCAACAATCAGCCAACACCCGTACGTCGCCGAAATGCAAGGTCTGCTGAAGACATCGCTGCCGTAAATGAAAGTGTACGGGAAAATCCGAGGCAGTCAATTTCTCGTCGTTCACAAGAACTTGGCCTTTCTGCAACTTCAGTTTGGCGAATTATGCGTGGGGACTTAGGTCTGCACCCGTACAAAATCCAACTTACCCAAGAACTTAAGGTAAACGACCATAGACAACGCCGTGTGTTCGCTGATTAGGCTCTAGAGCAGTTGGAAGTTGCCCCAAATTTCCCCCAAAAAATCATCTTCATCGACGAGGTCCATTTTTGGATGAATGAATTTCTGAACAAGCAAAATTGTCGGATTTGGGAGGAAAACAATCCACATGAGATACACCAGCACCAATTGCATCCCAACAAAGTCACTGTTTGGTGCGGATTTTCGTCTAACGGAATCATCGGTCCGTATTTTTATGAGAACGAAGATGGGATTGCCATAACCGTCAACGGTGAGATCTACAGATCGATGATAAGCAACAACTTGTGGTCTCAATGGATTATATGCCTGATATTGATACTGACAATGTGGTTCCAACAGGACGGCGCTACGTGCCACACTGCGCACGCTACGATAGACATTTTGCACCAGCGATTTCAGGGCAGGGTCATCTCGAGCGGCGGCGACGTCAACTGGACATCGAGATCATGCGATTTAACGCCATTAGACTACTTTCTTTGAAGCTATCTTAAATCGCAGGTGTATGCGAATAATCCGTAAGCAGTTCATGTCCTCAAAGTCAACATAGCGAACACCATCCAGCAAATTCAGTCAGATTTATGCGACAAAGTCATCGAAAATCAGCCCTCCCGAATACGTTCCACCAAGCAAAGCCGCGGCGGACATTTGAACGACGTCATATTCCACACTTAATGCCATAAAATGTACTTTCAAATTTAAAATAAATTGAGTGCATATATCATACGCAACTTGTTTTATTTACATTTAAAAATCGAGCGACCTTATTGAAAGACCCTTTATGTTCTCGCCAAAATAATAGCATGGTAGGGTTTTTTTTTTTTGTTTAACAAAGTTTAACGCCATCTTTCACATTTCGTTGGGTCCACACAGCCGAAAAGATCCTAAGAGATTTCAAAGAGGTATAAAATACGAATCGAAAGAGAGCACGTTTCTCTTGGGGCCCTGAGGTCGCGAGGGCGTAGCACCGCCCCAAGTTACAGTGGTATTACCAGTTACAGCATCCAGCCCCCGTGCAGGGAAGAGGTGGAAAACGCCATTGCCACAGGGGGGATAAAGGCCTATAAAGATCTGGAACCTACCTATACCCAGACCATTCTGCCTCAGTGACTTAAATCAAAACCTTGCCCAGAAAACCAAAACGAAAAAAAAAACCCTGGAAGGAAGAAAAGTATGAGAGGAGAATAGATCGAAGTCAAGACCTTATAGAAGTCCCACTTGCACGGACCCCTAGCACAGAGGGGTGATATAAAATTCCGCCAGCATGCAACAGCCTCCCTCTCCTGTAAACGGGTCCATCAGGACAGCTTCACAGGAAGCGCAGCCACACTGAATTATAGTGGCGTTGACGGAGTGTATTTACAGCAACGGCTGTAGGATGAAAGGCTCCTCCACCCTTAATCTCCTATGTGGTCGGAGGGTTCAGAGACGCCCTCTACTCCAGGGCAACAATGCTACAACAACACAAGACCATCTACCAGACTCGCCACCACCGCGCGATCATGCTTTCTCACCTGCAGGGAACTGACGATAGGGACTGGTGTAACCGGGCATCGAACGGGGCCCATCCCTTCGTAAAACTGGTACTCCGCCTTGTCCGTACTGATGATGGTCCACGAAGCGCCATCGTTGATCATTTCTTTGTTTGGTTCTTTGGGGCACGGGGTTGCCTGAGGAACGAACACTTTAAACTTCCCCATAGCAGATGGCCCAACATTCGTCCCCGGGACCTTCCCCCAAAGCACTCCCTCTCGCGCAGTATAGACGATAAAGTTACACACCACCATAACATTTTCAGTCTGTCTCCTGGTTGCGAGCTTATCTCCACTTCACGTAAGGGGTTGGGGCTAAAAAAAAATGCTATATATTTTGATCCAACGGAAATGTAACCAAAGGGCGGTTGGCAAAAATAGCGAGAGAGGAAGGGAATAATCTACAAGAACGGATAAAGGTCCAATAGGAGGAAATTATGCTTGAACAAGGAGAACCAACGGGAACGGCACAGGGGTAAAGAACAGCGTAAGGGGTCAACTGGATTCGTCTCTCGCTCACCTGGAACTGAATGATCCTCTCCTGACTGAGGCAGAGATACATGCGCTCCGTGTCTTTCATGTAGAAGGCACACTTGTGTAGCTGCGACACGGGGTCATCGGCGTCGAGGAGGGCCGTCTGCTTGTCCACCTTTCGGATGACGAGACGCGGCAGGGCCATACCCGTGACCGAGCACACCAGCTTCACCGTCGATCCGTAGTGAATGTAACCGTCCCGGACGTTAAACTCTTCACTCTCACTCTCATTGTCATCCACTGTCGAGGAAGTAGAGTACTTAGAAGGAGGAGCCTCGTGTAATCCAACGGGAGAGGATGGGGTAAATAAGAGGGGCTCCATGAACAGAACAAATAAACTCTTCCAAAGGGTATAAGCACTCAATGAACTCCCTTGTCGATTGATGAGTTGGGTTTAGGAAATGGAAACTCAAGCGTGCCATATAGTTTAATTATACCCTGCCCCGCATACATGGCACAGGGTACAATCTATACTGAACCCATTGAGTCCA
Source organism: Ceratothoa steindachneri (assembly GCA_963969495.1). Lineage (NCBI taxonomy): Eukaryota > Metazoa > Arthropoda > Malacostraca > Isopoda > Cymothoidae > Ceratothoa > Ceratothoa steindachneri. Next base: position 4,378,004 of record OZ018324.1, read on the forward strand.
CATCAAATGGCAGCTTTCTGTGTCCGACGACACGAAAAAGTATTTAAATAAGGCTAAGAAAACAATGATTTACGATCTGTTCAGTGAATAGAAATGTTCCGGCTCTTTTGTGAGCTTTAAGTGTTGCTGGACGTTAAGGGATAGTCTTTTGGCCGCAAAGGACAACTTAACGCGACTTTTACGGACTTTATTAATCTTGGAATTCACTCTTTTACACAGAAAGCATGTGAATGGGAAGCCTAGCGAGTAGTGTAAGGATGGGAGAGTGGAGGTGGTATAAACTCCCATAAGTAGGTAGAGCAGTGCCCCAAATTGTATCTATAAAATAGGGAAAATTCAGCGACCTTACGGCGGTGTTTGAAAGAGTCAAAGTTTGAAGTGAAGATAGTTGGTTGTTTACGGGGTGATTGTTGTCAAGGGTGAAAAGGACCGTGTCAAAGCAACCCTTAATCTACCTTAAATACTTGGGGCTTGGTTGGGGAGGGAGGATGACATCCTTCGTGAACCACTTCACACTCAAAAGTACTAAATCGGACCCTATTTTTCAGCAATTTGAGTACGAATTTGGGGGGTGTTTGTCTCTCACTCTCCGCCGCTCAAAGATCGGTGTGAGGACGACGCCAAAACATCGTGTTGGGGCGGAGGCCCCCCACCCCCCTCGAAGTAGAAGGTTTTGGCCTTTGCTCCCTCCTTCCGGTAACCCACCCCCTCCAATTGCGTGGGAGACAAGAGGCGAAACCGACGAAAATAAAGAAAGGAAATGGATAACGAAATAATTGCGCTCATTTCCCAACGACGAATTAAAGATTAAAAATATGATAAAAAGGGATCCAAAAAGAGGCCGATAACGGAATGAAAAGGGAATGCTATCGCTCTTCGGAACATTCACTCACAATGGCAAGTCAAACCCAACAACAAACACCCCCGACCTTCTCCTAAATTAACAATAATCAAAAAATAATTCCCTAATTAAATCCAAAATTACTTACATAAAAAGCCTCATTTCCTCAATCTGAACACACAAAAAATTACCTCAACCTTTACACTTTATCCCTTTAAAAAAAAAACGACCCATGGACATATACATACATAGAACTAAAAAACAAAAACAACGAGGGCATCTGAAGAAATTGGTGGAGTTAGGGGAAAGTGAAAATGTAAGGTAGAGAGTGTGAACAGTCACAGAGAAGACCATTCTGGGGGGTATGAAAAATCCCTAAACAGGGACCCGATCTTCGACGAGAGTCCCAATAGGTGGTGCCCACACACCAATCGTGTTATAACTCCAACTAAACAATCGCTGCGGGTCAATCACCCAATACTCGGAAGTGAATCACTGCTAAACAGCTCTAAATCCACCTGGTCGTCAAAGATTTTCATAATGTCACCTTAAAATGAATCGGCCATCTTCTGTTACCCCCCCCCTTTACTTTGGCTCCCTTAGTCTTGGTGGGTGGTGAAAGTTATGTGTGCGAAAGAGCAGCTCCCGCGCCCATCTTCGAATACTTCAAATCCCCCCGAACGGACGCAGGATGGCCGGAGAGACGAGCTCCTCCCTTCTGAAGGCGGGACGACGCCAGAACGGTTCGATTCCCCGAGCGGACGCCGCCATTGAGGTTCCCACGCGCCTCATTCAATATGGAGGCCGCGACGGGAGAAATAAAAGTGCGTCCCTGCATAATTCACGACACTGGACTCGACCCGGTTAAAGGGAATGGGGATGGGGGGGGGACGCTCGAATAGCTGGACCCCCGACCAATCAGGGGACTATCAATAATTGAAGGAAACCAAGACCAACACCTCCCATCCTCATTTTAAAGCTACCAGGGCAAAAAGGACCAGTGTCAACTGACAAGGACAATAACCACGGAAGAACCCTAAATTAAATTCCTTTTGGTCAATTAATTCCCACAAAATCTGGAAACCGACCTCAGTGAAAGAGCCCAGTAACAGAGATCGTTCATATAACACGAGATGACACCTGCCCGTCCTTGAGAACACAAAGTGCCCCCCCCCCCCCATTCTCCCACAACTCCACACGAGCCGAAAAACTCAAACGACTAAATTAGATTTAAAATACCACAAAAAGATCGCCTTTTTTTTCTCTCTCTCACAAAAACTTCCCCCAAAATGTAATTTTTGAGCAAAGAAAAAATGAAATTGTTCAGATCAATGCGAAATTAATAACACAGACGTAATGACGCAACCGGGGCAATACTTACAGGCATCTAAAGAAAATAATAAAGAACGAATTTAATTTACAGAACTGTAAAAAAAAGAAAAGTGTCCTAACCTTTAATTTGAAAAGGACATTTATTTGTCATTGTTTTTCTCCCGATTTGGGGCTGTGTGTAACATTTGGTGTAATGTGAAAACGAAATTAAACCTGGCCAGGAATAAAGGTGCTAAAATTAATTTTCGGAGTGAAAAATGACGAGAAGAAATCGCATTTTCAAAGTTCAATCATTCTCGAAAGAGCATCGCACAAACGTACATAAAATCAATCCCCACAAACACCCCACTCCCGTAAGTGGGTTTAACCTTTCATAATCCCCCCTCCCCCCGTTGGTCACCAAACACGACGACAGTGGGTTCTAAAATTGAATTCGATTCCAATTAATTGGTTCGAGAGAGTTCTTCGACCCGCCTTCCTAGAGACCCAGGATTATTGGGTCTTTTTATACTTCTCTCTGTCTCATCCACTATTTACATTCTTTTTTTAACTTTCTCCTTTTTCGCAGAAGGCACCAATGGTATTAGTTGCCACTAATTTCCCTTACAAAAGGGGGCAATTGCGTCCCCCACCCGAGGGAAAATAAAAAAAAATCCTCAGTACCGCAATTATCCCTCGGACACCAGACCTTAGAGGCAGAAGGCAAGACCTTCGGAGTGGTAAGAGGACCGGAGGACAACCACTCTTACTTGAGCGCCCCCCCCCCTTCCCAAACACTTACGAAGGTGGATGGTGAAGGCGCCCCACTGGGTGGACGAGGCGTGGAAGTTGCCGTTCTCTACGTGCAGGTACCGCGTCGAGACCGTCTGCGACCGGAGGCGGTTGAAAAGAGCCACTTTGGTGCCGGAAGCGATACACACTGGAGGGAAAAGAGAAAAGAAAAGAATCAAACACGGAACTGGATGCTAGGGTACGCCTCGAGACCCCTATTCCGCCTCAGGGCCTGAAGGAGGGTGAAAGCTGGGACCCGATCCCCCCCCCTTCCCAAAAGGAGACAAGAGAACCCCAAATATCTGATAAGTCACCCACCTCCATAAAACTAGATGGGGTCCTCCCTCATCCCTTTATTATTTTTATCACCACCTCAGCAATCACTGTATGGGACTGGAAAAGGGTAGGTAGAACCAGGAAAGGACCAAGAGCCCTCCTATAAACCAGCTTAATATTGATTATGGTAGTGGGATAGGCGAAAAAGTGAAGACCAACAGAGGCATTTTGGTTAAGAAAGTTTTTTTGAGAAATAATAAAGTGATGGCAAGCGAAACATGTTGAAGGTGCACTGTTCGAATACCATCACCTGTGGTGGGGCGTAGTACCACAGGAGCAATACCGGACGCCACTCCAAAAACAAAATGAGTAATACCAAGAAGCACGGCAGCCATATCACACCGGTCGTTTCGACCCCCCCCCCCCCCAGTGATTGGACGGAGGAGGAGGAGGAGGGAGGAGAAGGGAGGATGAGGAGGAGAGAGAGGAGGGAGGAGGAGGAGGGAGGAGAGAGGAGGAGAGAGGAGGAGGAGGAGGGAGGAGGGAGGAGGGAAGAGGAAGGAGAGAGGAGGAGAGAGGAGGAGGAGGGAGGAGGGAAGAGGAAGGAGAGAGGAGGAGGAGGGAGGAGGGAAGAGGAGGGAGGAGGGAAGAGGAGGGAGGAGGAGGAGGGAAGATGAGGAGAAGGGAGGAGGAGGGAGGAGGAGGAGGAGGAGGGAAGAGGAGGAGGAGGGAAGAGGAGGAGGGAGGAGGAGGAGAAGGGAAGAGGAGGAGGAGAGAGGAGGAGGAGGAGAGAGGAGGAGGAGGAGGAGGAGGAGGAGAGAGGAGGAGGAGGAGGGAGGAGGAGGAGGAGGAGGGAGGAGGGAGGGGGAGGAGGAGGAGGAGGGAGGAGGAGGGAGGAGGGAGGAGGGAGGGAGGAGGGAGGAGGAGGGAGGAGAAGGGAGGAGGGAGGAGGAGGAGGAGGGAGGAGGAGGAGGGAGGAGGAGGAGGAGAAGGAGGAGGAGGAGGAGGAGTAGGAGGAGAGAGGAGGAGGAGAGAGGAGGAGGATTGGAATACCTAAGAGCCGCACTTTATCCTTTTATCGCAAATCCCCTCCACTCACAGGGCTCAAAATGGGCCCCGAACCGAGCGAGGGAAAAACACGGATTTCCAAAGAGTCGTTCAAAAGTGACTCTTGAGTCAGTTGAGGTCTCGCCAACGACCGCAATCACATGAATCCGAATCGTTATCCAATTACACCCTCTTCCCTTTCCAAGATGGAAGCGCAATGGCAAGAAAAACAATACCCCCTCCCCCCCCTCCAGCCCCCATTAAACACTCTTACGACACCGAATAAAACTTGACGCACCTCGCTCACATTTTCCTTCCGCCTAGCTTTACCCCGAGACAATCAACCACTCTTCCACCCTCATCCTGAAACTACTAGGAAAAAATACCCGCTGAAAACATTTACCCCCTTCGAAAAATTAGAGTCCACCCTACTAATACCCCCTCAATCTTGTGTACATGAATACACATTCACACACACACAAGCGCAATACGCGGATCGAGAAACTAACCGGAAGCGATTTTTTAACTGGTGACCAACACCGAGGCAGCTCCACTCCCTCCTCGCCTCACAACTACGATCACCCCAGTCACACACACGCAACATCTTTCGCGCATTAAAAAAAAACACACACGCACCCACACAATGATTTATAGCCTTTCAATGGCTCTGAAATGCAATTAGTAACGTGAATTGCGATGAAAAAAAATGGGGGAGGGGAATTCGCTATTTCGAAATAGCAACGAACGATTGGACAACGTCATTTGAGCCTTTCGAACACACCCACCGCCCCACCCGAAGGTTCGCCCGAAGGTTCGCCCGTCCTCCCCGAGACGGGCTCGGGACTACGGCCTGATGGAAGTGTAAAAATCAAAGGCTTCATCATTTATACGGAAGAGAACCTCCGCTTGTTAATCCAACGAGGACGAGGTATTTACTATAAAAAAGCGAAACCAAGAGGGTAATTGTATACACTAAATAGTGAAATAAAATAAGGGGAAAGTGTATGCATTTAAAATATTAAGTGTATTGTATTTAACCCTCTCACGAAAGCGTGCTAAAATACATACATACCTAACTCCGCCACACAATCCAGTTTGCGCTAGATGTGTGTGTGTGTGTGTGATGGGGGGCGACGTTTAACGTTAAGAACTATCATCATTTTAACACGGTTTTCCTCTTCAACCACAACTTTGAATGTTGTTTGGTTGGAGCGGAGCACAAATAATACGCGTACCGTCGTGGGCGCGTATCTGTCGTGAAAGACGACTATGCCTGGAAAGGGGAACGCTGGGGTGGGAAGCCGTTAGTTTAGTTCCTGCGAGAACAATCACGGCAATGGGCGGGGCTGTCCGGGATCCCATCCCGACACCTTCTCAGTCCATGAGGACGATTCTTAATATTATTATTATATAAAACACCAACGAGGGAATAAAGGAAATTATAAGTGTGCGGAGGGAACAGCCCCCCCCCCTCCCTCCTTCCGGGATGGAGAGAGAGGGGGGGGGGAAGGAAAGCCACGAAAATCAGAACCCTGGGTTGTTATTGACTTCATCAGACTGCATGCAATGCGAACACCAACGAGGGCATATAATACGCCCCATATATATTTGTGCGAAGGTGAAGAGGGGTTGGAGGAGGAGAAGTGTGCGGGTGCAGGGTGGGGTACACTTACGGTCCGCATTCTTGAGGCTCTGCTTCTTCTTGGACGGCTTCGAGATGACCTTGATCCGGCGCGAGTGGAAGACGCCGATGTCGGCCCCGGTGCCCCAAAACATCTTGACGGACAGCATGAAATGCTTCCGCTTGTCGCTGTCGCTGATGAACAGCGTCTTGGCGGCGCAGTAGTGCTGCGGGCGGGAACAGAACCACAGTCAACACGGCACGGGACTAGTTAATGACCGCATCCACAAATGTGGGGGGAAAGAGGCCCCTTGGGGGCATCTTCGTGATTAAGGAAATCTTACTATTAAATGATCCCAGCACCACCCTCCCCTCCCCCAAAATTTGAAACTACGTAAGGAGCTAGTCGCCGATTGGCGGTGCGGTGAGTCTAAGTGGGCGCAGACAGCTCCATCTACATAGGTCATCACCATACCACCGTCTCTTCACCCCTCCTTATTTTTTTCCCGCCCAACACATCACTCTTAAATCCACATTCTCCTACCACGGAAGGCGTGAGGTCTCCATTGGGGCACGAAGGGTTCCTGACTCAATAAATTGGTGGTAAAAACAAAGAACTACCGCGCTCCCGCCCCCTCATGCCCTCGGACCTACCGGCGAATTGTCATTCTGATCTTTATGTGGATCTCATTATCTGGTCGGCCCTCGTCCATGCAGGATAGAAAGGGGAGGGGGAGGATTAAGGTGGGCGACGTTATCGAAAGAATGCGGAAAATTACTTTTTCAATGGAATTTAAAGGAGGGGGGGGGGGTGCGTATTATACTCCAATAAATATTAATGTTCCCAAGGAAGTCCTTGAGGTCGTCGGTTATAAAAAACACACCCGGGTGTTAGTATCCCCCACCCCTTCAAGGTGTTAGGATTTAGCCCCCAAAGGAATTCGGGTAAAACATTCAAGAGGGTGACAGAGGGAACCACACCTCCAATGGGACCCAACGCCATCTTTCTCCCTTGATAGGAATTATCCGGGCTTAAAACCCCCCATGACAAACAATGTCCTCCTCCCGATAAATACTAATAAGGGAGGGAGGAGGCATTACGCGCCCGTGCGGAGAACCCCTCCCGCGGGCTGCGTCACACCTCCCACCGCTCCTGCCGACGTACCTTCCCGTTGAGATCGAGCTGCTGCATGTCCTGGTCCGAGTTGCCGATGCCGATGAAGGCGCACAGCTGGGAGTCGTGCTCGGAGGCGCCGGCGCGCTGCAGCTCGTGTTTCTTGCGCTGCCACCCGTCGCCGTACAGGTAGATGCAGGGCGGCGGGCAGAAGAAGCGCTTCTCGTTGCCGTACGACTTCTGCGCCACCTGAGCCACAAACAAACGCGTCAACCCACCACTCCTTCGCTCGCTAAAACAACCACACCCACTATAGAGCCTTCCTTGGATTGCCCGGGGTCCTCAAGGACAACAAGTTCGTCGGCTCCTTCCCACAGGTGTGGAGGTCTTGCACCGCACTCAATTCCTCCCTCACCACTACTCCGCCCTAACATTTCAGACACCACGCTTCAGCTTCTACCATACCCGTCCCCTTTGAGCGTCAGTTTCACGTTGGGACTCGAACCCGGACTCAACAATGCCAGTCCCCGGATCGAACGAGTCATAAAACCCTTTAAATCCCGGGACCAAACCAAGAATTTCGCCTTGCGACTTAAGGAGGGGGGAGGGCGCCATACACGAGAAAAGATAGGTCCTATAATCCAGTGAAGGAAGGAAGAGCAGAAGACAGAGCTTCTATTCCTTGGGCGAGGTTCTTAAGTCATCTATGACGGGGGACTGGGGATGGGGGAGCAATTTGCGATACTCAAATCATCTTAATCTGTGTGAAAGTTGGACTTGAAGGAAAAAAAAAAGAACATTTTTACGCTTCGTCGCCCCCGAGTGTTGGCGTCTCCCTCCTTGGGAGGGTCTAAATTTCACTCGCCAGTGCACTCCTTCCCCCGCAAGGGAGACTGACTTGCACAATGCGGAGGGAGTGTTACCCACTTTCCCGACCCATAACGCACCAACGTAGTCTCTTCTATTGTGTTCTCGGTTCCATACAAATTCCTAACCTCGCCAATTTATATACAGAAACCCTTTCAAAACTGTTCTAACAAAATTCCCTCGTTAGTCATCACAAACAACTCTCATCTTCCCAACGCCCGCTCCCACCCCCCCCACAATTACCTCGTCTTCTCGCACAAAGGAATCAATTTGAGATTTATTTTTGAACTGCGAAAGCCAACAAAAGCGTCAAAATTTGGGAAATAATAATTATAAAAAAAAACCTGATTCGTAAAAGAAATGGTCAAGTTGGGAGAAGTATTTATGGGTTGGGTGTCCATTAGAGGACCCGAGACGAACTATAATCAAGTGCAAAGCTTCAATCCCAAAGAAGATGAGATTTAAATGAATTGATGATACATTTAAATAAAAAACGTAATGGAAATTTAATCCGTGATCATTTTACCAAGGATTAACCATCTAATCCCACTTTCTCGGCTCGACGATGCATAACTCCACTCGCGAATATTCCTATTTTTCTACAAAATTTTCTTATTTTTCTACAAAATAGCTGTTTTCCAAAAAAAGTCCTACTTTCTACAAAACATTCCTATTTTCCACAAGACTCCTATTTTCTACAAAATTTGCTTATTTTTCTACAAAATAGCTATTTTTTCGCAAAATAGTCATACTTTCTACAAAACTCCTATTTTCTAAAAAATAGGAATGTTTTTACACAAAACATTCCTATTTTCTACAGAAAATGTCTTATTTTTTCTACAAAATAGCTATTTTTTCCACAAAATAATCCTATTTTATATAACATTCCAAATTTGTACAAAATATTCCTATTTTTCTACAAATATTCCCATTTTCTACTTGAAAATCCTAGTCGATTTATTTATCATGGAAGGAGCAATGCAATGCCCTCGTTGGTTAACATTGCAACTTTCATGATGATGATTTATAAAACAAAAGCGACACGATTGCCGTTGCTTCCAACTCGCAAGCAAAAACCGACGAGGGCATCTGCAGCATGGTTACCCACGCCCCACCCGACGCGCTCACCTTGGCGTGGAGGATGACGAGTGTCTGGTCGCAGCGCTCCCGCAGGTACCTCTGCATCGCCTCCCGCGTCAGACGCTGTTCCTTAATCCTGAAAAAGACAGTCGCGGATCAGAACCCGCTGGGGGCACCCCCCCTCCCCCCCACCATTGGCAAAGATATATATATAGCAACGGATTCTTATGCAAGCATTGGGGCAAGGAGGGCATTTCGGCCAACTGCTGGCTTTGGGGGTAAAGTGTGGGGGGGGGGCATATGTTGGCCCATTTCGAGAGGAGATTCTCGGCCCGCGTTATACAGTACTTTGAAGTTATGGTTGCCTTATGCAAGATTATGGTTCTATCAGGGTCGAGATTCTCTCTCAAAATTGGATGGGACTTCCGTTACCACGGACAAGGAGAATTATAGCTTCAAAAGGCGAACATTTCTCGGATATGACGACCATAATACGACTCCATTTTAAAAAAAGATTCTCCCTCGAATTGGATTAAGGAAAACAAACTCACGTGAATCTCTCGTAGACGGGCGGCGACGGAGTGGGCAGGGGTGAAGGCGGGGTGTGGAGCGTGGGCATGACGGGCATGAGGGCGTGGTGCGGGTGATGCGGGTGGTGGGCGTGCGGGTTGGCACCCCCCGCCGGAGCTCCGTCGCCGTTCACTTTATCCGGGGGAGTCAGTGAGCCGGCCAGCATCGCGGCGGACCCCGTGTCTGTGGGCACAGGGGGCGGGTATCAGGCGAGCTCGAGCGAGGGAAAAGGCTTAAGAGTAATCCAAGGGGAGGAGAAGGGGCGGGGGAACGAAATCTTAGGCATAGGCAAGATAATAACGACACTAATAAATAAGAAACTAAAATGGAACAAAAACTAAAAAAGGGAATTAAAATGGAACACAAGCTAATAAATAAGAAGAAATGAGAGCGGGACAGAGGCTAAGAAGAAATGAGAGCGGGACAGAGGCTAAGAAGAAATGAGAGCGGGACAGAGGCTAAGAAGAAATGAGAGCGGGACAGAGGCTAAGAAGAAATGAGAGCGGGACAGAGGCTAAGAAGAAATTAAAGCGGGACAGAGGCTAAGAAGAAATGAGAGCGGGACAGAGGCTAAGAAGAAATTAAAGCGGGACAGAGGCTAAGAAGAAATCAAAGCGGGACAGAGGTAAGAAGAAATTAAAAGGGAACAAAAAACAAGTTAAAGATAAATACTTACATCTGTGAAATCCGCAATTTTTGACATCTGCAGTCTGCCAAGCTGGAAAAAGAAGAAGAAGACTATGAACGAGTGCCCTTGGGAAACTTACACAGCCGCGTTAACTGCACATGCGTACGCCGATACGCGCAACTCTCCTCAAAAAAGGTAGCCAAGCGGTATCGAGTAATAATAGGTTATGTTCTTTCTCGCCGACGAGTGTATAGAAGGAACCCAGTTTCTCTCTCTCTCTCTCTCGCCACGTCAGCCTCACCATCGCTGGAAGCCATTTTCGAGCCTCCGGAGAGCCAGACCCTGCCCTCCCCCCCCCCAAAAAAAAACAACAACACAACAACCTTCCATGCAGAAGTGCCATCATTTCCTGATCAACGCCCCCATAAACGATACAAATGGAAAAATATAACCATTGCACAGCGACCTACACTTGACTCCAGAAATAAAGCTATTTAGGGAGAGGGGGTGGGGGTGGGAATCAAGCGACAATTATGAGTGAGACTAAAGCCTCCGGGCGTAGGTCAAAGGTCACGGTGATGAAATCTTTTGGAACGTCACACGCGCACCAGCAAAAAAGAAAAGAAGGGGGCGTGTCCAAATCCCGTCTCCCTGGAAATCCATATGACACTCGAACGCCCATTGGTTGAGACAGGAACAAGCTCCGCCCCTAACCCGGATCTTGGCCAATTGCACCTGACGCTCCGCTAAGTGTCAAGACAGACACTCCAAACCGCTCATTATCTCACGAAGAATTTCTTCCCTAAGCCATTTTCGCTCCTTGTGAGATCTCGACTTTAGAGGGGCCAAGGGAGAAAAACGGGGGGTAGAGGGGGGGGGGGGTACCACTGTCGGAAGAAGTATACTGGTAGCAGGAATGATGTAGGAAGGGGATAATTGCCCCCCTCGGCTGAAGAAACAAGCGGGTTTTTTTTAAACTATGCCTCATTGTTTCGCGCTTTAGCTATCCACCACAAAGGCAGGAAGATGAAAACCCAGACTCCCACAGTTTCCCCCTCCCCCTCCCTTCGCCCCAACACAACCACGGTGCTAAGGGGAGGGGCACGGCAACCACGAGTGAAAACGCTCAGTGCCATTTGTATCAAGGAGGCGTAAATTTGCAAGTGCCACTGCGATTATCGGCACTCCACAAAATGGCCGAAACTGGCACTCCCGCCCCAGAAGGACTGAGGTAGGCCCCAATAAAGGACACAGGCAACGTCGACGCGTCCCGCGGAAACAATGAGAAAGAATTCGGGATGGCGCCCAGACGCTGAGCGTGTCCTAAGTTCGCTTTCCCCCTGAAAAATATCCCCGCACGAATCTCAATGCATTTACTTTAATAAAAACCAACGGGGGATCGGGTAAATGAGGGCCAAATGTGTGGGAGTTCCACAGAGCCAGAGGAGACGGAAGAGATGATCACTCGGCGCATTATACACCGGGAGGGGGGATCGGGCGCCCGAATCTGATCCAAAGCCACAGCAGGGTCGTTCTCAAGAAAATAGTGCTGGGGCAAAATTCTGAAATTTTCAACTTCGACGCGTCCCACAAAGTGTGGTAGGCTCGCATCAGCGCCCCTCTTCATCCCACCATTTCCTACACAAATTTGCCGATCATGTTTTTTTTGGCGCGTCCTTCAAAAATGCCCCTCGCGCCAAATTAACGTGGTCATATTTATGGCAACTCAACTCTCTCCTCCTCGCGGGGTCCATAAAACCGGGCTCAAGCTCACCCAACGAGGGTTGGAGATGAATCATAGCTGGCCCTCGAAATAGGCCCCCAATCCCCACAAACTGATAGCTCACCAATTCACAGTAAAAAGCGAAACGTCAATCAACAATACTAATTGGACCAAATGTGGTACACACGACGGTGACAAACTCTCGTTCCGATGTGAAACTCCGAATTGGGAGATCAATAATAATTTATCCCTATTCTATGGAGAGCTCTCTCATCTCCTCCTTTAAAAAGCTACACTTTCGCCCTAAAAAATTATAGCGGAAAACCAACGAGAGAATCACCCGCAGAAAGTTTATAATCAGAGATCTGGAGAGAAATGAATGATCGATGACTCGAAAATATTGGGGTTGGAAGGGAACGTGATTGGAGGCGTTGGGGCCCGGACCGCAATAAATCCTTCAGATGTCAGCTGCAGTAAGGTTGCCCAAGCTATATCCCACACCCTCAAGGGCCAAACGGAACACCATTGGCAGAATAAACGTCTCCGAATTAGACCGATAAATTTAAACAATCAATTAAACCCGGTTGAGGAGCCAACTGGGATCTCCCCCACCCCCATAGCGTCCAAATGGCGATTGCCACAGAGGGCCGTAATTAACTTTAGCCTATTGTTAGGCTACATTAAAAACAAAACAAAACAATACACACTAAACAAAAACAACCAAACGAAAAACAAATAACAATGAGTTTATTAAAAAAATACACACCCAAAAGTTCCGTTCGAAAAATAAGAAACTGGATACCCATCTAAAGATCAGCTCCCGAACCGAGTACCCGAGACTAGCTCCATTTATCTTTCCAAGCTTCTATATTTTTCTTAGTATTGCTCGTCTTTACATTTCCCATGTTTTTAAAAGTCAATTTATCCCTGTATTGGTTGCAGGCAATTCATTATTTAATGAAATGAGACATTATTTCTTAACCTATGTTGCACGTCCCCGAATTATGGCTCGCTCATCCTCCGAAGATCTAATTGATCCGCCGAGGTCAAGATTCTCTACTGGGCCAAGTCTAAACTGTTTAATAGCAGTAGGGAGGGATATAGTAGGGAATTTTGAAATTCATGCTCAGAGAAAGTAATAAGAGGAAGGTGGGAGCTATCAACTACCCACAGTGCAACCTTCGATATTAAAGCAACTCTGCCTACGGGCGGTAGGGCCGGAAGGGCACGTAATCATCCGGACGTCAGCTGCCGATTGGTTCCTCATCATCTGACCCCACTTTACGGGGGTGGGGGCGGTAACTAAAAGTGGTTGGTTACTCAGCGCCTGTCATTTACAGGAGTTCATAAACTCCCCCCCCCTACAGGAGTGGGGCGAAGGATGGAAGGGGTGGCAAAGAGGGAGTCTATGGTAGTACCGCCACATCGCCCTTCAGGCAACCACAGAACCTTCGATTCAATCAACGCCACCGATTCAATACTAACGAGGAATCAACGCGACCTACAGTGACACACACACACAAAAACAACAACAACAACAACAAAACAAACCCCACGAGGCAGGGGGAGGCTCAATCTTCCCCAACCTGATAATAACAGCGTTTCACTCTTAACCCAAATTTGAAGCGGAATTAAGGCCAGATCTTTTAAGCCACTTTTGCGTTGCTGACGACATCGTAGAATTGTGCTACAGTTGAATGGTGACGGGGAATGGTTCTAACCAGCTCTCCCTGTCGGTGGCACTACCAATGAACCCGGCAAAGACTACAATAATAAGGACCAATCGCTTTACGGAGGATAGAGAGACCACTTGAGAATGCGCCCCTAGAGTGAGGGAAGCGGCGAGCAGCGCTTTCAACTCCCGACGGAGACAGGGGAAAGGAGCGGATGAGCTTAGCCGCTACCCTCTTCAGAAGCGTCGTCGTCTCGCTACACCTAGTGTCTAACCAATGGACCCGCAGGGTTCTCCCGTACCCAAGGCAAACATGGGCACGGAATACAGAAAAAGAAACCATAGGACACATGCGAGAAAATGAGACGGACAAAAGATATCGTACGGTAGACATCCTTCGGCATAAACAGAGCGAGGGCACAAACTTGCGGAGGATGGGCAAATAAAATTTGTTTAAAGGCAGGGGTAACGGGATAAACTCGAGCGCAGGAGCGTGACCAGTGGAAGCTTGTGGGGACGGGGGGGGGGGGCTCTTTTTCTTTATACTATGTGAAAGCCAAAAACGTCCCTTTTTTTTAGAATGCTGTAGTTATTTTAGTCATTAAAGCTTGAATGTAGAAATAAGTATCATTACTAAGAACATTATTTGAAATTTTATTATCTCGCTTAGGTAGCCTAGGCTTGCGGGGGATAGTCTATCCCAGCCTAGGATAGCTTATCTATACAGATATTAAACAGTTCTGTTTTTGGCTCTCAAAAATAGCACAATTAACTCTTAAACAGCGCAGGTTTGCCGTGGAATTAATGATTTGACATGGCTCCATAATCAAATCAATTGGTTATTTTCAAGCAAGATATGGTAGACGATTAGACAAAAAAAACAACCCAGAGAAATTACGCCAAGTGGAATGCAAACAGCACAATTCATAATTTAAATAAAGTAAATTTCGGCCGTAAGAAAAGTGTGAGGAGGAAACGAATATTGACAAGGTAACGACTTTAATTGATGTGATGAAACAAAGTGAGTGAGAAAATTGGCTGCTAAAAGACATTCGAATCAAGAAGTTGTGCGAATTATTCCCGAAAAGATCTTAATTTAAAGCTAAACAAAAGTGAAAGTCATCAAGAAATCTCAATGCAGGATAAGCAACGAAGGTTATCATTTTGCCTCAGGGTTACAGAATCGGGCGATGATAAAAAATTAGTATTGAATAATTTTTTAGTAATAAATGTTACGGGTACGTGAAAGGCATGCCGAATAAACAGGATTATCGGAAGTGGTCACTAACTAAGCCAAATAATCACTTTCCAAAGCCTTTGCACTGCCCAAAGATAGAAAGGGTATGGTGTGAACAAAGTAGAAAATAGATTTATGGGTCCTATTTCTTTGATGACTATGAAACCGGACAAGGCCAGTAAATTAACGCTGCCAGATATCTTGACCTGCTCAAAATCATTTTCGCCAATAACACATATCCTGCCGCTACAGTCCATGTGCCACCATGACACGATTGAAGGCTCGATTTCCTCAACGCCAATATCGCATAGGACCAATTTCCCGTGGCCGCTCACCCGCCTTCAGACTACCTTCGGTGCAGTTTCGTAAAAGGACGACTATTTCGAGAGGCATCATCAATATCGCAGAAGGAAATCATTGCATCTATCAACGTCGTCAATATTTTGCTAATCATATTGCTAAGTGCATAGAGTCCGGGGGTGGTCATTTCGAATGTTAAAAAGTTAGTTAATAAAATTTCAAACTTTCTTCTTTGTAATGATACCTATTTATATCTTCAAGCTTTAATTGCTAACAAGTTACAGCCTTATAAACAAGGTCAGCAATTTCACTCATAGAGTTCATTTAAATTGGCCTTATCATTCTGATCATGATGCTGTTTACATTGAAAGGGACTACTTTCAAAATTAACAATTTAAGCAGTATGTCATTTATTAAGTCAAAGGTTTGTTTTTAGTGAGCATATTCATATCGTTTTGTTAATTTACATTAATAAAGTGTGGTCAACTTAATGCCGGAAAAAAAATTCATTTAATCATTCAAACTTTCAAAAATGCATTGAAAAGTGAAATCGTGACCACCCGACCGACATAGTAACTTTTAGAGCCGCGTGCAGGCGACTAACGAGGGCACATTTTGGGGTGGCACCCGGTAAAACTAGGCCCATCATTGAAAGGGTGGGGAATCGAACCTGTGCCATCAAGCGCACTGTCGCAAGCACGAAGCCACAGTCTACATAGCCCCCCCCAAACCCCGAAGCTTAGAGATAACATCCAAGCAGAGCTGCGTTCGCTAGAATTGGAGAAAGAAAGGAAAGAGATAAAATAATAAAAATTCAGAATAACCGACAAAATAATTGGAAAAATATTTTCACGGTTTTATGAATTCTCTCTATCTCTCTGACACACACACGTATATATATATATATATATATATATATATATATATATATATATATATATACGTGTGAATTTGGGCAGTATATTTTCATCATAGCATGTTTTATTAAAAGCGTCCGCTAGTTTCGAATTAATAATTCTTTTTTCAATCTTCTCGATTTGTCTTATATTCGCCTTTTCTTCATTGTTTAACCTGTGGATAAGCGTACAAAATGTATTAACAAAATTACGAACGAAGCTATACACGTATAGGCAGGTTGGATCCAGGTGATCATATATATATATATATATATATATATATATATATATATATATATATATATATATATATATATATATGATGGCACAGGTGTTCGATTTCCCACCACTTCGACGACGGGTATAGCGTTAGACCTTTAACAATGTTGAGAGAAGCTCT
The DNA here is from genome assembly GCA_963969495.1 of Ceratothoa steindachneri. Lineage (NCBI taxonomy): Eukaryota > Metazoa > Arthropoda > Malacostraca > Isopoda > Cymothoidae > Ceratothoa > Ceratothoa steindachneri. The sequence goes on from OZ018324.1 coordinate 4,394,379, forward strand.
TGCTGATCTTTTCATCTTTCTGAATTTCTGTGGGTTTGTGCAACTTTTTAGCATATTTTTCAAATTATCTTGTTTTGGTGTTCTTTTCGGTCGTTTTTTTATCAAGGAGTCCAAGCGGTGATTTTTCTGGTCCATCTATCTTCTTAGTATCTTGCCACATAGCCCGTCAAGCTCGAATTCAGGTTTCTTATAGCTTCCAGTATCTCCTGAAGTTTGGTATGTCCACGTATCCAAATGTGTGATTTTCGTTCAGTTATCCACGTCATAATGTGTTTTGGTCTTTTCTAAGTTTTTATAAAGTTTTTTTGTCAGGTTCCAAGTTTCTGCAGCACAAGTCATAGTTGTGATTATGCGTTGCCTGTAGTTTGCTTTCCAGCCCAGAGTGATTCTGCATTGGATTTCCTGATATTTTGATGAGTACAATATCATCTGCCAATCTCGGGTAATTGAGGTAATCTTCATCGATCTTAATGCCGTTATTTTGCCCGTTTAGCCTCATAAGGATTTCTGGTGGACAGGACGCCAATAATTTCGGAGAGAGAGGATCTCATACTCTTACACCTTTCTGTAATTGAAAGATGCCCGAATCTGCAATTTTGGCACACGTGTTCTATGATATATATCCAGACCGGATCTAGACCTGGATTCTTCAAGGTTGTTATGACCGCTGGTGTTTCTATTGATTCAAATGCTTTCCTGTAGTCTACAAATACAAAATATTGAGGTATATTGTACTCTTGAAGTTTTTTTCAATGAGCTGGTTGAGATTATGTACATATGTGGTCAATCGTTGAAAAGCATTTTCTGAAGCTAGATAGATATCTTGGTTGTTAGTCGTCTATCTGATTATGCAGTGTTAGTAATGATTCTTGTGAAAAGTTTATAGACACGAGAGAAGGTTGAAAGGCCTGTAGTTTGTAAGGTCTGTTCGATCACCTTTTTCGTGTAGAAAGATTATTATGGCAATGTGCCAGTCCTTCGGAATTTTGGCTTGTTTTAGACATTCAGTGAATAGGCAAACTAGTTTGTCCACAATGACATCTCCAGAATCTTTCAACAAGTCAGAAGTGATGTTCTTCTGACCTGGTGCTTTGTGACTCTTCATTTGATTGATTGCAATTTCAATTTCTGATTTAAGAACGGCTGGGACATTATTGGGCGTTGTCGGTTGGTTGTGGTTCCGGATGGTGGTGTTGCTTGAGTATCTTTTCATAGTACTCCTTAATTCTTTTAACTATTCTTTCTCGATCCTTGTACCCTCTTCCTATTATATAGCTACTATGTGACACATTTCTTTTTTTAAGTGTCTTTTTAGTCATTTTATATCCTTTTCCTTCTTTGAAATTGTCAAGAACAACAGTTGAATCATATTTTTTGATGTCATCTCTACGTTTCATTTTTCTAATGAGCTTGTTTAGTCAAGTTGTTGGTTGGTATTTGTTGCTTTGAGGCGTTTGCGCTTCTTCAGTAGGTTTAGGGTTTCTTCTGTGTGTTTGTTATTATTCTTATCTGGAGTTTTGTTGTTTTTTTTCAGCAGTGTTTCACAAAGTTATTGGTCATCGCTTGTATATTGCTGGTTACTTGAGGTCAAGGGGATTTTCATGGTATGTTCTATGAAGGTGGCGATGGAATTCTGGAACGAGATTTTTCTCCTTGATGGGCTTATTTTTTAATGGAATAGATTTCTTCTCTCTATCAGAAAGTTAATGTGTATCCTACATCTGATCATCCTGCGGTCACTGATTTTGATTTTATTGATGGCTTGGAAATTATTGATAGTAATTTTTTTGACGATCAGAATGAAAATATCCTAGTCTGGGCTTCACCGAGTCCATCTTTGCTACTGCTTCTTTTTGGTCTTGGCCAGTTTAAAGTCATCAGATCTTGTCCCCTTCCATTTCACTCCCCCAATAAGAAGTTTCGATGCATGACACATTACCTTGCCCAACCACTGCATTAAAGCCCCCCTCCCTGACTATGTTAAAATTTCTAATTGTTTAGGCTTCTCCTCATGGCATCATAACATCTAATTCTCCCTGCGTACAATCAAAATAGTACACTAGTACTATTTTGAGATCGTACTTCTTCAAGACTCCTTCAGGTTTACGTAAGCTGCTACTCTTTCCGATATGCTTCACACTCTACTACCATTTGTGTGAAGTCTCAGGAATCCCACTCCCTGCTACCATAGATCTTCTTTTCCTCTTTGGTATTTGATGGTCAATTATTTGAGTGACAGCTTCCCCGCATTGTCTGGCTTCACACGGACCAATTAATCCCATTTGATATCACTGAGGAGCTCTGCTGCGAGATGGACCTCCTCAGTGGGCCGCCGCGGCTGCAGGTTGCTTTATCCATTGAATCGAAGCAGATATTTAAAATTAACCTGTTTTTCTTCGCTCAAGATAACTATCAATTTTCCATGGCCCAAATTATTTTTCTACTTCCCCGAGGTGGGGGGTAGTTGCATTGTTACGCACTTAAAACTAAAAATCGAAGACCAACGAGAGCATATCTACCACAGGACCTACATGAGGAGAAGTTCGTATATAAATTGTTGAAGGCAGATGGGTGGGGGTGCATGGCAATTACATAGCAGCCCGAGTAATTCAAGGAGGAGACCATTTGGGGCACTCGTGGCGAGATAGGACACACAACTCTCCAAAGCCTCCCCATGTAACTTACACAATAAAGGCAAATCTTCCCGCGTGCGTTAAGGGCAGAAGGGTATGCAATCCCTACCAAGTGGCAGCTGGTCGGCCATGCTACACTCGACACTCCCTTGAGACTATGAGTCGCAAAATATATGCCCATGGAAGGGAGGATCTTAACATGGCGCCAACCAGCGAGGGTATTTCTACTTATGGGAGATTGGGTACCACCCTAGTCCCCCTCGCTAGATACAAAGACAAGAGATAGTGAATATAAGAGGCATAGCAAACCTTGTTTAACCCCAAATACTGGGGCCAAAAAATCGCATTACAAACCTTCAAGAGACAAGTTCCTGCCAAGATCGTATACCCCCGTCCCCAACCCTTTCAAAGAAGCCTCGCCAAGCCTCCATATCGCGATCGTGAGAAGGCGAGTTTCAAGCCGGCGGGCGCGGCACAATACTGACGGACACGAGCACTACCCTAAGGAACTTACCATTACTATTGAAGTAATTATGGGAAAAGTGGAAATTGGTGGGTATGCCAGGGTCCCAGAGTGATACCATGGAGAGGTCCTCCATGGTTCGAAGGCGAAATGGTGGTGGCGGCGGAATGGGTCTGGTACGCGAGACTTGGGCACAGAAATGCGCAAACAAAATGGTACAGAGATGAGTACATTAATTGGCACACGCAACTTGGATGCAGATATGCGCGCATGAATTGTTAATCGCAATTTGTGTACATTAATTAGTTCACGCAACTTGAGTACACTAATTCCAAGTTCGTCAAAACGATCGATCCTTCAGCTTCTCGAGGCAAAACATCTACAAAAGGTGCGATAAAAATAGCAAGTTTTGTCCTCATCTACAGAAAAATAACATTCTAGATTTTGAATATATTTCACGTTAAGGATATGTCTGTAATGTGGAGAGGGGCTCCTTCTACCTTGGGCGATTCTCGGTGGGAAAGAAAGGACTCGTAGGGTGAAGTGGGAATCAGCAAGGAGGAAATTCAAGGCCGATCGGCGGAAGACTCATGGGATTCGAACCAAGAGGCGGGACAGGGTGGAAGCATAGTCGGGAAGCTCGAACAAGAGGTGAGGCATTGGGAGGGCAGGGATAATGGTTTTCCAAGATGGTGTCCAGGGTCGGAGTGGCGATCATTCAGCTGGCTTCGAGAGTCGCAGCTGGAATCGATCGAAAACATGATGATGCTCGGCGGAGTGGGGTGCCCCGGCGACCGTCGAAAAGGGAGGTGTGGCTATTCCCGATCGAAACGACGGAGGGTAATTAAAGGACGGCTGGCTCGACGGGGTGGAGGGTTGCGATTTCTCAAAGTGTCATGTTCACCTGAGTGGGAGGGGGAGGGGGGTCAGCGGTCAATAGGGGTGGGGGTAGGGCAAACAACACGCGTTCGCGCGCCCTCTCTTGCCACGTGTGTGCGATAAATGAGACGGACGGAGGGTGGGTCTTTTGCGTCTCAAACTCTCGCTAAGAATCGCTCCATCTCGCCTTTGCCAACGGCGAGATCCGTTCTCGTGACGTCTCTCCCTGAATCACTCTCCCGCTTTAAGGAACAAGGATTCACCAAGAACCCCCAACGGGGGGCACAGAGAACGGAGCGTAGGGGCAGACGGCGGTATTTCAATAATGGTTTGGGATGGTCCTTGAAAGATTGGTTTGGATTTGAAGACCCTCGAAAAAAAACCCAACAAATCACGAGATTTTGGAGGGGAGTCCCCCAGAAGTTTCAGTCACTACTCGACGCACAAATCACCTTGAACCCCCTAAGCGCCCCTCGGAACCCGGCGGCGGCGCAGCGAAGGCTTCCTTCCTACCGCGACAACGTCAGACTGACAGCGCAAGAGAGCGAGCGAGCGTCGAGCGAGGCAGATGTCCGCGTACTGAAGTGGGGGCGGGGGAGCCGAGAGGCAAATACAGCCTCCGGTCCTTCCGACATCTCCCCTCGGCGCTCCGCCCCTTCCACGCCTTCCCTCAGCCGGGTTCGCCGCGTCTCATTAGCGGGAGGGAGGGATGGAGGGAGGGGGAGGGGGGCGTTGGAGGAAAGTACACTCCGTTAAACTCGCCAAGGAGGAGAGTCCTCCATGGACCCCTTTAGCGAGGGGTCATGGCACTCACGCCTTTGGGTTTGGCTTCGAGGAAGCTTCGGGTCCGAGTATTCACTGAATGCCGACGCGAGAGATGAACTGACACTGTTCGGAGGGCGGGGGGGGGGCGTCCTTTTAGCTCTGGCACCGCCATTATTGGGTGGCACCTGTTCGCCACGCGCGAATTCCCACGCTCTCCCTCCGTTTGGTGTGAGGCGCGCCGCACGGCCACGGTGCCGTTGGTCAACGCCAATCCTGGCACTCCGCCTTCTGAGAACGGGGCGGGGGGAGGGGGGGCGTTGACAAAACCAAACTCTTTTAAATTCGCGAGAATTCGTCCCGATCTCATCATAGTCACTTTGTCGCTGTGGTACTCCCTGGCACTGGCACCAAACGCGTCGCTTCAAACTGCAATCACCCGAGTTTGGTTTGACAAACGATGGAGGGCACATATTAGCACCTTCTTATTCCCTTAGGAAGGGGGGTTGAAAACCCGCAGTCCTCGCTCTCGAACCCCAAGATGGCCGGGAACTGAATACCATTTAAGGGCGAAGTGACCGCGGGTAGTAGAACCGAATCGGCCCAGGGAAAACGAACCGGACCCCATCGCTAGGTTAGCAAAAGTAGCAACGTCATCTCGAAATGGTAATATAAATCTACCAAAAATCCCCCCCCCCTCTCCATAATCTCCAAAAGTTGTATCAAACAATACCAAAACTTATATATATATATATATATATATATGAGGAATTAAACCACATTCTCCGAAGACAATTTAATTTAGAACAGTTTCGGTGTATCTCAGTTAAAAAAGGGTGTGAGATACACCGAAACTGTTCTGAATTAAATTGTCTTCGGAGAATGTGGTTTAATTCCTCATCTTTTCTTGCGATATTGCATTAATTTTCATCATATATATATATATATATATATATATATATATGATAGTGACACCACTGTATAGGAGCCAAAAGTTTAATTTACGAGACTAGTTTCAGTATGTAGTTTATCATACCCTATTCAGTCGTATACTGAGAATGCAATTGTTACAAAAGTCTATAAATAGCGTACATATCAGAAAAAAACAAAAGAAAAAAGCACAAAGAAACACAAAACGGGGGAAAAAAGTCATTAATTGAATGAAAGTTTATCTAAAGCAAAATCTACTCATTACCGTCCCAAAGATAAAAACAAATTTAGTAATAGGAAGTGTCTCTCTCTCCCTTTTTCTCCCCTCCTCAAAGAAGTGAACAAAGTTATTTCTCCAGGCCTAACCACATTAAAATATCCTTTTTTTCTATCCTTAAATCTTTCCCCTCGACGAAGCCCGTGGATCAGCCAAATGAAGCAGGTGTATATTTAATACCGTGTGGCTCTACAAACCGTCTCTCATTTTACATAGGAGAGACCGGAAGAACCTTAACAAAACGAATTTATGAACATAAAGGTAATGTCAGACGAGACAGTACCACATCCAGTATTTTTAATCATATTAGCAATTTTAACCACCAAATTGACTATTCAAAGGCACAAATCATATATAATTGTAAAGATTTCCGTAAAAGAACAATAGTAGAATCTATATTAATAGGAGAAATTCCCAAATTTAATTTGTCAGATAGGCAATTGAATGGCAGCCCCCATTCTCGTAACCTCACCGTAAACAGCTTAGTCAACGATCTTAGACTCGCACCCCCTGATTAATGACCTTCCCCCCCCCCCCGTTTTGTGTTTCTTTGTATTTTTTATTTTTGTTTTTTTTTCTGATCTGTACGCTATTTATAGACTTTTGTAACAATTGCATTCTCAGTATACGACTGAAGAGGGTATGGTAAACTACACACACACACACACATATATATATATATATATATATATATATATATATATATATATATATATATATATATATATATATATATATATATATATAGAGAGAGAGAGAGAGAGAGAGAGAGAGAGAGAGAGAGAGAGAGAGAGAGAGAGATAGATAGATAGATAGATAGATAGATAGATAGATAGAAAGAAAGAAAGAGTGTGTGTGTAAGGGAGAGAAAATCAGATATTATAACACTCGAAAAAATAGTAAATTATATGTATATATATATATATATACTACCTTCGAAATTGAGCAATTATTTTTTCTAACCAAAGTTTATTCCTTAAGATCTCTTCCTCCCTCTGAGACCCCTATAAAAACACACCGACGCAGACAAAAATAAATGCCTTCGAAATTCCAAGCTCATTGTGCCTCCCCCCCCCCTCTATCCCCACAAACTCAAGTGACAAGTCGTAAGAGGGGAGAGGAGGCACGCACACTACACCCCAACACGCGATGATAACGGCCTTGAGGTAAAACGAAAAGCAACTTAAATAACGTAGCGGCGACTCGTGGTAGTTTCGGATACCTCTCTAAGCCAGGGGGAGGGGGGGGGGGCACTGAAATAGGCGCCAAACAGTTCCACTCGGGGTGCCCACCTGACCTCCGGATTTTCTTTTAATTGGAAATTTGCGTAATCCAACGAGGGCATTCTGGGAATGGTCATGTGTGTAATCCGATGAGGGAATTTCACTAGCCGGAGAACGGTACACAGTGCAGATGGACGAAGAGGAAAAAGAACGAAGGAATCAACCCTGAATGTTGGGGTCTGAAGGGCACGGTGGACAAAGGTGCGAACTTAATTGAACCTCCCTACTATGAAATTATTATTATTATTATCATCATCTTCATCATTTATTTAAAGCCAAAAGTGAAAACCAACGAGGGCACGGGTTCCCAGAACCCCTTTGAAGAGATACGCATAAGTGTGGTGAGGTTAGGCGAAATGAAGACGCATGGAGAATAACAGAGCCCCAGAGTAGTCCAAAGAAGGACCACCTTGGCGCACGGGAGACTGGGTGACCCTCTTCAACGGGGGAAAATGGATGCTAAACATGGGTGAAGTTAGGGAAGGTTAAAAAACAAACTGCGTGGAAGAGAGCTCGAATAGGGGGGTGACGAGACTACTGGAAGAGAAAACTTGAGTCTGAGAGAGCGCGCAACTCTCCCAAACATGCCCGCCCCGGTTCACAAGGCACCCCCTCGCGGAGACAAAGAAACAAGGGGGTGAAAACGCGAGACAAAAACTTAGTAAGGGGGATACCCACGGGCCTAGAACACCTGAGACCCCCCCCCCCCGTAGGAAAATGAAAAAGACCGGGGTCAAGGGGGGGGGGAGGGAGGGCGATCAAGCCACACGACGGCTGTGGGTGGCTGAAGGCAGACAGCGTGGCGGGTGATACGTGATCTCCGGAGGAGAGAGATCGAAGGGGTTGGAGTGGGAAAAAGCGTGGAGAAGAGGTTTCCACCGTTCAGCTTGATAGATAATGACGTTGGAAGGACACGGGAGGGAGGGGGGGGGGGCGTCTGGTGCAGGGACGGTTCTTAAATTAGGAGGGCAAAGGAGAGGCGACGCCGCACCGTCAGGGCTCTCCTCCCTTTCCTAAACTTGAATTTTACTTAACATAATTCAAGGGAACACAAAAGGGCCTATCAAAGGTTGTCCGAATCAACACCTGCCCCATAAACTGCATCTACGAGATTGCGTCCAAAACACTGCTTTAAAAAGCATAGGTATCATGGCTTGCCCAAAATTAAATCATTCAGCTACAATACACAATATCAATATATAATATATATATATATATATATATATACAATAAATAATAATAATAATAATAGTAGTAATGATAATAATAAACACCACTTCTTCCCCCTCCAAATTCTGCATCCACAGGAATGTGTTCAGAACATCTCAAATTTAAAATTCCGAGAGAAAGAACCTAAAATCTGTTAGGGGCGTTTTTTTAGGGGAGAGGGGTATTTCTTTTATAGCATTCCCACCCTAAAAAAAATTTGAAATTTGTTTATTCCTGAACAAATTATTATAAATTTGTCTAAAAGTGAGCATTTTAAAGTTTGATAGTTGTTGAAAGCCATTTACAGACCAAAATGCATCTTTAATTTGTTAAATTTTGAGACAGACATTTCTTTTGGGTTTTGATGAAAAATGAATCTCTTTGTATCAAAAATGACACGGCAGGATGAACAGAGTTAAATTAGTTTCGATCTAAACCCTTAGTGCTGCTAAGGACAGCGAGGCAATTCTTTGCATGTATAATTTATTATATTTTCAATTATCCAGTAAAAAATTGTCTACCTTTTCATTTCAGGCCTATTTTTTGCATTAAAATGGGAGATAATAAAGATTTGTGTCCAAGAAAATTGGGACAAATCTACGTTTTAATGCAGCAAACGTATGAGAAAAGAAATTGCCGGAAAGCTCTACATTTAATCACAAACTTAGTGTTATTAGGAAAAACAAAATGGATTTGAACTCAAAAAGGCTAAGAAAATGTTGCAGAGATAAGAAACTATCTGAGTAGGTAGATAGTAAATATGGCTCTTCAGAAAAGGAGAGAGAGCGAGTGCAACTTGTTGGCTGAAGAAGTAAAACTGCATGCAATCCGAGAAGTTGCATTGCCAGCATACCGTCCAAGGAAGAAACCATAGTTTACGAAGACCGCCACCACCGGGTCTACTAAAGGCCTGAGGGTGGTTGCTTCCAATAGGTCTTAGTCGGAGGATAAAAGAAATATCATGATGCAGTCCCGTTATCAATGAGCAAAGCAACATCCACATTGGACTTCAGATGGTTGAAAGAAAAAGCTGAGCGGCCTTACTTATTCTAAAGTGTAAATATCAGCTATTAAAATAAAATCGTAGTATATTTACTAGTACTAACAAATACATGTACCATTGTATTAATTACAAATGGTTTCTTGTTTAAATTTGATGATCAGATCCAGGCTGACTCTTTGCAAGAATTTAGGAAGGAAACAGTGAAATTTCCACTAATTATGTTGTGGGTGTGTGTTTGTATGAAGCGAGCATATTAGTAGATGGTATGAGTCGTATGCATATTGTTGATGGTACCATGGACCAAAATTAGTACATAGAGGCTTTAGAAGTTGTTTTATGCCCCAAACAAGAGAATGGCACGGAGAAAGATATTGCCATAGAGCCATGGCATGGTGGAGGCAAGATGGTGTTCATTTCAGATCTTGGACTGGAAATTCACCCGATATAAATCCCATTAAAAGTTTTCGGGACGAACTAAAAAAAAAATATGTGGTTTCATTCAGCACAAATCAAGGAATTGCGCGAATCCTACCTACATTTGTGGAATGTCGCGACGTATCCAGACATTTCTTATTCAGAGGGGGTCAAACGAAGTAGCAAACCATTATGTGTATCTTGACTTAGTAAAATAAAGATGCAATTTGTTTCGTAGATGATTTTAAAGAACCATCATAACTAAAAAAAAAAGAGGCTCGTTTGTCGAAAAATCCTTAATAATTTTACTATACATACATACACACTTTCCCCAATCTTGTACGGCTAAAAACATACATTTACCTTGGCTTTTATTGACACCGAACGAACGAGAGAGAAAAGGTTGCGCAAGGATTAAAATTTGCCTCATGGTATTTCGAGGACGAGGCAATTGTCTAATGAGGGCGACGGTGCGCACAATGGGGAAGGGAAGAGAGGGGGGACCAGGTCGCTCCTATTCCTACAAGACCATCGGTTCCCAAGTTCCGGGACAATGGTTCGAAATCCAGGCGGGTTTGGTATCATGCCCCAGGTCAACAAATGGCGATGGTGGCACTATCACAGCCGCGGTTGTTAGAAACGGGTTAAGGCATCAGGCACCCCTAACTGGGCATAAGAACCCACATTTGCAAATGTATAACCCCCTCCCTCGGCAAGAGGGCTTACATTCGTTACGGAACGTGGGGTGGGGGGTTGCCTAGCTTTCAGTTATGCCCACGACGCCTCTGCGTTTCTAGCGGCGTGTTTCCCCCCCCGTTTGTTCTCTTTCTTTTAAATCCTAATGTGATAGGATCCCCGAGCGACGCCTCTATACCCACTCACGGATCCCCGAGCGACGCCTCTATACCCACTCACGGATCCATCCCCGAGCGACGCCTCTATACCCACTCACGAATCCACCCCCGAGCGACGCCTCTATACTCACTCACGGATCGCCGAGCGACGCCTTTATACCCACTCACGGATCCATCCCCGAGCGACGCCTCTATACCCACTCACGGATCCATCCCGAGCGACGCCTCCATACCCACTCACGAATCCACCCCCGAGCGACGCCTCTATACCCACTCACGGATCCATCCCCGAGCGACGCCTCTATACCCACTCACGAATCCACCCCCGAGCGACGCCTCTATACTCACTCACGGATCGCCGAGCGACGCCTATATACCCACTCACGGATCCACCCCCGAGCGACGCCTCTATACCCACTCACGGATCCATCCCCGAGCGACGCCTCTATACCCACTCACGGATCCATCCCGAGCGACGCCTCTATACCCACTCACGGATCCATCCCCGAGCGACGCCTCTATACCCACTCACGAATCCACCCCCGAGCGACGCCTCTATACCCACTCACGGATCCATCCCCGAGCGACGCCTCTATAATACCCAGTGAAGGAAGCCCGAGCGACGCCGATACAAAATGGCGACATCAGTTTCACCGCCGGGCCAGTGGGTACATCCTTCCGGGCCGCGCCGACGTGATTCGGGGTCCGAACGCGGGTTTCTTTCTCGGGGTCGCCACAACGCCATGCTCCTCCACCCAACCATCCAAGGTGGTTGGGTGGAGGAGTGTGCGCGTGGATGGGGGGTGCAACAGGTGGTAATGTGCAGTGAAAGTAATGTCAAATTAACTTGCCCTTTAGAATGGAATAAATGGAAGGGGGTAAACGCCCCTCGTAAGGGAAGGGGAAATGGGGGGGGGGGGGGTAGATGAAGAAGAAAGGAGGGAAATGGCAACGAGAGGTCATATCAGGTTAAGGAGTTTATGTGTGTGTGGGGGAAGGGTACGGAAGGAGACAAATGGAGGGGTGGAATATGAAGGATGTGTGTATCAGATAGAGAAGCGAGGTTTAGGTGGGGGGCGGGCTGGGATCCCCCCGAGCTCAGCCAATTGAGTGATATGTATGGGAGACTGAAAGACGCCCCCCCCCCACGCAAGTTCGAAACCCGAAACCGAGGTTTAAAGGTGAGGTTGCAGTGTAACCCCGAGAACGCGCGCACACCTCCCCCTCTGCCATTCGCCCAAATCCACAGGAACAATTAACCCCAAATTACATGGAAACTAACCTCCTCCTTCTTGTACACATCCAATACGGTAGAGGGAGGCTACGGTGGGCGTACGCACATGTGCACAGACATTCAGACGAAATTCAGTCGTTGGGCAGAAGGGGAAAACGTCCCCCCCAAAACGGCCATATGCAACCTCTGCATCCATGCACACAGGCAATTATTATTATATACCATTAGAAAGGTATTCTTACACAGTGGTGAAGTTAATGGAAGTGCACATGTGCGGAAGGGAAGTAGTTCCAGGTGACATAGGGGGGCATTATTTAGGGCCCTAGGCCCCAAGAAAGCTTGGAACTTGCTTGAACCTGCCCCGGTCAACAGATGTTAAAGCCATTCGAGTGAAATGTCTTAGTTTTCCTGCGGGTAACATCATCCTCGAACTGCGATGGAAGGGGGCATGCCCCCCACTATAAATCCGGACATACATTCCCAACTTAATCCCCCTGCGGGGGGCTAACACACTAGACAGGCGGAGCGGGAACCAACCTCAAACTGGTGAAGTTAAGGGATGTGAGAATCTGAGGAAGGTGTAGCTTTGGCCGCCAAGAGAAAGGCGCCACCAATCCGGGCGAGGGTAGGGAACGGGAGGATATGCGGTAAAATTTAGGCCATAAGGTCCCCTGGGGACGGGCAAAGGCCCCCCCCCCTGTAAAATCAGGCTCCAGAACTGCCCCCACCCACCGTAAAGGTGACGGAACCCCACTCGCAGATCGCCATTCCGGGTGGTTATCAAGACCCGGCGGGGTAGGGGGAGGAGGGGGTAAACTCCCTTGCGGGTTTAATAGCGGTAAAAGGCAAACCCGTTCTTGCGCATTTTACACATTTGGAAAAAGTCCGGACGGAGGACTCCGGGGGGCAGAGCTAATTGCAGTGTGGGGGGGAAAGTAAATTGGGGTAGAGAGGGGGGGGGGCGGCGATGATTTATGGGAGAAAGGGGGAAGGGGTGTAAATCAAGCCCGTTTTCAGCTCCGAGTCTTTTCCATTTACTGATCTGTGATACGCCGCTGAAAGTATCACCACTGGCACCATGTTTAAGGCAATGAGCCTTTCTATTCACCCTGGGGCAAAATGAAAAGCGTCAACCAGGGGAAGGGGGTACATTAAGCGAGAACGCCCCTCCCCCCCTCCCTCTGACACTCCAAAACAAAGGAAGCCTGTCCATCTTAATAATTATTTAAGAGAGTGGAAACTAACGAGTGCCCCTTGCTGAGTAAGGAGGTGGGGGTACGGGGGAATATAATTATCCCCCGGAAAAAAGTTCGGATAAAGAGCCAAGCTCCTCAAAAGTACGAACGCCACTGACCTCAACCAATACAAGTCCATTTATCTCCATGAATAAAGTACCACTCGTCTCATTCTCTTCCCGCCCTAAGGCGTGACGTCATTGCAATTGGACCGTGTCCACGGGGCAAGACCCAAACCTCTCCCCAGAGGCACTTAATCAAAAAGTGAGCAGCGACAAAACGTTTCCTTCCTCCCTCCATTAATTAACACACCCCGACCCGCAAAGAGTGGGTAGGGGTGGTCCCCGGGCTGACGCCGCCGCTCGACTTGAACGCGACGACCGCCCGCAGAAGAGGCGCGAACAAAAGCCCGCGCAATCATTTTCCGATTTTGGCGCGAACTCCTCTCGAATCGTATTATCGAATCACATTATAAAGCGATCCGGTCTCTCCCCTCGAACGTGTCCAGCACGTCTCCATAAGGTGTTTATTCAAGAGGGGAAAAATGAGAAAGAGGGGATAACACGTGACAGCCCTCAACACGTGGCGCTCGGTGGAAACACATGGCGGGACGCCAACGCATTCCCCTCCAAACATCTCTCTTCGCTTTACTCAAATGTTGCGAATGCGCAGAGACCCTTTCCGAGCGGGGTTCGAAATAGCTCATGCAAAATTTACAATTACTCTTATTTTAAGTAAAAAACAACTAAGGTATTTATTTGAAATGGGGTTAATGAGAAGGTGGCAAAATCAGGGGATGTAAAAAAGTGTAAAAGCCGTAACCGAGACAATACTTTATGAGTATGGATCAAGAAGGTGCGCAACTCTTCCCCCCCCTTTCGATCCGCGACTAAACCAGTATCCTTGATGAGCCGAAGCAGTGTGTATGGAGTATGAGGTGACCAGGACGGAGGCAGTAGTTTTAGACTGTGGGGTCCTCCGGAAGGAGGTAGTCCACGGCAAGCCGCATGCGCCTGGCAGCTTCTTCTATGCGCTCGTTTCTGAGGCCTCGCAAGGGGCGAGGAGCAAGGATATAGCGGAGACCCGAACACAGGCCGGGACGAGCTGCCATAGGAGTGTCGCCCTCTTTCAACCCGATAAAAACTTCACTCAAAGCTTTGCCGGAGCAAGGGAGGACAGGAAGGAGTGTTGGCAAAGAGGACTAATTGTCGTCAAAGCGAGGGGAAGCGGGGCGGGAGGAGGAGAAGGGGAGGGTGGACGAACAGCTGCTTTCCCTCGTCCCATTATCGGCGAAAGGGGAAGCGAGTGAGATGGACCGACGTAGGAGCGGCTGATGCGCGCGACCCAGCACGCAGCTACGACCCAACCACCCGCCGGGTCTTGGTTTATGCGAGGAGTCCCGTCATTGTCCTATTGAATGGGCGCCTTTCAGCGGATCCTACCTACAACCCCAGCGCATGGATTCCCACCCACGATGCCGTCTTCAAGGGCTTAGACGCTGTAGCCAGGTTATCAGATATTGAGTGAAGTGATTGGAAGCACCCTTGGTCCTTAATTCTTTCTTGCTGAGGCTGAAACAAGAATGAGCGGAAGAAGGTGGAGCCAGGTTTCAATCCCGACTCTATGATCGCCCTGGAGCGAGATCCGAAGAGCAGCTCCTAAGGGTCTGCCTTTATTGTAGAATGGTATCCGATTCATCCAAGGTACCCCCTACTTGGGTAACGTAGCTTTCACTTCCATTAAACTCACCACTCTTTGATACCCTTAAATAACTACTAAAAGAGATGCCCTCGTTTTCACTTATTTTTAATAAATGCCGTAATTGACACGTGTCAACTTTACTTCTTTTTTTGTACCCTTTGAAGCCAGGTTTCGCCTTTTCCTTCGTCTTTGCCAGGGACACCTCTACCATTTCTAACTCATCATGACCGCCATAAGGCACGACTCGATTTGAAGGATCGAACCAGCACAAGGACTCCCATTCGAGACCACAGGTACTGCTGCTGCCTGGCGAACCCCAAAACGCATCTCGTACGGGAGCGAGACAAAAACCGCCCTTCTCGAAGGCTTCTCCAGTGCACAGGCAACGGGTACTAATCATTGAAACCCGACGGGAACAATCTACTCCATTTGGAAGATGAGAGAGCGAGAGGGAATTGACAGATACAAGTCTTACCCCAAGGCGTTCGCTTGGCGTCCTCCACACTATAACATCGCTCTCTCCCACCACGTTCAGGATCGAACTCGCCTTTGCAACGCCCCGCAAATTCGCGATATTGGAAACATTGAGAAGACCAAAATTCCCCCAGATTGACTCTTACAATTAATAATTCCCCGCAAAGACTTTCGCTCGCCTTTGTCGCCAGTCCTTGAACGCCGCCGAAATCAATCGCTGGAAGAAAGAACATCATATCCCTGTCACTAATTCAATTAGGTGAGGTCATCATGACATCACGTCGGCTTTATGGGTTACGTATGGTCAGAATGCTTAATGCCTGTCCCATACGAATTAAAAAGTCTATAAAAATGGAGTAACAATGAGACAGATGGGTCAACTAGTTTAATGCCGCCCAATGGTCACGAGGAGTAGTCTTTTTAGGGTCAAGAGATAAACCAGGATCCATCCCGCATTTTAATATGGATCCTGGTTTGGTATCTCTTGACCCTTTTATTATTATCTTTATTAAATCCCCCCTCCCCCCCAAAAAAACCCGTTGTAATGAAGTATATCTTCGCCCCTTTCCCCCACTATATAAGTTGCTGCATTCTATCTATTAATTCCCAGAATGAGGCGTTTAATAAAGGCAAAAAGCACTTGGATCTTTTTTCAGTTTCCGGAGAGTAATTTTGTACATGTGTATTCTAAGGAAGGTCGAAAAGTACCTCCTGCGTTGATGCCATTTTTGATCACTTCGGAGTTTCGGGGATGAGAGAACACATGGCTACGAGAACAGGCAGATTTAAGCGGCCGCATATAGTAAACAATGAGAGGAAAAAGCCCTCCATTCCCGTTTTGTTTATGATCGAAAACAAATGAGGAAATTTCCACCTCACTTTTGGTTTGAAAAGCGGTTGCTTAAGTGGTGCAGTGCAGTGCAGTTAGAAGTGAAGATGTATAGAAAGTACAACGTTGGAGTAATAGCGAACGGAGGAGATGGGGGTGGGTGCTAGGTCCGAACCATGACTTGCAATAATTCCCTCTTCCCTCAATCAACCCTCCTTTAGGCATTTCCTATCAGAAGGGGGCAGGTGCGTGCCTGGGCAGACACCTGTTAATTAATACACGATGCATGGCCCCGTTAATGCGCGTTGGAGGGCCCCTTTAATGCGCGTTGTAGGGCCCCTTTAATTCACGCTGCAGGGATCTTTAAATGAGCGCTTAGTTTGTTTGTTTGAATGTAAAGCCAAAACAACTAGCTCATCTACCGTAGAGAGTTTGAAAAGAGAGAGAGAAAGAGAGCGGCAAAGAAAGGGGTGAAGATGGGGGGAAGTGAACTGTGCAGAAGATACCTATATAGCGTCAGATCTTGCAGGCATTAGGGGCCAGGAAAGCACCCATTACTTCAAATTACTACAGCTGATAGCCTTTGCGGGTGGAGCGATGCTTGAAGCGGCGGAGATAGGAGGGGGAGGTGTGGAAGATATATATGCGCAGATCCTCCCGATGGAAGTGGGGCCGGGAGGGCACGCAACTGCGGGCGTTACTAAAGGCTAAAAAACAAGTTCCGATCCGATGTCAACCCTGGAATTGAGTGTCCCGTTCTGGTGTCACTGTAATTTCCCGGGTAGACTTCAGAGGTTCCCAAAGCTGGGGCAGCGCCCCCCCCCCTCCCTTTAAGACGCTATCGAGTCCTTGTGCTCTTTGTACACACTTGCTCTCGAAGGTTTGCGAGAGGAAGGCCATACAAGAAATCGAGAGAGATTCGGAAGTAGTGAAGTTAGGGGAAGCGAACTTTTAAGGATACATGCCGTGTCCTGGGAGGGAGGAGCGCAACTCTCCCGGACCTGCCGAACTTGTCTACCCCTCACCCCTTTTCAAAGGTTGTGCATGCCTTCGTTGGATTACAAGTCTCTTTAATCACCCCATTCTACAGTGTGCGTGCCGATAAAACCCCTCCCCCGACTGAATCGGCACAATCGGGGGCCAAAGGGCTCGACGTTGCTATCAGCGACGGGGGGTTCGAGACCGGGGCGCGTCCCGCTATCAGATAAGGCGACAGATGCTGCCTCTCAGGGATCCGGCGTCGGCACGCGTTGCCGCCGACGCCGCACAACTCCATAACACCCCAACAACCAGGTGGGGGGGGGGGTAGCCCCCCGACACACCAAAGAAGAGCCAAAGGGAAGGAGTGAGTATAGGCATGAGGGGGGAGACGGGGGTCATTTTTTTTGTTGTTATTGGGGCGCTTAGCTGGCGATTGCTTTGAAGGGGCGGACTCACCGAAACGAGTATTAGAGGCGATTCCGAGGCCAAATTAACATTAAAAACAAAAGAAGAAAAAACAACGACGCGTAAACAAATAAACAAACAAAACCTAGGATCAATGAATGCTCCCGCGATGGGCGGAGGCTCACCTCCTCCCCAAACTCAATAATTCCGCAATCAAGTGTGCACGAACCCGTTTCGAGTACAAGGCCCAAGCGGTAGCGACCCCTAGGTAATGGGTGCGAAATGGGACCCTCAACAAGAATATGCCTAACAGTCTGGGAAGGGGAAGGGCGAGGCAAGGTGTAGAGAAGCGCTCCCTGCCGCGCGTCGGCCAATCTCACTGGCGGCATCCGGCGGCGGTCGCACCTCAAAAACCTCTTGGAACAAGCCTGAATAAGGATGCCCCCGCGCGCATGAAAACGCCCCACTTTCTACACATCTTTACCCTACCAACATACACCCAGCTTCAAGCGCACCTTCGTAGGATTACACCCGGACGCTCTTTTGTTCAATCAACGTCCAGGAAGGCCACTCCTCGGATAATGGGCGCGCGACGAGGGTAGAATTGCGGGACGTCGGGTCACCCTCGGCCGCATTCTCCCCACGAAATGGGGGCAAGGGTGGGGGTCACACTTGAGGAAGGACAAGTTTTGAAGTATTACCCTCCCCCTTTTACAAGTCTCCCCAAGGATGCGCAGAAGGGGGAAAAACAACCACCAGCGGGATGACTGAAAAAACAGCACTCTAAATCCGTGGTTATTTCGCGAGAAATGAATCCCACGAGGATATCTTCGCCCGAGGCGGCAAATGACAGACAATCGAAGAAAAAAACAATTTCCAGGATCAGAAAACAAACGAGGGCATCTCTGCCGGACAGCTTATAGGTGGGAGGTTCGTAATTAAAGTGGTTAAGTTAGGGGATGTGAAAATGTGGGGAAGGTACACAAGCCGAGTAGTCTAAAGGAGATTATTTTGGTGCCCAGAACGGCAAGAGCGCACAATTCTCCTCCACCTGTACAATTAAGACAAACCCCTCCCCTCCTCCGGGCGTCGGTGGCTGGCGCACCATTTTTGAGATGTCAGCTGCACCGTGATTTTGTTAGGCCGCAATTTATAAGGTGGTTAAAAGACAGGATCTTGGAATACTTTGGGAATGAGACCTATCTGCCTCACACAATCAACAAAGATTAAAAAAAACAACAAGCAGACGATAAATAGTCAAAACCAGCGAGGGTTTTTGGGTGGGGTGGGGGAGGGGGAGCCCAACTCGCCATCCGACTTACCTCGAGGGCTGAAATTCCGAGTCGACGGGTCCAAGTGGCAAAGCGTAAGGAGCAAAATAAGGTCCATAAATATCCACACAATAATAATAATAATACCAACAATAATCAAGTAGCACCGTTTTCACACAGGGTTAGTAAGCATTAAAGCGACTACAAATACCCTTATCGCCCCCCCCCCCATCTTTATAACACATTGGAACTCACCCTTATTTTTTATATTTATTTGAGACGAGGCTCTTCATGCGACAACTTTCACCGCGATGTCGCTACACATTAGAGCAAAGAC
Source organism: Ceratothoa steindachneri (assembly GCA_963969495.1). Classification (NCBI taxonomy): domain Eukaryota; kingdom Metazoa; phylum Arthropoda; class Malacostraca; order Isopoda; family Cymothoidae; genus Ceratothoa; species Ceratothoa steindachneri. The sequence goes on from OZ018324.1 coordinate 4,413,553, forward strand.
CTCCATAATCCTTTGCATTCTGCTGTCCCACACTCAAGGTCGATTTGAGAGCTGTGTCAACATCTGCTTCCTTGTAGGCTGTCAACATCTGCCTCCTTGAAGGCTATCAACATCTGCCTCCTTGAAGGCTATCAACATCTGCCTCCTTGAAGGCTATCAACATCTGCCTCCTTGAAGGCTATCAACATCTGCCTCCTTGAAGGCTATCAACATCTACCTCCTTGAAGGCTGTCAACATCTACCTCCTTGAAGGCTATCAACATCTGCCTCCTTGAAGGCTATCAACATCTGCCTCCTTGAAGGCTATCAAAATCTGCCTCCTTGAAGGCTATCAACATCTGCCTCCTTGAAGGCTATCAACATCTACCTCCTTGAAGGCTATCAACATCTGCCTCCTTGAAGGCTATCAACATCTGCCTCCTTGAAGGCTTTCAACATCTACCTCCTTGAAGGCTGTCAACATTTACCTCCTTCAAGGCTATCAACATCTACCTCCTCAAAACCTTTATTATCAAAGATATTACCATCCATCGGTACCAACTATCCTTCCACTTAACACAGCCAATTTTCCACACACCGAATTCCGTCACAGCAAAAAAAGGAGACAAAAAATGGCTTCTAAAATTAGGCTGTCAAGTATACATACAACACACCTGCAGGAACGAAACAACCGACAATTTTAAATTCATCAAATGAAAAAACTAAACATTTTCGATTCGCGGTAAGAAATTAGCCATGAAAAAACCCTCACAATTCGATTTACCCTGATAAATGACAACCAACTTTTCAATTAAAAAAAAAACCTCCCCCCACCCCTTCACTGTTCTTTCCGAGAGGTCATAAGTGGGCCCTTCGGATACGGATAGGGATAGGGAGGGGGGGGGGGGCACTCGTACATACATTTACACACGCACAAACGTCCCAACAAAAGCCAAGTTTGTGAACAATTAATTCCATCAATCTATGATGAAGAACGAAAGGTCTTTAGAGAGGAGTTATCAAATAGCCAAGTCTGACCTTTGGCGAAGCGAAAATTCCCTCGTTTTCTTTTGTCAGCGTCGGTCATGACGTCAACAAAGCGGGGGGGAGGGGCAAATTTGCACACATGGACAGCTCTTTTGAGCTTTGTTAACACAGCTAATTAAGTGCTCAAATTGAATTAATTTCAGCAAACTGAAAGACGAGGACTGATCATCTCCCACTCCCCCCTTCTCTCTCTCTCTCTCTCTCACACACACACACAAACCACACACGGGAGTAGCGAATGCATCCATGGTGTAGCACTTACCGGGATCAATGAGACCAGGCCGCTGGGTGGAGTGGTCGGGAATAGAGTAATGGCCGGGGGGAGCGCCCCCTTGGGATTCTCTCTGAGCCTGGGACAGGTCCACTGGGCGGTGGTGTACAGGGTGCGGCCCTTGAAGGTGCGGGGTTGAAGACAAAGATGTGGGCGTGGCTTGGGGCATGGACGAAGGGGGGTATCCGCCCAAGGGCGTTCCTGCGTGCCCATTCACGCCACTCAGCTCCGTCATCACTCCATCGCCCTGTGGCACAAGATACCAAATCTTAGGAAGCGACACTACCAAACAGAGGCACTCGAAAAGCATCCGGGAATACTACTCAAATTTGAACATCTGGTGGCATTATACCATGAGTACACCCAAATGGCATCCGAGAAGAATTTTACTGGTACTATGATAACACGGCGCCCAAACAAAATGAGGTGGCAATGTACTATTACTACCGAAAATACCACCCGAACAACTGCTAAACCGTGTCACTATAATTATTATTCAAGAGATATTGAGAGCAGTTTGCGGTGGCACTTTTAAACACCACCGAAAGTGCCATGGGAATGGCTTATAAGAGCAACTATAAAAATTAATACTTAGTTAATTGATGATGCCGGGGACAAACATATCTTATTTTGAACGGGGAAGGGAACCAACGAGAGTCAAGCCCGGAGACATCTGGTACGAACAACTATACCTCGACTAGCCAAAAGAGGAAACTATTTAAGACCGGTATGGATTATTTTTAAAAGATTACAAGGACATAAGACGCCATACTCAATATTAAGCCTAGATTAAAATAAAAAGTAAATAAAAACACCAAACCTCCAAAAGAAAACCCTAAAAACCCAAGAAACAAAGCAAAGGAAAGAAGGACGTTCGCTCCGGCGTCGGAGGAAGGTCCGCCTCAGCCTCCGCGCGGGAGCATGCGACCTCGGCCGCGTCTCATCTTCTTTGCCAAACAGTCCGGAAGGCTGGCTGTCCGCATTCCTGCTATGTAGTAGGTGTGAGGAAGAGCCAAACGCTGGTCTGGTCGCCCAGTCCTCGCGGACTTTTTGGCGCCCTCATCAACGCGCTCATTTCCAGCAATTCCCACATGTCTAGGAACCCAGATCAAGATAATCTCGACATCCTCCCGACTCGTGGCAGCCATAGCGTCACGGATACGGCGAACCAGGGCATGTAGAGTTTAAAAGAACCGAGAATACTCAGGGAGATGTGTGTGTGTCGCTAAAGATCAAAATCCGGTGTCTGAACAAAGCACGCTGCGTTATCTCCAGCACCGAGCGATATATTGCAACCAGCTCGGGCGTGAACAGAGGGGCAGCACCTGGTTGAGCCTCGCTGACTTCAAACAGAGGGGATAGGGCGTGAAGGCTGACCCCCTACTGAGACTTGAAGCTATCCATGCACACTGGCACGGACCAAGCGTCACACAAAGTGTGCCCCCAAAAGGTCGAATGCAATATTCTCGGAGATGTGGAAGCAATGGGAGCAGAGGTGTGGCAACAAATAGTTAAAGGTGGTACGTTTCAGGGTGGCGTCATTGACAGAACCAGAGACACCACCGGCCCGAGAGCTACACCTAGATCTCGAACGAGTTTTCTAGCCATAATCCCAAAGTGCTTAAAGTATGACTGGCGTTTCTCGGCGGCAGAGGCACCTTCGAGATCGGCCGCGGATGCTTGAGAGCTGTTGGGGACTGAAGGACGAATCGGGCGAGCGCACACCAGTGCATAATGTAGTGTGTTCCGCAGAGAGCGAGTGACATCTTCGCGGCATCGACAAGGTTTTCAATGGAGGACGTGTGGAAGGCACAGGTCGCCAGGCGAAGGCCGGTGTGGTGGATCGAGTCCACCTTCCGCAATAGACGATCAGCTGCGGATGCATAAAACTCGCATCCGTAGTCGAGCTTCGAACGAACAAAGGAGCGATAAAAAATGAAGGCAATAGACCTATGAGCGCCCCAGGCGCTGAACGTCACGGAGCGGGTACAAGAGGCCATAAGGCTGCGAATATGAGCCTACAAGGCGAGGCATCGGTCAAATCGAGACCAAGGAAACGGTGCGAGTCCATCACTTCCAGGCGAACGCCGTTTAGAAACAAGTCTGGGTCAGGGTGGAGCCGTGGATAGCGGCGGAAGTGCATCACCTTAGTCTTGGCCAACGAACATCTTCCGGCAGCACCGAGGTGATGCCGTTGATGCTCAAGGCAAAGAGTATGACACTGAGGACACCCTCTTCCTGCTCCATTGTGCCGGAGAGGGCTGCCCCCACCCATACGGCGAAACGACGATCTCGCAAAAATTCAGATATAAACATTGGGAGGCGTCCCCTCGCCCCCATCGTGTGGAGAGTCTCCATGATACCGTATCGCCATGCGGTATCATAGGCCTTCTCCAGATCGAAAAACACCGTGGCGTAGTGCTGTCGACGAAGGAAGGCCTCGCAGACGGCATTTTCCAGTCGGAGCAGAGCATCCGACGTGGAGTGGAACTTGCGGAAGTGGCACTGTGCAGAAGACAGATGGCCTCCGCTGTCCATAAAAAAAATGTTAATCTAACATTTACCAACTTCTCCATTAACCTGCACACGCAAGAGGTTAGAGAGCTTGGGCGGAAACCGGCCGGGGTAGAGTGATCTCTCCCCGGTTTGCGAAGAGAAGCACAGTAGCGATTGGCCAGGCATCTGGGCGGAGACCCTCCACCCAGTTCCTTTTGACCAAATCTAAGAGAAATGTCATGCCTCGCTCACCCAGGTGTCGAAGCATGGCGTACGGGACATCCTCTGCATCAGGGACGGTGTCCGAGCACAAAGCGAGAGAGGAACACAACTCACTCAATGTCAGCCAGTAGTGAAGGGTTCTTTCTCCGCCTCTGGAGGTAAAGTCCAGGAGGCGGCCCTCAGCGACATCCCGGCTAGAGAATGCGGAGAAAGCGGTCGCGAAATTCCCCGAGGCAACTCTGCAAAATAGGGTGCGGGGGAAACCCCCGAACCCGTCAAAGAAGCAAAAGGAGAAACGTCTTCTCCACTGGAAGAGTCTCTGGGGGTCCTGAGAAAGCACGAGGGGGGGGGGCACCTCTATACCAGAGTTGGAGCTACCCGGGAGAAGCTCCGAAGTAGGATGAGAGCCCCCCCCCCCATCTGCCAGCATAGTGGTGCTATATTTTAGCTCCTCGTCCACCGCCGCAACACCAAGCGAGGTCACGGGCGAGGAATGAGAGAGAGAGAGTGTCTGAAAGGTTGCACAAGTTTGGAAAGCTTTTGCCAACACAGGGTAATTTTTGACACTTGCGACCACTAAAGAAAAATGAAGTCAGTGGGCCTCCAGGGGCCCTCACCCATCCCGTGTGGGATTTTTAGACTTTTCAGTGGTCCGCCTGTGGGCGAGTTCCAGAATGGTGTTCGCGACTCACACCTACGAGAAGTTACCCACTGGCCGGTCGGTCACAGCTCCCGACTGGGACGGACTAATCCTCGTCAGGAACCCGAGACTTTTAGTTGTCCTGGCAGCCAACGAGGCAGTAAACCCGGTCCACCACAAGCAGTACAAACTTATGACCTCGATAACGGCCGCAGGAACGTGGTTCGTCCATTAGACGCAGGGAAGGGGTTATTGGGGGCCAAACCAATATTCCTCTTATTCGAGCCCCAAACTCCCAGGTCCCCTCAAGGCCTGGTCTCGGGCCACTTGCAGAGGGTTAAAGGGCGTTGTAGATAGAGCTTCCAAAGCCTCTCTGCGAACACGGCACATAGTAGCTGGTCAGGTCCTTAAGCCTACACAAATGGTCGAGGGGATAGTCGTAGAGGAATAAGGAATGCTGAGATCGAGGGAGAGGAGGGGGCTTACCAACAACTTTCCCAGCCCCCATCAGAGAGTTTATGTAAAGCTAGTGACGGGGCTTCCCTAATTTCCACCCAGACGAGGAGAACATACAGCTTCTCCGGGTACCGAGGGTAAAGACCGCCATGGAACAAATTGACGCGCAACTCTCCCGAAAGTGACCCCATCGTAGCAGCCTCCAAAGAGGACAGGACACCCACCGACTGTAGGGTTCCTAGAGGACCTTCGAAAATGGGCAGAATGGTGCCGTTTCGTACGCTGGCAGGGACCTCACCTGAGGGTAGTAGTTGTGGGACAGGGAGACGGGGGAGGAGGTTGGGGGCGCGGACGTGTAGGGCACCAGACCCTCCTGTGGCACTCCGCCGGACCAGTCCTCGCGTCCTTCTAACCCGACGAAATTGTAGGTCGCGTTCTGGGGGGAACAAAAGTGAGTTTAGGGCTCATCCACACACACGACTTATCTCTACTTTTAAATGAAACCATCGAGGGCATCCAAAATCGGAAAATCCTCAGAGCTTCCTAGTGAAAGCGGACAAAGTAGGGAAAGTGAGAGCGCAAGAATTTTTTTTTGTTGTTTTTTTAAGAGCTCATCTGGCGACTGCCTACTTGGGCATTAGTCGCCGTATTAAAACTGGCCTAGTTCTAGGCTACTTTAAAATGAAATTAAAGAGAGAAAAAAAAAAAAAAAAACACCCCAAAAGGGGGAAAGGAAGCAAGCTGGTGCGTCGGGGAGAGGTCCCCCCGGCGCAGGAGCGTGCAACTAAAGAAAAAAAGACAAACAAACAAAAAACAAAACAAATGCAAAAAAACAACAAAAAAAAACAAACAAACCTTGCTTAAATAATAGGGAGAAGGCCAGCCTCCCCCAAGAAGTCAACAAGTCCACAAGTCAGTGTGCACGAATCTGTCCCAAGCACAAGGGACAGGCGGTAGCGACCCCGCCCATCCCAGTACTGGGACAGGTATCGTGCGCGAAGATCACCCAGACTGGGACATTCGACAAGAATGTGCCGAACAGTCTGGGGGACGACGCAGTCGTTGCAATAGGGCGCAGGCGAGCGCTCCATCAGATAGCGATGCGTCACACGAGTGTGTCCGATTCGGAGACGACAGAAAGCAACCTGAAGCCGCCGCGGCATTGGGGGATAGGTCCATGGGAACAGTCGCGGCGCAATGGCACGCAACTTTAAGTTCCCTTCGACCGTCTCCCATCTTCTTTGCCAAGCAGTCCGAAGAGCTGCCCGTATTCCTGCCATGTAGTCGGTGTGAGGAAGAGCGAAACGCTGGTCCGGTCGCAGAGTCCTCGCGGACTCTTTGGCGCCCTCATCGGCGCGCTCATTCCCCGCAATTCCTACATGTCCAGGAACCCAGCAGAAGATAATCTCGACATCTGCCCGGCTCGCCAAAACCGTGGCGTCACGGATATCGCGAACCAGGGGATGCGGAGATTCCAATGCCCCGAGAGCACTCAGGGCGCTTTGTGAGTCGCTATAGATCACAATCCGGTCTCCGAACCGGGCACGTCGCGTAATCTCCCGTACCGAGTGGTGTATTGCCACCAGCTCGGCCGTGAAGACAGACGCAGCGCCTGGTAGAGCCCCGCTGACTTCAAAAAGAGGGGATACGGCGTGGAAGCCGACCCCCTCTTGGGACTTGGAGCCATCCGTATACACTGGCACGGTACCAGCGTGACACGATGTGTGCTCCAAAAAGGTCGAACGCAATACTCCCGGCGCAGTACAAGCTTTGGGAGCAGAGGCGTAGCGACAAATAGCCAAATGTGGTACCCTCCAGGGTGGCGTCCTGGGCAGAACCAGGGGCGCCACCGGCCCGAGAGCTAAATCTACCTCTCGAAGGAGTTTCCTGGCCCTAAACCCAAAGGGCTTAGGGTATGACTGGCGTTTCTCGGCGGCATAGGCACCATCGAGATCAGCTGCGGATGCAGTGAGAGCTGTTGGCGACTGAGGGAGGCGCCGGGCTCGTGCGTACAGGCGAGTGATGCACTGCACGCGGCGCAGAGCGAGTCGCATCTCCCCAGCATCGACCAACAGGCTCTCAATGGGGGAAGTGCGGAAGGCACCGGTCGCAAGGCGAAGGCCGGTGTGGTGGATTGAATCCACCTTCCGCAATAAACGCTCGGCTGCGGATGCATAAAACTCGCATCCGTAGTGGAGCTTCGAGCGAACAAAGGATCGATAAAAAAGTAAGGCGGTAGCCCTATCAGCGCCCCAAGCGCTGAACGTCACGGAACGGAGAATGTCCATGGCGCGGTTACAAGAGACCCTAAGGCTGCGAATATGAGCCTCCCAGGTGAGGCGTCGGTCGAATACAAGACCAAGGAAACGGTGCGACTCAACCACATCCAGGCGAACCCCATTAAGAAACAAATCTGGGTCGGGGTGAAGCCGTGGATGGCGGCAGAAGTGCACCACCTTAGTCTTGGCCAAAGAAAACCGAAACCTGTGCGCTTCGGCATAGCGAGAGACGCGGTTCAATGCCTGTTGGAGTCGACGCTCCAGAGTTGGCATCTGGGCCGCGCCAAAATAGATCGAAAGGTCGTCCACGTAGAGCGTAGCGAGAACATCTTCTGGCAGAACCGAGGTGATGCCGTTGATGCTCAGGGCAAAGAGTGTGACACTGAGGACACTTCCCTGCGGGACACCCTCTTCCTGCTCCTTTGGGGCAGAGAGGGCTCCCCCCACCCGTACGCGGAATCGACGATCTCGCAAAAATTCAGATATAAACATTGGGAGGCGTCCCCTCGCCCCCATCGTGTGGAGAGTCTCCATGATACCGTATCACCATGCGGTATCATAGGCCTTCTCCAGATCAAAAAACACCGTGGCGTAGTGCTGTCTACGAAGGAAAGCCTCGCAGACGGCATTTTCCAGTCGGAGCAGAGCATCCGACGTGGAGTGAAACTTACGGAAGCCGCACTGTGCGGAAGACAGATGGCCTCCGCTGTCCAGGAAATAGGCTAATCTAACATTTACCAATTTCTCCATCAACTTGCACACGCAAGAGGTTAGAGAGATTGGGCGGAAACCGGTCGGAGTAGAGTGATCTCTCCCCGGCTTGCGAAAGGCGAGCACAGTAGCGATTCGCCAGGAGTCTGGGAGAAGACCTTCCACCCAGATCCTGTTGAACAGATCTAACAGAAAGGCCATGCCTCGCTCACCCAGGTGTCGAAGCATGGCGTACGGGACATCGTCCGGACCATGGGCGGTTTCCGCGCACGAAGCGAGAGCGGAACGCAACTCACTCACAGTAAACTTGTCGTTGAAGGGTTATCCGCCTCTGGAGGTAAAGTCCAGCCGGCGGCCTTCCGCGACATGACGACGTGCATTGAATGCTGGCGGAGCAGCATCACAGCTAGAGAATGCGGAGAAAGCGGTCGCTAAGGATTCCGCCACGGACGCGGGGTCCGAGATTGCGGTCCCATTCTCCTGGAGAACGGGAGGGGGGTCCTGCGAGAACTTGCCCCGAATCCTTTTGACTCGCTTCCACACCTCAGCTAAAGGGGTCTTCCCGTTAAGTGAAGACACGTATGCCCGCCAAGAAGAGCGGCGGGCGTGCTTCGAAATATACCGGAACCTAGCCCTAGCCCGACGAAATTCAGCGACAGTGAAATCGTTCGGGCGGCGCTTATAGCGCATGTAGGCATAACGCTTCTGTTTGAGGGCGGTCTCACACTCGGCCGACCACCATGGGAGTGGTCGGCGTGCAAAACGGCCAGACGTCCTAGGAATAGTAGTCAGGCCCACGGCGATGAGGTTGCCGGAGAAGAACTCAACGGCCTCATCTACCGACCTAAACTCCTCGACTGAGATAGAGAATTCAGTCATTTCCTGAAATGCAGGCCACCGCGCCCGCGCCAAGCACCACCGAGGTTGTCTCTCAGGCGGCAGTTGCCCTGAAAATGATATTTGAATGGGAAATTGATCACTACCATGGAGGTCATCGACCACCCCCCCAATCAAAATCAGGCTGTGCATCCGAAGAGCACAAAGATAGGTCAAGGCAAGAAAATGAAGCGGTTCTCGGACAGTGATGCGTAAACTCATCCACGTTTAGGACACCCATCTCAAGCTCTTCGATCAGATCGGCAAGGACTTGTCCCCTGGGATTTATGGAGTAATCTCCCCAGAGAGGATGCCTGCCGTTTAGATCTCCAAGCAAGAGATAGGGCCTCGGCAACCGTGCCACGACGCGGCGGAAGTCCCCCGCGTCGAAGTCAGCTGATGGTGGAATGTACGCAGAAATCAGAGTATACCTCCTATCCAGGTGCAGCTGCGCAGCCACTGCCTGAAAGGAGGTATCTAAAGAGAAAAGAAGAACGGAGACATCATCCCGGGTGTAAACCGCGCATCACCCAGACGGCCATCCCGCGGTGGTGGAGTCGCAATACCCTTATACCCCGGAAGGGCGGGCAGGGGGCACGCACCTAGCATGGTCTACTGCAAAACGATAGCTAACGGGGAACGGGACGAGACGAGCCCCACCTCTGGGCGTGGGCGAAGGAGCCGAAGCTCCTTTGTTGCTGTCCTCCTTTCAGGGACAGCTTTAGGAACCCCCGAAGATGGCCTAGCGACCATCTTCAGGGGTGTTGCCTCCTGTGAGTCTAACGACTCTGTGGAGGCGCGTGGCCGTTTCGCCTTACGGGAACTGGTCACGCTGGGGGAAGAGGGGGGAGCCCTGGTTTTAGCCGGGGCTGGGTGTGAACCCTTTTTGCCGCCAGCTCTACCAGGGGAGCGCCCGGGTGTAGTAGAGCCCGCAGAAGGGCTCCGAATGGGCGCGGAAACAACCGTGCTCGTTGGCCTGGATGGGCCAGGAGCAGAGGGTGCCTTTCGAACTACTGAGGCATATGACGTCCCAGGCAGAGCTGGGCGCGCCAGGACCAAGTCCTTAGCCTCGCGTAATGAGAGTCTATCCTGGGCCTGAACGGCCAGGATTTCTTTCTCCAGGAGATATGCACCACATTGCTTCGAAGAAGCAGGGTGCGGCTCTCCGCAATTGACACACTTGGCCACACACGATTTGGACTTATCGTGTGCGACCTTGGAGCAATTTACACAGACTTCGGGTGACCCCGACTTTGCACGTCTACATGAGCGATTCGTATGGCCGAAGCTGTGACAGTAATAGCACCGCCGCGGCAGTGGCACGAATGCCTTCACGCGGTAGCGGTACCAACCGGCACGCACCGACTCAGGGAGCTTGTCACTGTCGAACGTGACGAAGAGTGTAGGGGTGGGTCTCGAAGCCCTTCCCTGTTTTCTCATCACACGTTCGACCTTGACCGCCCCATGGTCGGCCAGCTCTAGGGTGATGTCCTCAATGGAGTAGTCAACGAGTTCCCTCGCATAAACTACTCCTTTCACAAAGTTCATGGTAGAGTGCGGCGTCACACTCACCGGGGTGCCATGAAGTGTCCGAAGAGCACTTATCTTGGCCGCCTCGGCGGGATTCGCCGCATTCGCCAGAAGGCTGCCGTCCGAGAAACGGGTCACCTTCGGCTCTCTACCAATTGCACTAGCTAATCCTCTCCTCTGATGGATCATGTTGCCCTTGGACAACATGGTGCCATCAGTGGAGCGAATAACGAGGAAGCGTTTGAAGCCAGCTGGCTCGAAAACGCCAGGTAACCTCTGAATCAGGGGCCCCGATGTCATCGAGGCTCCGCCCTGTGCACTTTTGGTGTTAGTCTTGGTCAGGGGCTCCGCACACGAGGGGGTAGAGGGGCCGGATGTGCCGATCTTGGCTTGGTCGCCTACCAAAGTGGCAGCAGACCCATCCGTCCCCGCAGCCCCCGCGGATGGAGAGGAGCCCCGAGTCTTTTTCGTCTTCTTTGTCTTTTTCTTTTTTGGAGAGGAGGGCGGGGAATGAACCCGCTTTTCACCTCCGCCGGCAGAAGCCCCCAGGCCAGATGGACCGGCCTCAGCCAGGTCCCTCTCCGAAATGGAGAAGGTCCTGGTTGTCGTAGGGGCACCTGTCGGAGGAGATCCCTCCCCTCCTTTTACTGCCTCGGAGCCCTCAGCGATTTGAGGAGGACCTTGCATAGGGGCGGATTCGGGTTCGGTGCTTGGCGCCGAGCCCGAATTCCCCCCCATGGAAGGCCCTACCGTCTGAGGCTGGGTCTCCTCAAAGACCATGTTTATCACAGGAGGGGCCTCCAGTTGGCCATTCCCTCCCAGGACATCACAGGTCCCCTTGGCAGTGTCGCCAGTCTTGTGTGGGGAGGCACAGGCCTTGACCCCAGCAAGGTTTAAAATTCTTGCCAGCAGGTCTTTTGAGGGAAGCGACCGAAGGGGCCTGGCTTCCCTCTCCGCCCTAAGGGGGTTTGCCCTACCGAGCCGCTAATGGGGAGCGGCTGGCTAAGGGCTGTCTGCTGGCTTTCTTGGCAGTCCCCTTGGAAAGAAAAGAGGGGACTGCCGCTGGGAAAAGGGAGGTGCCCGAAAGCACCTCCAGACAAGGGGGTGAGGGGGAGTCCCCTGCACCCGTAGGCGAAGGAGAGGAGTAAGCCTCCTCTCCGGTTAGAGAAATATGGAGGGTCCCCTGTGCAAGCACAGGAGGGGGGACCTCCATTTTTTTTGCTGGAGCTGCCCGAGGGCGGCTCCGTCGATGAGCAAGGGGGAATTAAGGGGAGATGGTTTTTTTTTTCATCATTGGGCATGGTGACCCTCTTTGTTTTACGGGACGCAATCGCTCACCACCTCTTGCAGTAGCCCGCACTGCAAGAGGTGCTTACACCCCTCCCGCCTGGTGGCCTGGCGGCTCCACCTTAGACACGGCGTAAAACAGATAGAATGTGAAGAGGAGAGGAAAAGGGATGTGAGGAAGGTATGGGTGGGGATGAAGCAGGTTGTTAAAAAAAAACCATCCCGAACCGGAGCTGAGGGGTTAGTGAACAATGTTCCCTCCCCCCTCAGCCCCCATCCGGGGTGGTTGGCTTGAGAAGAAGGTCAGCATTCTACCCTGTGAAATTAGAGGCTGACCAGAGAAAGTTGTGGGAGAGGTTGTATCAAAAGCGACGAGGTAGGGGAGAAATCGGGCTATCTGAAGGAAGGAAGAGAGGCTAAGCTGGGGCCGGACGGAGCGCTGGATCCCGTCAGCATGGCGGCCAGGATGGCAAATCGCCGCGCCCCTTACGGGGGAGAGCGCAAGAAGGGTACAGAGCCCCCAAGAGATAATACTTTGACCCTGGTAGTGAAAGAGTATAGAGGATGAGAAGATCTCACTTCTCAATGCTGGCGCAATACCCACCAGCGAAGGCACAAGTCGAGCCAAGAAAGAGGTTATTTTCAAATATTGAGAAAATAATCGTTTTAGTGTAATCCAACCGAGTCGTTTCGGTTGAGGAAGAACGAAGGGCTCGGAGAGGGGAACATGAAGAAGCAAGGGATGAATGAAAAATATAAACGATGGCGAAGGTACCTCCCTCCCCCTTAAGAACCAATACAAAACCGACATAGACGTATAAGTACTAACTACCACCAGTTCGTAATGGGAAACAATCCATACGAACAAAGCACTCGTCAAAATTTACAAATGGGTAGTTTAGGTACGAACATGAGCAATCGTGTGGACGCCAACCTCGACATCGACACAAAACGGCCACAAGTGTTAAAAGGGAAGAAAAAGCAAAATCAAACGACGTCCACAAATGCATCCGCCAATGCGAGCGAACCAGCGATAATAAACAACACGGGAATTACAAGGATTACACTCGTCCTATATATAATCCCTTCTTCTAATTCGCAGACACTTTTAATTATATATATATATATATATATATATATATATATATATATATATATATATATATATATCTGCCCATGAAACTTCCACTGATCACGCTTTAGGACACGAGTTTGCCAATTTCTTCCTTCCCCTTCTGCGACGTCTTCTGGGTCCCTTTATGCATAAAGATGGTTACTTTAGCATTTATTAGTTCCCTCTTGTCTCATTTCTTTTTCCCGAGCGCCCTGCCCACTTCCACATCATCCATTTCCCCCTCTCCACCATCTTCATCCGGTGAAGATGCGACCACCGAGCCTTACGCGATGGCGACAAAAGAAGTCTCAGCAAGAAGTGAAGAAAGAGGAATAAATGCCCACAAGACACGACAAATCCGTTAGTTTTTCCCACGTTTCGAGAAGTCTCTTCCTCCTTTATATACACACGATCTTACGAAAGTATACACACGCACACACATACACGGGGTGTAATACTAAGGGAGAGTAAAGCCGAGAGGAAGATTATCGGAGATATCAACACACGGCCATGGTCGGAAAAATCGGAAATCGTCGTCGTTTTAAAAATAAAAACAAAAGAAAAAAATTACACAAAACCCGTACGAAGTCACCCGTACATAAATACACACGTGACACGCACACGGAGTAACCTCCGAATTGATATACAGTATTGACCCTCTTAGTGAGGGGAACCCCCCCGCTCCGTCGTTTCCCCTCCCCGACCTCTCAACTGGGTTTCAGGTGCGCGGTTCCCACGCTCCCCAGTAATGCAACAGAGGCGTAACCCTCGGACTGGATTGCGAGGGGTAACAAGCGGGTGATGTCGGGTTGACTCACTATTGAGGGGATCCTTGATGGATGGGAGGAGATACGGACCCTAGCACCCTAAATACGCCATCAGGGCGATGGGGGTGGGGGTGGGGGGTGGGGGGCTCCAACCCTACACAGCGTACAAGAAGCGGCTTATTATCGCTATACAGCCGCCTCGGATACGCCAGAAATCCAACGCGACCAAAATGCTGAAACAGACTAAGCAAGTCACCCGGGAAGGAGTTTCGGGGTTGGGGGGCAATAGTAGAGGAATTGTGTGCGTGTGTGTGGGGGGGAGGGGGGAAGTGTAAATTAAAAGTCGTCACACAGGAATACGCTATACCCCTCTTCCTGTGCTAAAAAGGATTCCGCAATTCCAAGATATTCTCAGAATGTATTTAAAATTTGAAAAATAGGGGAAAGGGAACGAATCCCCCCGCCTCCCCAAACATGCCTAGCCAATCTTTCAAACTCATCTCATAAAGGCCCCCTGAGCCATCGTAAATTAGCCCATCTGTGGATTCAGTAGACGACGGAATCCTGCGTAGTCAACGCCCCGTGAGAGCAACAACGACCCCACGACTCAAGGGCTAACTAAGTCCGTCTCGGGACAAACATCATCAAACGTTGCCATGGTAGCGTCTATGCCCTCGCTAGAGGTCGCAGGAAGAGAAGGTAAGATTAGTTGCGTCTTGAAAAGGAGAGGAAGAATAGACAAAATAAAAAAGAAACGATTAATGGAGAAATAAGGACAGTGACAAGAGCGTTGAACAGTTACTTTCCTTAACCCTAAACAATTACAGGCGGGAGTGTGTGTGTGTGTGTGTGTGTGTGTGTGTGTGTGTATATATATATATATATATATATATATATATATATATATATATATATATATATATATATATATATATATATATATATATGTACAATGAAACCCCTTTTTGAGCACAAAGTTTATTGAACCGGAACTCGTTTCGCTGTGAAGTTTTCCATACCATCCTCAGCCGTTACCTGAGAGAGACGGGAGGTCATTAAATAAACCTATTTATGAACATGAGGAGGATATTCGTCGAGCAAGCGATGCTTATACTATTTTGGCCCATGTCAAAAACACCAACCGCATAATTGATTTCCCTAGTGCCCCAACATAATTTACCAATGTAACGATTTTAATAAAAGAAAAGTTAACGAATCTATATTAATCAAAGAAATCCCAAACTTTAATCTGTCAAAAGGTCAACACAAATATAGCCGCTATGTATCTGACCTCATTTTAAAAAAAATATTGTTAATCACCTAAAACTATCCACCTCCTGATTAATATCAGTTTCTGTATTGCTGTTTTCTTTGTCAGTTTCTCTGAGTTAACATAAGAAAAGAAGGAGACTGCAAAAGACCATTCATGGCCTACACTTGGCAGCTCCTGTTGTTAACGGCTGAGGATGGTATGGAAAACTTCATACCGAAACTAGTTCCTGTTCAATAAACTTTGTGCTCAAAAAGTGGTTTCATTATACATTAATTTACTCGCTATTGGAGAAAACAGTGTCTTCACCCACCCACACACACACACATATATATATATATATATATATATATATATATATATATATATATATATATATATATATATATCAAATACAAGGTTTATCTTATAAGTTTTCGGACTTAAGCAAAAAGTTCTTAATAAATGTTCAAAGAACAACGTTAAAACGCAGAATGATCCGATGTTCATGTTCAATGTGAAGTGGCAAGGTGGTGGTGTGTATGTAATCGCTAGTTAGAAAGGTTATAGTGGTGGAAAGAGAAAAAGTAGATTTGCAAAGTGATGCAGAGCGGCTAGTGATCAGGTCTATGGCTTCATATAGCGTGATATTTGTGTTACAGCTAGAGTGTATTGTGTTGAGTTGGTGGCATTCAAGCCGTTGTTTTTATTTTTATGTTGTTTTGCTTTTTTTTATTATTTAATTTTATGTATGTGTTTTTGTGGTTTAGATATACTGTAGGTTCGGTTAGTGGTGATTTGCCGTGTTGTCGCGCTCGGGTGTTAGGTTGTAACCGGGGTTTTATTTATCACATTTCGGGGGTGTCGTCGCCTAATACTTATATCGATCGAGATAACAGCATGAAAAACACTTATGGCCGCGCGTGTGTTTTACAAGCCCCCCCCCCCCACGGGTGATTTAAAACAGACTGTCATGAATAAAATAAGACCCTATACAACCAATTCTGCCATAAAATCGCAACATACGACCATATCTCGTCATCGAATTTTATTGGGGCTTTAGCTATAGCCCCAATAAACTTAACTAAAGTTTAATAAATATACCCGATGCTCCCTCAAGATCGAGACCTCCCGACCAAATTTTCTAAGGAAAGAACAGTAACGAACGGTGAAGATGAAGATAGCAAAGATATGTGGAAAGTATAGAGAAGTCGGGTATAGCATGGTTGCCCGTGCTATACTGGCATTATCTTGTGGGGCCTTCCATCCCAAACGGGACTAAATACCCCCCTCCCCTGACTCCTAGGACACCTTCCCAAATTCTCTTTTCCAGTTGATTTAGTAAAACTTTACCCCCCCATTCGCACTGTCCGGTAGCTATCTCAGCAGAACCTCGAACCACGGGTCGCTACAGAATCGAATCGAGCCTACCATCCTCAAAGCAGGTTAACTCGGCTGAACGCGCCAAAGCTTCCTTCCTCCTCGATGGAGTCGTCATAAGAAACAGGCCAATGGCGGCACCAATAAATGGCTCGTCTTTGTTTTTTTTTTAAGGCTAACACTATCGCTGGCATCTTTCTGAAGACGGAAACGCAAAAGTCGTCCGAAATACAAAAAGGGAAGACCACACATAAAAGAAAAGAAAACAACGAGGAAGAACCAGCTTTCGAGAAAGGCGAACAGAGATAAACACATTAAATCAAACGCGTTCCCACGGGGATGTTTTTCCTGACATTGCTGAAGCATTGTGGTCACCGGCGCTACGGGGCTGAGAAATGAAATGGAGGGGGAGGGGGGGACAAAATATAAAGGGTATCTCACAACGCCGCTTTTGTTTACGTAACGTCCCGCGACGACATTCGCGTCATGATCTACGACGTTTCTTTAGACCGGAGAAAAGGGGCGCGAAGATGATCTAACCCCCATCTATCCCGCCCCGTTCGCGCCATTCCTGACGATCGCGGGGAAAAAACAGCCACGAGTGACGTCATCTCGAGTACTTTTAAGAAATTAACGTCCCGGGAAGAAAGGAGGGGTAGGAAGGTTCGTTCGCATGCGGATAATACCAGTGTGATGACACTTGTGGCTTTGGGGTATCCATCATCCACGAAGTCCTCCACCCTCAAAGTGAAGAGTGAAGAACGAAGAGGAGTCTAAGAGATCCAAGGAAACGCTGAAGAGCCCATGAGAAACGATCAGTTGACACGCAAACAAATCCTATTCTTTTCACACAAATTACATCACATTTGGACTACCTAACATGTTAAAAAATAAATGAAAATACCCAATAAACCAATCATGGGGGAAAAGGAGACTAAACGGGGGCGGGGGGGGGGGAAATGAAGGAACAATTCCAGGCTGTACCAAACATTAGCCCCTCAGCTCGAGCCTCGGGAAATGTATTCGGATCGGGCGAGTCAAGGGCATCCATCGCTCAAAAGACCTAAACTAGTTTAATAAACTTCAAATGTTATTATTTTCTTTGTTTAGCCGTTTTTTAGCTTGGGACTTAAGATTTTGGCGCCATTAAAAAAAATCAAACTAAGACCAACTAAGGCATCTTGACCAGAAGGGTTGAAAAAGTGGGATACTGAAGCTTAGCAACAACATGGAACTAGAGTCAATGCCCCAACACAAAACTCGTATAGAGAGAGGAAAACCAAGGAAGGAATCTTGACCAAACGGAATTTTAGGATACACCGACATCTTCTAATCATAATCACGGTGCTCTCTATCGGGTCATCTTTTGGAGCTCTTTTTAATCTCCCATAATCTTTTCCACGCCTGTTTAGACCCAGCAAAGGGCGAAAGAGGGCGTTAAACGTTCTTTAAAAAAAAAAAAGAAACCTAATTTTATCTCAACACTTGAGCTAACTAAAATCTTTAAACACTTCATTAAAAGCCAACATTAACAAACCCAACGGCGTCGGCAACAGTGAACGGGTTTCATTCGACACCCCGAACGAGGCTGCAGATTAAAACGAACTTTATTCGTGTCGCGGTTTCCTAAGACGACCAAACCTTCCATTCCTGGATTCCTAAGACGACCAAACCTTCCATTCCTGGATTCCTAAGACGATCAAACCTTCCATTCCTGGATTCCTAAGACGACCAAACCTTCCATTCCTGGATTCCTAAGACGACCAAACCTTCCATTCCTGGATTCCTAAGACGACCAAACTTTCCATTCCTGGATTCCTAAGACGACCAAACCTTCCATTCCTGGATTCCTAAGACGACCAAACCTTCCATTCCTGGATTCCTAAGACGACCAAACCTTCCATTCCTGGATTCCTAAGACGACCAAACCTTCCATTCCTGGATTCCTAAGACGACGAAACCCTCCATTCCTGGTTTCCTAAGACGACGACACCCTCCATTCCTGGTTTCCTAAGGCGGCAAAGCCCCTCCTCAAACCCAGGACCCCATTCGGCCGATCTCCTCAAAAACAACCGCGATCTTGGGATCAAAAGCCACTCTTCGGCGACTATCTTCCTACTGGGGACTCCGATTACCCTCTCTTGACACCCAATCAGCCCCAAAACCTTCTACGTCAGACACGTCAAGCAGTAATCAAACGTGCCCCCCCCCCGCCGCCCCTACAATTCCCAGACACGACTCCCAATTTATGATCGTCAAATCCCGTGATTAAACTCTGAGAAAATGGAGGTAGCCTGTGAATAACGAGGGCAAACGCCCGGAAAGAGGAAGGAGCGATCGAGATGATCGGGTCGGAGGCGAGGAAAAGAAAGAAACCGATCGTGAAAGACGAGGCCAAATTTCATCACCCTACTAGTGGGGCCAAAAAAACGCACATATAAAACCACCAGGGCCATAAAGAAAACAGCCCCCCCCCTCCTTTTAGAGACCCGTACTTCAAGGAAGGTAACAGGAATTCGGGGTCTTCCATCCCTCCCCAGGAGACTCCTCCATACATGTCCGCCCAGGCTCAATTCAGAGGGAAAACTGGTAACTCCGAGGGGAAGACTTCTGCTGGAAGGTCCCCCACACCCGATATATTAATTCCCCCCCCTCCTCCCGAAAAATGTCCTCTGAACGGCGACGCCAAAGGGAAAATTTGCATTTTGAGGACAAAAGGCGACAACTTACGAGGGCATCTACGCTGTTGATCCTCCTGTGGGAACTTCTGACCACTGTGCAATTTCTATAACTATCTGTATTGAGCAATCTATTCCTAATATAGCTCATACAAGCAAAGTATTCATCAAATCTCAAGTAGACTGGTGCAATATATTAAATGATATCTCCCGGATCAACTGGCCACTAATATATAAGGAGGTTGAAGCAGTTCGTATTTTGAATGATAAAATTGTTTCAATTATTGATAGACATGTTCCATTCCGTATGATCAGATATCGCACTAAGGACAAAGCCTGGTTTAATGATGACTGTAAGAGGGCTCATATGCAGAAACAAGAAGCCTACAACCTGTGGAAGGGGAGTAGATCTGCCTTTCTATGGGATAATTATGTGCACTACAGAACAGCAGCTCAGAGGGTATATAATAATGCTGAAGTTGTATTCAATACTACCACAAAGGGAACTCTTCAGCGCACAGCAAATTCCCACAAATTCTGGACCACTCTCAAGTCTGCTCTTTTTGGGAATGATTCATCTATGCCACCCCTTCTTAAACCTGATGGTTCCATTACCCATAGTCCTGAAGAAAAGGCAACACTGTTGGCTGATGTTTTTGATAATAAACAAAGTAATGAGAATCTAACTCTACCTGACACTTGTTTCCCTGAACCAAGGTTAAACAAGATTGCTTTCCGTTCAAGTGAAGTAAAACAGTTACTTCTTGATCTGGATGCTTATGGTGGTACTGACCCAAATGGTATATTCCCTTTATTCTTTAAGAAAACTGCAGAGTATTTGGCTCCCAAGCTTTCCGTTATTCTTCGGAAGCTGGCGAGGAGTGGTAGTTTTTGCGAATGTTGGAGAATTGGTAACATCACTCCACTATGTAAAAGTGCAAGTGGTAGTTTTAACCCTACTGAATATAGGCCCATTTCTATAACTCCTGTTCTATCTAAGATTTTTGAACGTTTACTAGCTAAACGTTTAAGTACATTTGCCGAGCTTAATCGTCTGTTTCCCTTTTTACAGTTTGGATTTCGTAAGGGTCTGAGCACTTGTGATGCACTTCTCACAGTCTCCACCATTGTCCAAAAATCATTAGACTCTGGTCAAGAAGTTCGCTTAGTTGGCCTGGATTTCAGTGCCGCATTTGACCGTGTCAATCATAAGGCCCTGATATTTAAGTTGAAGCAGTTGGGAGTAGGTGGTTATTTTTAAATATTATTGAACAATTTTTAACAAATCGACATCAAAAAGTTTATGTTGACAATAATTTTAGTGATGAGAGAGAGGTGCTATCTGGTGTACCACAAGGCAGTGTTCTTGGTCCTCTACTGTTTATATTATATACCCATGATATGTGGTTTGGACTGGAAAATAGACTTATAGCCTATGCTGATGATGCTACTCTAATAGCCCCAGTCCCATCTCCTGAGTTGAGAGCATCGGTTGCAGAGTCTTTAAATAGAGATCTGGCTAAGATAAATGTTTGGTGCACTTCATGGGGCATGAAGTTAAATGCAAAGAAAACCCAGAGTATGATTGTTAGCAGATCCAGAACACTAGATCCTCCCCATCCAGATCTTTTAATAAATAACATTCCCATCTCCATATGTGATTCTTTTAAGTTGCTTGGAGTTATGCTTGACTCTAGGTTTACTTTTGAGAATCACATTCGATCTATTTCCTCCTCTATTGCTCAAAAAATTGGCATTTTGAGGAAATCTTACAAAGTATTTGGAGAGCAGACTGTTCTTAAAAATTGTTTTAATGCTTTTATTCTTCCGTGTTTTGAATATTGCGCCCCTGTTTGGAGTTCGGCAGCCAACTCTTATCTTAATTTATTAGATAAAAATTTGAGAGCAATAAAATTTTTAATTCCTGACCTCAAAGTTGATCTGTGGCACAGGCGAGCAATAAGCTCCTTATGCATCTTATATAAAATTTTTAACAATGCAGATCATCCACTGCATCACGATCTGCCCAATTTATATGCCCCTCAACGAGTTACCAGAGGTGTACTAAATGCCAATAGTAGGGCCTTTACGCCTATGAGATTCAACACAACACAGTTTTCAAGAAGTTTCATTCCTAACACAACTAAACTGTGGAATGAACTTCCTAGTGTTGTTGTTGAGTCCTTGGAACTTCAGAAATTTAAAGTGGGTGCTAATACATTTTTAATTAACAGAAACTTATAACTTTAATATTTTATTCATTATCCACACATATATAATATTATAATATTTTTAACATTATAGCATTTAATTTTTTTTTTTTTTTTTTTTTTCTATTTATTTATTATGTTTTTCTTAATCTTTGTTTCGTTTTTTCCATACCAGGTTTCTTTCCCCGCTGGGGCCCTTGGGCTTATAGCTATTTGCTCTTCCAGTTGGGGTTGTGGCTTGGAACTTTAATAATAATAATAATAACGGCTCGCACAGAATTTGGTGAAATTAGGAAAAATGTGCAGGCGTGGCGCAGAACCCAGAGGGAAGACGCGCGCTGCCAGGGACCAAGAGGGGGCGAAACTAACTCAAACCGGCCTCTGTTCAGAAACGAATTGAATCCTTCTCGCGGGGGTGACACCGGGGGAAAGGGACGTTGAGGGGTGTGGGAGGACCACGGAACGGGAGGAATGTGGAGCTCCTAAGAGCTTCGAGTGAGGGGAAGACAAGTCGCACGTCACCCTGTTCCTTAAAGCACCAGGTAATCTCCTCTTTTGCCTACTCGGGCTATGTGCCTTCCACACAATTTCACCCTCCCAACTTTCCACTTTCTTCGCATCTTCGAGAAGATTAATGGTGGAGATGCCCTCGGTGGTTTAGGTTAAATAAATACGAATTAACACATCGGGAAAAGAGAGCCAACATGAACACACGACCAACTGTGATCTCAGGAATGAGGCAACCAACGAAGCCCCCTCCCCCGATAGGAGCGGGTATTTTGGCACTTGAGTGCCAGTGGACTTTCTAGAGGTTCTGACATGGATATGGGTCAGAACCCCCTACCAAATATCATATGTATTCCTCCTTTCCAGGATGAGCACGACCTCGTTGAATTATACGAATTTACTTCTGAATCCATCATCATCGATTTCGCCGATTATTTTGATGCCATTTCACTGACGAAATAAATCGGTTTCGTGCGACACCAAAATGCCAGCGAGATTAAGGGTGAGATACCCCCCCCCCCCTGATGTTGATTGATTCAACAAGCCCTAGGAATACTGAGTAAATGCCCTAGTCCTTGAATAGCTTCGAGGGAATCAGCACCCCGCTTTGCCATTGTCCCCCAGGGTATCACTATCTTTGGACATGTCCTGCCACTCACCCCTTCCTTCTGTGGGATGCCGTGGCACTGAGCTGACGATTAAACAAGTTCTTGTAGCAAGTCCGCGGGGCTTCTCTGTCACGCTAGCCCTGGCAGAGCTCTCCGGGAAACAGTGCTTTTGGTATTCGCGTGTCCTCCATACGTGACACGTGTCCTGACGGGCAGAAATGTCTAGTCAGAAGTGTGGCCTCGAAGCCGGGGAAGTTGGTACGCTCCAAGACTTCTTCGGTGGTCACAGAGTCTTGCCACTTGTATCCATGGTGGAACGAAGACATCATTGGTGAAAACGATCCAAAACCTCAACTTGGTTAGGCTTTCTATTCATAAAGGAGGTAGGAACGAGCCCCTCCACCTTCGCTAGATCAAGATTCCCCCCTGAACCCCAGCTTTTCCCTCCACACAGTGCCATTGTCATCGATGGCACTTACCCCTTCCCAGTCCTGTAGAAATTCACGAGAATGGACCCCCTTTTTTATTTTTTAACCTAAACTAACCGGGGGAGGGGGCGACCTCGATGTCATTAAAGAAAGTATCCCAAAGTGTAGAGTTAAGGGAAGTTAAAGTATAAATATGTACAGCCCGCGTTGCTAAAACACATTAGGAATGGTGCTTGGGGAGCAGGGAGGCCATGCAATTCTCCGGACGCCCCCTCCCTTTATTCCGCAATGAAATCAGCCCCCACCCCTGTACGGGTGATCATTAAAAACTTTCACAAAAATGTCGAATCGAGGGGTCGAAGGAGGAACGGAGAGGAGGGATGTCGCAATTTGCCCATAATGACAACGCGGCTCTCACAATTCACGCCCGGTTATTAGAAACGGCTAACGCCGCCACTTCCCTCCACATCGCACAGCGATTCGAGAGAGAAATTCAAGATGGAACTAATGGTCAAAAGAATGAACGTGAATAAGCGACAGAAGAACTCACCGCTAGAATGCGTAGGACGACAAGACTCACGTACACTCCGCAGGCAAAATAATCCCTTCCAGATTTATAGTGTGGCCGTCCCTCTCGAAGACTACTCCCTACTGTGTCCAAAAGTGGTCTTCGAGGAGCGGTTGGTTCTTGGACACACTCAGGGAATGAGGTCTTCACCCGACCACGAAACCAACTCGAGAGATTCACTCGGAATACCAAGCCGCAGAGGGACACTGAACCGGGAAGCTTTTAGAGGGGGCGGGGGCGGGGGTGCAGCACAGTGTGACGCGATTTAGGAACGCAGCGCCGCGGAAGGGTGGCTTCTACTCGACCGGGAGACGGATTTCTAAGTGAGAACGACGAATGATGCTGCACCGAGCATCTTCCGCTCTTCCCCAGCCCCTCAAACCCCCAGTTGCCATCTCCCACGATGCGGCCCAGGGCGGGGGCAAAGGTGACCCCGAGATCGCGGAGGGGGTCAAAGAGGCGAGGTCGGGTCGGTTCATCCACACACTGGAGCATCCAGGCAAACGGGGGGCGGCGCGCCGTAATTGTGCGGGAACAATGCGCCATTTTCCCAGGAGGTTAGGCGGGTGAATACCTAACCTGCCTTTCCACGTCACCCGAATAACCTCCCATGCCATATTACCATCAATCATGGACTGGTAGCGTTCACTTAATCACAGGGGCAATCTCAGCTGAGGGGACGGGGCGGGCTTTGAGCCTCCATGCAAGTGGAGAGGGCCTTTGGTAAAAGAGGGTCCTGGGGTGGAACTTTGTTCTATTTCATATATATAAATTAAAGCAAAAACCAACCGGGCATTTTCACAAGTAGGGAGTTTTTGAGAAAAAAAGGGGGGATTCATAGAGTAGTGAAGTTTTGGGAAATAAGAAAGTGTCGAAGGTGGTAGCCTGATTGGCCTACTATAGAGGAACGCTAACGACCGGTAGGGCACGCACCTCTCCGTAACCTGACCCCTATTCCTTTCAGAAGGTAGGCCCTACAAACCCTCCAACGCCGCTTCATTCGTCCCACGTTGCAGCCGTCGCTTTCGGGAGGACGACGCTGCCAACGCGTCAAGCGTCGCCATCTCCGCCTTGGACGAAGCGACGACGGCGGAACGGCAGTCGAGGAGGAAGAGGGGGTGGGGGTGGGGAGGAGGAGGAGGAGGAGAGTCGACGGGAGCGGGCCACGAGGAAGGTTCCCAGGCGCGTCGGGCACCGCCGAGTGAAATCGCTACTTCCGCCGCCGTCGTCTTCGACCGAAGAGAACGACATCGCGCGTCACTCGCCCACCAGAAAACCGCGTACACACGTACACACACACACACTAGGTGGGGCGGTCACTTACACGAGGACAAGGACATTGCGAAGACGCCCCTCCCCCTCCCCTCAACTCATGGACGAAAACCAGGAGGGGTGTCCTTTGGCCGAAATAAATAACCACCTTTGGAGGCGGATGATAAATTAAGGCCCGACGACCCCCCCCCCCACCAGCAAGAGAAGACACGAATAAACCAGGACCTTAAAAAGGTTACTTTCGATGGTAGTAGAACCTCCTCAGAAACCAGGGTGATGAGAGAGGGGGGGAGGCGACTTAAAAAAAAGAAGCTTGGTTCACTGAAACTTGATGATTAAATAAAGCCAAAAGTGGTGAATTAGGAGAAGCGAAGATAAGGAGATACATAGACACCAGAAAATGGGAATAATAGAGACACCAAGTAGGGGGAGGTGTAACTCCCCAAAACTTGCCCCCACTCAGCTAAAACAAAGGCAGCCCTTTCGGGAGGAATGGGGGCCCGTACTGACTGAAAACCCGGCGCGTATGAACACACCAACTCCACGAAAAGGCATGTGTAAGAGAGCGCGAGTTGGCCAAGGCAGTGAATCGAAGGCGTCTTCCTTCAGGTGTTCTACCGGCGCCCCTCCCTCCCCCAACTTCGTCCAGGGGCCCGAGGCGGTAGCGCCGTTTCCCGCCCTTGTGCACCGTCGTCAGAGAGGTCGAAATCGCATCCCCTTCTTTCACTCCCATCGAAGGACACGTAAATTTCTGCGATAATTCACCGCATCCGGCGAGCTCCACCGCGCTACCTCCTTCCCACTTAACATCCCAACACACACACACACAATACATCTTGTCATACAGGTGTTCATACTTACATACCCAATGAACAGAAGAAATACGGTGGTAAATTCGAACACAATCCTTCCGATTGAGAGTGGAAATTCGCGCGCGTCGGATTCCCCCCGCAGAAGGCAGTGAGCGGCGTCTCGGGGCGCCCACGACGACGAAGGGTCGCGTGCCACCTTTCCCTGGACGGGTGGCGCTCCTGAGCCGTTCTCACGCCCCGCTACCACCTGATACCGCATTGGCCTGGGGCCATCGCAGGAGGAAATCACGGTAAGTGGCGGGTTTTTTTTTGCGCTAATTACCAGTTTCGAGTCTCTTCGCGGGGGGAGAGGCGGGGGTCGGAGGACCGAGTAAATACAGTGGGCGGGTGACTACTCGCCTCTCCCTACTTCCTACATAAACAACGCTCGGGTACTAATTAGACACCACCCGTTACAGGCGGCGAAGAATAACGAAGACGTTACGAGTCTGTAGATCGATCTGGGCGAAGGCAGTACCCCTCAAAGACCTTACCAGTTTCTTGGCCCCCACCTTCCCCAAAACCAGGCGCAGACCTGCCACCAACCCTGACCTCGGAACGAACCAAGGATCCGGTTGACATTCGATGGCAGCCGGTCTTTGGGGGGAAATGGGAGCAGGGGGAGGTATGAGTGTGGGGGGGGTCGTCTGCTGGTCGGTCGAGTACCACCTCTGAAATGGCCGGTATCGCCACGACTTGACACAGCTTAAAAACTTCGAACCGTGGTTCTGCTGGGCCAGCGCCCCATTCACGACGCCAGCACCATCTCAAGCTCTCTCCTGGAGCTCTTGACGACCCCTGCCAAAGGGCCCCTGCGTAGCCAGGAAGTGCTCGACTCGACCAGGTAACGAACGACCTAGTTATTTTCCCACGACCTCCTTCCATACATTCTCCTCCTTAACGGCCATACCCTTCACAATGTGTGTACTTTGGCGAGAGAGAGAGAGAGAGAGAGAGAGAGAGAGAGAGAGAGAGAGAGAGAGAGAGAGAGAGAGAGAGAGAGAGAGAGCCAAGATGATCAAAGAAGAATATTAAGAGACAAGACAAACTATTGGTTCTTTCAGAACGCACCCATACACTGACCCTTCTCAACGCGGGTATCGAAACCCCACAGATTCGGGCTCTCTCTTGAGGTAACCACCGATTTCTCAAGATTTTGCCACCACCGACTCCTTTAATTGTCCAGTTGAACCGAGTCATGTAGGATAGAGGGGTGGGGGTGGGGGTAGTAGGTGTATGTGTGTGAGAGGGGGTGGGTTTCATACGTGGGGCGGCAGCGAGCCGTGACGGAGATCATTTCAGGGAGGAAACGCCGAGGAGCGATGACTGTAGAGAGGGAGGAGCATTACTGTCCCCAGCCATCGCTCTTATTTTACTTCCATGCATTCCCCTCCCCGGGGATCGAACCTGGAAAACTTTCAGTAGAATAGTCGAGGTGGGCGGGGTGCTGGACTAAAGGAATTGAGCACTAAAATGCACGATCGGTGCGCGGGCGCCCCCAAGAGACACTCTTTATAGCATCCTATATTTGAACTTCAATAAAGTGTTATAGTAATTGTCAATGGTAAGTAAATAATTATTAATGTGAGCGATCCAAATCTTGTAGCGAATTGTTTGCATATCAAATTTAATTAACCAATTGCTCAAAATGTTATCTGGGGGTGACCCTCACGGTGCTGAATGCGTTAGGCTGTAGGCCTCTTCAAAGCTTTGAAGGAGAAAAGAGAAGATTCGAATCATTCATTAAAAACCCCCCAACAAAATAACATTAACGTTAAGAGAATCAAACATTTTAAACACTTGGAGTTAATTAAAATTGATCTACAAACAACTCGGCTTCAATATCACTAGTTTTTAGTTTAATTATAAAATACATGACGCTAAAAAGAGTATATAATATTTGATGGATGACCATATACATATACGTGACAGAGGAGGGGGTTTTTACTGGCTCAGCTGGGGGATAAGGGACAGGGGGCAGGATATCCTTTTGAGAGTCGCGACTTTCGTTTATCAATCTGAGACGATATTCTGCGATAGTGGCACCGATCTCACGGTCTCGTGGCACTCCATGACGTCATCGAAGATGAGACACTTCTCTAGGTAAAGAAAGCAATAAGAACCCCACGACCGGAAATCTGGGGCCACTCGGGCCCACGAAGGGTGTTGGAAAAATGAGGCAGACCCCACCCACCCCGCAACTTCATTAACTACGTCTTGGCATTGATATGTAGCAAAGGCAAGTGGAATCTGGCACTCAAGGATAGCGCCACGGATGAATGGGAGGCTCTCTGCCCTAGTTAGGTTGAAGAACGGAGAGACGATCACCCTCCCTCTCCCCCAGAGATGGGGTGCATTTTTAATTATAGGTCAATAAAACAACGAAAACTAACGAGGGCCTCTCCGTCTAAAATGGGGAATGTGGGAGATCCAAGGCTCGATAGACCGAAATAGACTACTCGATCGTCCTTACATTTAACCTTCAAAACTCCGCGTTTCGGATATCCGAGCCCAATCAAGTGGGGGTGGGCAATGCCTTAACAACAGGCCACAGCTAGAATATCCAGACGGGTGGGTGAGGGCTGTGGTGAAGTCACTATGTGGGTTAACGGGTAGCCACGATTGTGGGAGACCCATGAGTGCCCACACGAAGGCAGGAGCCGAGCCGGGGGGAGAGAGAGACTTTTTTTGTGCCACTTCGCCGTAAGAGGAGAAGAGAGACTCACCTCTAACATTCTCCAATTTGCCCCCTTAAGTGAGTTGGGGGGGGAGGATCCCTTACCCACCACCACCCTGAGGGGGCCGGGAGACAACCGGACTTCGGGGGCCCGATTCAATGACCTCGTCAGGTATGGCTGGGCCTGGAGGAGGACGACTCCGAGGGTGATGCGTTTCACCACGAGAGCTGCGCACCCACAACAGGGTCCGAGGGGCCCGTCACAAATACCAAACCATCTCATTAAGAACAAACTGACGCCATTTCGGTTACTTTTAAACAATTCCAGAGCAGCCTTCGGGTGGAAACCAACGAGGGCATCATCCGAAACAAGTAAACAAAAACAATAATGATAAAGAAAACAAGAAAGTTTGGACAAAGGAAATTATAAGCCACACTTTGGCGGCCCCCGGGAAGCCCATCTCTTTCAGGGCCCAAAGCGCCCCCTCCCCACACAAAAAAATAAGGAACCCACCCCCACCAAAGGTAGCCACCCCGCTCGCCCCGGTACCGAGTCGGGTAAAGAGCACCACGGCTTCTCCAGACTGGAACATTCAATCAAAATGTGGCGTAGGAGCTGAGAAGGAAGAGGGGGAGCCCCCCTCCCCCCAAAGTTTGAGAAGAGAAGTTCCTTCAAGCAATTGGTAAAGTTAGGATGTATAAAAATACGTGGCTTGTTGTATTTTTTGCTACTTCCGATCTTTTGCCTTTTCTTTTAATCGGGGATCGAACCAACATCTGCCCAAACAGAGTAGACTCGAATCAAAACTCCATCCAGCGACTAATTACACCCGATGCCGCTTAACTTCGCCCACTAATTACTGCCGAACCCATTTTGTGAAAACGATTCTGGACGGCGAGGCCGAAGCTCCCCTGTAAAGAAACATTTATAGAGGGGTCAGGGGGGTGAGAAGATATCGTAAACTAAAGTGGTGAAGTTAGGAGAATGATACTACGAGACTACCCCCGGGGCGTAAGGACAAAAAAAAATCACGAGAGCGAAAATGGACACTTCAATAGTCTGATCGGGAGACGGCGCCCATCGACCGACCCATAGACAGCAGAACAGCCTCAAGGCAGGACTTGGCAGACCTAAGCCCCGAGTGAGGGAGGCCAATCCCTTTCCCATTCATTCCAGGCTACCATACCCATGACGTGACCCTATTCAAGGGAAGAAGGGGGTAGGGGAAACGGCCTTTGAAAAGCCTCCCCCCCCCCTCTTCTTGAGAGAAGACCCCCCCCCCCTCTTCTTGAGAGGGGGGGGGCCCTCTTCCGAGTGTTCGTCCCATTTGGGCGCGAATTCCAAAGCGCTGAAGACGTCATGGCGCGATTTCGACCCACAGAGACGACGAAGCAAACGGGTGAACGTACACTCACGGATACACTAAAACACAAGCTCCTATTGCATGTGCGTGTATGTGTGTGAATGAGATGTGGGAATGAAAGCACGTGGGAGGGTTAGAACCAGTATGGGAGAAATCGGTTCATCGTGAGAATTTCGCTCAAGACATTCACTGTTCCTTGGCACTTTACAACTCTTAAATGGGAACCAGCAATCAATACACTCACACTTACTATATATATATATATATATATATGCACACACGATTGGTCCAGAAAGTATTCACACCCCGAATTAATACCACAAAATCTCGTCCTAGTGCATGAACGGTTTATTACACTGCAACGAAATTCGGAAGGATTGAGATGAAAGTTTTAAAAGAAAACTAAAATAACAAAAGTGAAGGAGTAACAACACTCTTTACGGAAATTCGCAACAAAAAAGTATTCAAACGATGCCATTCACATGTTAAATGTATATGGTAAACAAATATGGCAGTTTTAACTCATAGTAATAGTTGATGTGACCTTATATTATATCATGCCATAAATAATTCCGCATTTTTTCGTTTATCATTATTTTATTGATAGGAATCAAACCATTAGCTATTTATATTTAAATAAGTATTTATTTATTATTTCAATAATATAATTTACACGAATTTCTCTCTACTAACTTTTCAAGACCACGTTTGTAAAAATCATTTGATTTAGATTAAAAAAAATCTTTAAGGAGGATGTTTCAACCTCTTATGTTGTTGCCATCTTCATTCTCTTCAGATGATTCGCTCAACTCATAAATAGAGAGTAAGTAATCCGATGGGGGTGAGTCGGGTGAGTGATTAGTTGCGATGTGAGGTGGCGCGTTGTCTTAATAAAAGAGCTTCCTTCTTCTATTGATTAATGGTGACTTTTTCTTCACGTGACGCATGCAAACGAGGGTCCAAATGAATAGAGTAAACCTTTTTTGGTGATGGTCGGATTTGAGTTAAGAAGTTCAAGAATGGATTACCCAAAAGGGTTCACTTTTGGGTCGAGAAAAGAGAGATGAACACATATTGATACCTTGTTGCAAGTTGACCTGTGACAACCGAGTGTTTTCTTTCAACAGCCACGATCGAAATTTCTTCTTCGGTTATTTTAAAAATGTCTTCCCCAACTTCCCCCACTGGTCGTTCCGAACCTGGTTCACGAAAGGTTATCTTTCCCGAGCAGCAAATATTCGGAAGCTATCTTTTGCAATGACTCAACACTAGTTATTCCATTACCATACATGAACTTGATACAAACTTTGTGTTATTAGCATTATTGCCTTTTCTAAACTTCCAGAGCAAACATTGTCATCCCCATATTTTAATTTCCCCCAACTTCACCCAGGCGGATATGCCCACGTTAGTTTTAAGTTAACAATTAGTATTCATCAGTTAGGTAAAATGCCCTCGTTTGTTGATATTAGTATCCTTGCATCTGCGCACACCACACTGAAAATCTAGCGCACCCTGTAGGTACAAATGTCGCTCCAATATCTCTCGACAATTCTAATTAATAGTACTGCTTTTATCTGCCCTTTCTGCTGCTCACTTCAAAATTGCTCTTCATTTTTCTGCAAAATACCTAAATTTTGAGATATCAAATTTAAACGCTCTCACAAAACCAAGTTTTCCCACCATACTGCATAACATTATTGGAATCCACCACAAAAACTGCAGAGACTAAAAAAGCACCTGAAACCTAACCTATCCAAAATGTAATCAAATCTAGTAAGACGAGACGAGACGAGACGAGACGAAACTAACCTAACCTAACCTAACCTAACCTAACCTAACCTAACCTAACCTAACCTAACCTAACCTAACCTATCCTATCCTATCCTATCCTATCCTATCCAAAATGTAATAAAATCTAGTAAAACGAAACAAACCCAACCGAACATAAAATGAGCAAATGCTTAACTTTAAGTAGAATTTGGAAGGTGGCGGCGCATTTCTGCTAATGTGCTTACTTGGGTGAGCACGGCGAGCTACTTTCTGTTGTTGGCTTTTCATGAGGGGCGGGGCGGGAGGAGGGGGGGGGGCACCCGAGTACTCAAAATTTGACTTCTCGCCATGACCCCTCTATCGTTTGAGTGTGTACTCCTTAGGGAGCCAACCAAACATCTTGACTGCAAGGAACACAATGACACACTCTCCCTCCCAAGTCACATGGCGCGTAGCAGAGCTCATCGTAGTGCGTTAGGCGTCTTTTTTTCGGTTTCATATAGAAAAAAAAGCGTAGTGCAATTACATTATAACCCCTTTTTAGTTCCTTCAATTGTACTGCGAACCTCATTTTAACATTCCCTCGTTGGTTATATTTTTCAAAGGGATTTTGCCTTCGAGGGGTTCGGATCTTTTATGCGCACCGCTTTACTTAAGCCTCCTTTTGGGGGCCAAATTTCCCGTTTCAAGAGGCACCGGAAAGTGTCTGATATACCGGACGAACGCTACAAGTAGTCTCCTCGTGGCTACGTACCTTTGACATACCCTTCTATCGACATAACTTGCACAACCATAGGAGAGCAGATGCCCTCGTCGGTTCAAGCTTTCTATTTTTAAGTAAATCACCCCCCCCCATACAGCATCCTTTGAGGTACTCTGTAACGCGCGCAAACTATTCTCTCTCTCATATTTCTTCGATGGTTCTTTTCCATTGTAAAGCGAGAACGACCGTTACCCGTCACCCATTTCTCGACATCAGCCTCTTTGTCCGCCTCGGATCGGAGGCGGGGCGGGGCGGCATCTCTGCTCCGGATCAGCTGGCCACGGAGGACGCGTGCCCTACGTCGCGCAAGCTCATCTTGGCGGCGCGTGCCACGTGCTCCAAGGCAGCTCTAGACGCCCGTCCCGTTCGGGCAATAAGGAGGCGCCCATGTGGTGAAATGGACCCGACCCCAAACCCAAGAAATGTGTCTAAGCTCAGTGATTTTCAGCGGCCCTGTCATAGGCTCTTTCTTACCCACATGTGGAAATGTAATCCACCCGTTTTCCAACCGCCCCGGAATTCCTTCGGTTCAGGGTGGAACCCCATTCAAGTCGGTCTAGGGTGGAGGGGTTGGGTCAGAATGAGTGATTTTGATGCTCGATAATCACCACGAACAGATGCAGGAAAAGAAGCGCCCATGAGCTGTGTCATAAGTGAACGGCGGCATTTGATAGACTAGTAAATCGCAGTGAGGCTGGTTGGGACGAATTGAACTCGAGCGTTTGTGGCTGAATAAAAGTCCTGGGGTTTTCGTGACTCGAGTCCTTGACTCGAAGAAGTGCCGACCCTGGGCGGTTTCGCGGAGTGATAACTGACCATTGGGGAGGGTCGCTTGCCGCACCGCCGCACTTAATGGACGTCTGGCTATGACCTCCGCGGCGTCTGTTTCAATCTTTTAACCGCTTCCTCCCTGGACAAGGATCCCATCGATCTCGGACTGTTGTCCTGGCACCACCAGAAGCACGTGCGTGCCGCACGCACATTCGCTACATATCGGCGTACACGCAATTTTGACGAACTGCGATCTTTTAACCCACTTTGCTGGGAAACGCGCCCCCTATTCGTAGTCTCTCTCGTCTTTTGGCTACTAGAGTTCTCTCGCTTACTAAGTCTGTCACGCCGTTAGGAACAAACCCATTTCGAAGCTCCAGTCACAAGTGCCCTTGAGGGCTTCCATCATTTTTAGCTTTAAAAAATATAACTCACAAAAAGGGCTAAAAAATACGACACTTAAAACAATGACCAATAGATCCATTCGAGGTCATCGCATTTAACCTTCAAACTTTTGAAATAAACATCGATGAGCTCCTGAGCCTATACGTGGGGCTGCAGTTAATACCCTTTGCGGGGAGACTAATAATTTACGCCTTTGGAGTTAAAGAAATTCTCCGTAGTATTAGTTTCTTGGTCGTATTAGTCCCCATCTTCATCAGCGTCTTCACTTCAAATTATTATCGCTCTTGTATGTACATTAATCTAAATCCCAATGATCGTACCCTTGGTAGGACATAGAAGACGTCCGTAGGCGGAGAAACAAATTATACTCTCTCTGACTAAACTAGGGGGGGGGGGGGGTGAGCTGTCCGGAGATTCTTCGTTCATGTGCATCTAAACGCGTACATTCTCTACATTCACGGGTGTCAGCGCTAATGTGGGTAATTTCCTTGTATTTGAATGCGAGCGTCGCTTGGTATACTTGAGAATCTGAAACGCGATTTTGGCGCGCCAGTGAAGGGCACACGCGCTGCCGGGTTTAAATCCCCAACCTCTCGCTTTTAAATGCCCGGGCACCGAAGAGGATAAGAAAGGCAGGGAAGCAGGGTGGGGTCCAGGTGCGACGCAGGAAGGTGGGTTCCTTTTAAAGGCCGGCTCGGTGGCCGCATTGACGCGCGCCCAGAGGAGTCTTCCTTTGTCCTTCGTAACCGTCGCCCAGGAGTCGTCGCAATTACGGGGCTGTCGAAGGGGCGAGGGAGTGGGGGGGGGTCGCCAGATGGGGCCTTTTAACTGTGACTGGCGACGTTTATGGGTACTTGATATATATATATATATATATATATATATATATATATATATATATATATATATATGATAAAACCCAAAAGGAAAATGGAAAAACGATTCCGAGCGCTTTCGTCTTTATTCTAAAAGACCTCTTTTAGAATAAAGACGAAAGCGCTTGGAATCGTTTTTCCATTTTCCTTGTGGGTGTTATTTATCATAATTTTGACTCACGTGCAAGTTGTGAGTTTCTTTTCATATATATATATATATATATATATATATATATATATATATATATATATATATATATATATATATATATATATATATATATATATATCCTGATAATGAGGATGTCCTAAAAATTTTGAAGATTAAATAAGTGTTTAATTTTGCTTGGCTTTACGCCTCCAATTAAAGAAGATTTGGCGAACCACGACGTCGTCTTTTACTTATCTGAATGTGGCGACAAATAGAGCCCTGTTATTACGATCGTAACGCCAAACATCGACACACGTAGGTGCACACACGTGCGTGAACGCATGTCGCACCTTTCTGGAAAAATTTTCGTGACGCTCCGGTCACGGGCGAAAGCTGAATGCCGAGAATAAGGACAATTTTACGCTACAGTTTCCTGATCGCAAAGAATTTTCTTCGGTCCACCTTTTTAATGGCGTTCCGCCCTAAAAACTGGACGAAGGGCTCTCGCGTGCTTTGCCCGACCTGTGGATAATCGCTCCCCCCCCCCCGGCCAGCTGTTGGTGAGACGCAATCTCAACACGCGGTATCTACCAGGTCGCCCTCTACCGAAATGCAGCGATTAGCAAATTGGTTTGAGATGATTAGTGAGCGTCCATTCCAACGCTTGCTGCAGGTCATGTACCCATTGAGGTCAAACGTCAAGGAAAAACGCGTTCGAAGTTGAGAGCTTCTAGTGTGGGGACCATCTGGCGTTTGGTCTAGGTTTCGTTTCTCTTTTCGATGGTTCGGTGTCAGAGTAATATAACTAAATACCAAAAGTAATCTCATAAATAATGTCCGAAAACTGATGCCAATAAATCATATAATATCTCCGAGAAGGGCCAATTTTGGGGTCCCTCAGGGTTCAGTACTGGGCCCAGTTCTATTCAATGTTTACGTTAATGACCTTGTAACATCTCTGCGTAATCGCTTTGTTGTTCAGTACGTTGACGATATACAAATTCTTCTAGTGGGTAAGATTGAAGATCTGAAAGATTTAATTAAGATAGCTGAAGAGATTCTCGACTAACCAAGCAATATTATCTTGATAATGGATTATTACTTAACGAGAGGAAAACTTAATGTATTTTTAATGGATCTTGGCAATACATCAATCAAATAAAACCTATGAAAAATCTGGGCATAGATTGCGATCGATTTATTTCATTTGATTTTCATATTGACCAGGTGTACAAGAAAGTAATGGAAGTGCTCATTTATTTAAATAGAATAAAAGACTCCTTTGAACCTAAAACACGTTTTATTGTTGTACAAACTTTAGCTTTAAGCCTTATTAATAATTGTTTTTTATATGGGCAAGCACTAGTAATGTACATCTAAATAAAATTCAAAAGCTCCCAAATTTTGCTGCTAGAGTCGCTGATGGAAAAGCTGGTAAATTTGAGCCTATCACTCACTCCCTTTCTTAATGAACTTGGATGGCTGCGAGTCAGGAAAGATATGAATATGAGGTTTGCTGCTTAGTTTTTAAGCTTCCAAGAAAGTACGTACCTGGACGACTCTACAATTTTGTAACAGTCAACTCAATAACCGGATTATTTACTAGCCATGCTAATGACTTGGCTGTCAGAGGACAAACGGATGCGCTTTCAGACTGCGATTAGAAATACAGGTTCATTAACGTCTTTTAAAACTAATCTTAAGAAAAGACTTTTAAATAGATGAATATAGAATTTTAGTCGTATAGTGTTGATGCTGATCAGTGATAATAGTAGCGCACATTTGGAATAAGTTATATTGTGTTCTCTTGTGAATTTCTCAGTTGTATCGTGTTGATGCCGGTAATTGACAATAATAATCTACATTTGAAATAAGTTTTAATTTTACTCTGATTTAGCAGCTTTTTACCTGGATATTCATGGAAGATTTATGCAGCAACCGAGGCTACGATATAGTTTTAAATTGGATTTAAGTGTAAATCATCTAATAAATAATTCTGCTAAACAAGATATTCTATAATTAGAAAAACAGACAAAAGTTTTGTAAATACCTTATTATGTGCATAATAACCAATGTAATTTTGGAAATAAAGTTATTTGATTTGATTTGGTCTGGAGTCACATAAAATTGTGCTGTTACGGTTGAAGGTTTCTCCACCAACTGAAATCCAACCATTCAATCGTTCACCGTAATTTTGAAACACCATGAATTAATGTCTAAACTTGAGGGAGGCGAACCGAAAAGCAAGACTTAACAACTAAACTTCTCTGTATTTTCTTTAACGTATCTGGAACGGTTAATGACTAGAAATGACATATGTATATTTTACAAGGTTTAGTGGTAGCGAACTTGCTAAACGCACATCCTAGAAGGAACCTCAGGTCAACGTAAGTCTTGATATTTGGTAGCATGCTGTTAGTATGATCCGCTTTAAGTTGCGACCAGTTAAACAGATATTTGTTTTCAGCTGTTAGAACGTTCATACGCTGCATTGAAGAAAATAGGACTTCTCTAGTCAGTCGCAAACGCACAATGTTCCATCTTGGCAATGCATGGCCCGATCTAGTAAAGATCATAGGTGTGTTGATGAAAGAACTCGGCCGGAAAAAAACTCCCACATCCTTCCTCTTCCAAGCCATTGCTCCATCCGATTACCGCCCATTCCGGAGTTTGCAGAGCCATCTTAACGAACTACAAGTTTACAAGATTTTTTTGCGTCCATCTGGCAACTGCCTACCCTACACAGAAAGAGATAGAAGCTACATCCTCTACATTCTTTCCCTCCCAACGAAAACAGCTCTGTACAGATGATATTGAGAAGCTTTTGAATGTTTGGAAGTCATTGATAATGATGAGAATTACTTCAATTGTTCAGGAAATTCAGGTACTTTTTTCTCTTATGCGAAATTCTGATATTACTAAGGACAGAACCCGATACTTATGGGGGAGGGGGGATTGCTCTCGCAGTGCCAGGTCAAGGTGCCTAAAGGATCGCGAATATTCTTGCTGCTTACCATTATTTGCACCATCAGACAAGAATCCGTGCTGAGTTGTGAATTAGAAGAAAGGAGGGATGTTTGTAAGAACCGACATGAAACGATGAGATGTTGTGGTCGGGAGAACTCATTTGAGCAGCTCTAGTAAGCAATGGATAGGGAGCGTGGGAGTAAGTGGGATAAAGTCATGGAAGTGATTGGATTCCAATCGTATTCTGATCTCCCATGGCACCGGTGAGATTCTCATTTTAAAGCCGTGGTTCGACCCGTCACAATCCTGGAGGCGTGCAACGAGACGATGCACAAATCGGTGTTCTTTTGCAGCCGCTCGTTTATGGAAGGTTGGAATTGCAGGGATTCAACTTAGCCGACCTCCTGATGAGTACATCAGGATATTCCAGATCTTGGCTCGAGCCCCCCGGGTTGTCCTAACACGAACACACTCTTTTCCGCTCATTCAGATAAAACGTCGCCTTTTACTGCTTAAAAAAAAAAGTTTGACGGTTGTGCACGAATCCGCACCTCCCTCGCTCTCTCGCTAATTTATATATATATATATATATATATATATATATATATATATATATATATATATATATATATATATATATATATATAATCCATCATTTACAGGGCCTTTCATCTTATGTACCCATACCACAAACTTATTCACATCTAAACTCTCACCATACACCCATACACTATTGTTACCCAATCTTCTTCCCTCACTCTCAACATTCAAACTACACATTATCACTCTAAAATGGCCCATTTTGCAGTGACCATGTTTTATGCGTGTAATATTGAAATCCACAGCTGTGGCAGCGTTATTTAATTTTAACTCGTATTTTCTTAATATTTCTTATAAGTTTTTTAATGGGACTTTGGAGGCGAGAAAAAACATATGTGAATGACATTCTTTATTCCTAGACGTCGCTCCGATCTAGTTCCCTGGCAAAGGAGGCAAAGGAAAATGGAACTTTGAAAACGCGCTTCTTTTAATGGAGCGACAAATAGTCAGAAAATCTGAGCCTTCCAATTTTATATGTTTCTTGTAGCGCTTAGTTTGCCCTTACAAATTTACCGCGCCATGATTGGCCATTTTTTGTAATACTTATGTTCACGTAGAAAGACTATATATAGTGTAGCAATTTGTGAATAATTAGATTTCTGTTCATTCCCTGAAGATGACCTAACATGGTCGAAAGACGTCTAGGAATAAAGAATGTCATTCACGGGTTTTTTCTCGCCTCGAAGATCCCGTTAAAAAACTTGTAAGAAATAGTAAGAAAATACAAGTTAAAATTAAATAACGCTGCCACAGCTGTGGACTTCAATAGTGTATATATATATATATATATATATATATATATATATATATATATATATATATTCTTTGAATTCCCAATTAATTTTCTATTTCTTTCATAGTCTCCGTTCGAGCTGGCGAAAGTGTTCCTTAAAAGCTATTCTATTCAGAGAATTTTTTGGTTCTCTGCATAGCGTAGTGTACTAACGGCATACTTTTAACTGTGATCAAAGCGGTGCTCGCTGCCTCAGTGTGCCTAGTTCGAATCGCTGCCCTGCACGGATTTTTTTCGAAAAAAGGTAATAAAAATACTACTGCAAGGAAAAATGATTCCGTTTTCTCTTTCAATGTGGTTTAATGGATATATATATATATATATATATATATATATATATATATATATATATATATATATATATATATATATATATATATATATATATATATACGGGCATACAGCTCCGGGAACCAATTCAACACACAACCTTTTTTGCGCACACAACCTGCCGAAAGGCACTAAAATACACACACTCGAAATGCTGAACGGTCGGATGGCTCTCCCTTGGAGCACGGAATTCTCTCCTCTTTCCCCTTCCCCCAGCAAAGACTGGCCTTTGATGCCCTCTGGTTTGCCATCGATTACAATTCTGATCTTTATGTAACTCTCACTATCCGGTCGGATGGAAAACGGACGGGGAGCGCAAATAATTGGGGGAGGGGAGTACTACGAAAAAAGGCGTATACCAACGAGGGCATCCACACAAGAACATCTTTTGAAGATGTTTGTAAACAAAGTGGTGGAGTTAGGGGAGCTGAACATATCCGAGTGTTGCAGAGACCTATTAAAAGACTTGGATCGGAAGAGATAAGTAACCAGTGGGAAAAGAGAAAAGTGTCTTCGGAGCAGGGGTGAGGCACAAACCCACGACTACTCGTTGTTGAGATCAGCGGACGGGCGCCTTACTCCACTCGGCCCAACGGGAGCTTTTAAGGCACTCGCTTTGCACTCGTTACGCTGTAGACTATGGGCAAGGGAGGGGAGGGGGATGCAGAGAAAACATAGGGCTGAGGATGGAAGTCGGTACCCTTCCGCTCGAAACTAATCGAGTGGGTTCACCTCTGCCCTTGGAACGAAGTTAAGCACATCGGCTATGTTTAATTTTCTGATGAGATTTCCGATTCGGGGGAACTTGCGCGATGTAACAAATTTCCCTCTTTACTTTTACCTGCGATAAAAAGTGTTATTTTTCCCAGTCGTTCATAACTAAAGTAAATAAAAAAAGTATTTTGATCCCCAAACTTTTCATTTGGAGGTGGGCGACTAAATTTCTAATGGGTTGAGGAATAAGTTCTTGCGGTTTTATCAAATTTATTCATTACCATTATCAATTTTAGAAAAACTTCATTTTTAATTGATAACAATATGCAATTTAATCAATAATGTATTCTCCGTTGTTACTTCCGACTTCTACCCAACGTTCAACTAGTTTTCTGATGCCTCCGCAATAAAAATATCTGGATTTTGAATCGAAGAATTCGTCTAATCAGGTTCTTAATTCCACAACAGTATTACACGAAACGCCGCGCAAATTGTTGGAGAGCGGTCGGAACAGATGGAAATCCGATGGAGCTAAGTCTGGCGAATATGGAGGATGCGGCAGGATTTCCCAATTAAGCGTTTGGATGACGTCTTTTGTCATATTGGCAATGTGAGGACGAGCATTGTCGTGCTGCAGAAGGACTCCATAACGTCGATGAGGTCGCTTTTCACGAATAGCTTCGGCGAGTCGATACATTTGTTGAACGTAGAGTTCTGCATTGACAATCTCGTTGTTCGCAAGGAGCTCATAACGAATGATGCCTTCACAATCTCACCACACACACAGCATCGGCTTTCGTGGATGAAGTCCTTGCTTTAATCGCTGAAGTGGTTTTTTATTGGGGCTAAGCCATTGTTTCCGATGGTTCATGTTGACATAAACACACCACTTTTCATCGCCAGTGATGATGCGGTGAAGAAATCTGTCCTTATATCCACGAGGAGCCTTGTGACGAGCAAACAAACCTGCGGCAATCGTGGAGCGTTGAGGTTTGTTGCTTTCGCTCAAAGCGTGCGGAACCAATGCGCCAAGTTTTTGAACTTTCCCCATCGAATGAAGGTGATTCACTACAGTTTTCTGATCACACGCCAATTGTACAGCCAATTCTCTAGTCGATTGACGAGGATTTTCATGAAGAAGCTCGTTCAATCGATCTTCATCCAACTTAATGGGGCGACCAGAACGTTCTTCGTCATTAAGATTGAAATGACCGTTTTTGAAACGTAAAAACCACCATTTTGCTGTCCTTTCTGATAAAGCAGCACAAATATCGCGACGAGCTTTGGCTGCGTTTGCATTGTTCCCGTCTCGATTGAAAATGAATAACAACTTTTAAATAAACCGCAATGACTTATTACTCAACTTCAAGACGTAGCCTAAGCAAAAGCCTAATAGTCTACGCTGTTAATATTGCAAATTTTGTTCTCATTATTTATTATTATTTCTTAATATGTGCACAAATCACGTCAACAAAACTTAAATCAACACACCATTAAAAAAAACGCAAGAACTTACTCCTCAACCTAATAAATTTGCTCATTTGGAAAATAATGATAGGGATTATTAATTTCGGGGAAAAAATTGAGAATATATAAAATGATGATGTAGGCTTTAATTTTTATAAAGCATGTAAAAAAATGGGATGTTGTAGAATATTTGTTTTAAGGATACTTTCCAAAGCATTTTAGCTTTAATTAGACATTTCTAGAATTTATCATGTTTCAAGAATGTTCCAGAACTTGGCAGAGCACTGCCCTGGAAACCTTTAGAACGTTCCGGACTAATACTTCAGATCTGCTATCATTTCAGCTCTAGCTACCATAGTGAAGACCTCAGAAGAGAAATGAGACCAGGAGGCTGCATTCTCTCGGTGCATCTGCGGAAAATTGGTCAAAACAAGAGCACAAGAGTTCGGTGTGACAGCATGTATGAGAAAAATGCACTTGCTATTTTCCTTCCATCCTATCTTGGACCAGTACCACAAAACATCGCTGATCTTCCTGTACCTACCCTTCCAGAAAAGGAATAATCCAACCTCAGAAGAAAGCCACAATTCAGAAGCTGAAATGATCATTGAAGAGGTAGAGTTGGTGTCAGATGCTGTTGAGAGGAATCCATAGAATCCAAACCAAAGAGACCTCAATGACCTTGTCAAGAGATCTTGGCTTGTTAAAGTCAAATGCTGTGCTTTTGATTTGCAGGCTTAGTGGGATTTGCTAAATGATAATGTGCAAGTGACAATCCAAAGGAAACGTCATAAACATTTCTCAAGTTTTTTACTTATCAATCTTGGCTATGTTACTGCAGTGATGGATATATCTGCTCTGTTTGATGCAATTGCATGTAATCCGGTTGAGTTGAAGCTCTACATTGACAGCACCTCAAGAAACATTAAAGCGGGAGTTCTCCAAAATTGGAATAAGTATCTATCCCTTCCCTTGGATCATTCAGTATATCTCAAGGAAGAGTAGAATAGCGTTAAGCTCCTGCTACAAGTTCTGAATTATAAGGAGTATGTCTGGGAAGTGATTGGAGACTTCAAAATGGTAGCGTTTTTAATGGGTCTCCAGGGAGATTTAACCAACTTTCCATGATATCTCTGTTTTGGGGACAGTAGGGATACCACAGCACATTACCACAAGAATCACTGGCCATAAAGGAGTAAATTCTGTGGTTGAAGGGCATAAAGTCAGGTATGAGTAATTCTTAAACGTTCAAAAAGTGTTGTTCCCTCCATTGCATTTTAAACTAGGTCTCATGAAGCAGTTTGTTCACGTCATAACAAGGAGTCTGTAGCCTTCAATTACCTTCAAAATTTCTTTCCCAAAGTCTCTGAGGCAAAGGTGAAAGCTGGTGTCTTGGTTGGACCACAAATCAGGAAAATCAGTGTGTTCAGAATTCCCCGAAAAGGTTACAAAAATGGAAAAAGAAGCCTGGAAGAGTTTTGGTTCGGTATGGTGGGGCATTTTCGGCAACCGCAATAATTATGTGGAATTTGTTGAGAACTTAGTGAAAAGCTATGGCCAAATGGCCTGGAGGACGTCGCTTTTAGTTGCACATCTTTGATACCTATCTTGACAGGTTCAAGGAGAACATACTCAGAGGAGCGCTTCCATCAAGATCTACTGAATTTTGAACAAAAATCTCAAGAAGTATACAGTGAAAACATGATGGGAGACTACATTTTGTGGCTTGTATACGGGAAAGTGATTAACATTACACACGGAACTTGAGGAAAACTTTACTTCTCACATTTTGACTTGTTTTTATAGATTTCTTGTGGAAGTTTCAATAAAATTGTCTAAATTTAAGGTGTCTTTGTTTTTAGCTCTACAATAAATAAAAACCCCCCAATTTTTCTATTTTTAGTAAATATTTCATTTTACAAGCCACAAAAGCATAGTTTAAAATAAATAAGTGCTATTTTTTATTGTTTGGCAATAACAATTACTGGACAAGAACAAAAATAGTGATACGTAGTGTTATGCTTGGGCAGCTGTCTCGCTCCACCCTCTGGTTCCGACCCCACGTTAAGTAGTAGGTCCTGCTCTAATGGCCTTAGTGGTGGAGACGCAAATAAAGGGGAAAAAAAAAGATTAAATAGTTTGCAAAAAATATTATGGGGGGGAGGCCGCCATGCCATTCATGCAACCCTTAAATGCTTCTCCCCAATGGGGACCTGATTTAAACGCGGAGGGTCAACCGAAGAACTACCTTTCAATTGACTTTCTTCCTGAATTTTCCCAAAATTATGCGCCGAAGTCCCCACTCCATTTATTTGTGTACCCCACTCACACAGCCTCCTTACCATTCTCAACAATTCCGGCGCAAAAATCTACCCCGATTCAATTAATCGGCCCCTGTGGGGGAACGCCAACAAATTCTCCAACCTGCTCAAAACCGCGGTTTTCGCAGCATTGAAATCGCTGGAATTTGATTTTGTATACCAACGGGGGCCTACCATCATCCACCACCGGGTTGTGGTAGCCGTCTCCATCCACGGAAAGCTTGACTTTGGTATCCTAAAACGAACGCTTTTCAATTAACCATTTCCACAACCGCTGCAAACACCGAGATTCGTCGGAGTGAGTGAAACCACTCGTAAATACGACGCCAAATTCACGGCTAAAATAGTCAATCGAAACGGGATTATTTGGGGGCCAACTTCCAGCTCTAATCTTAATTCTTCGTCTATTTTACAAGAAATGAAAGCAGCTAACCCCGCCCCCCTCAATCGCAGAGAGAAACCGTAATAATATCACCCTTTGGTCCTGGTTGAGAATAAGACTTCGATGAACGCTTGCCACGAACGAACCTGGCAAAAAGGCCGTCTCTTTAATACCCCAACCGGCAATCAAAAAAACAATCCAACCCTCTTCCTAATAAAATACGCTAATCCGCCGAGGTGACCCAGGAGGAAAAAGAACTTGTAATCCTATGGGGGATAAATCAAAACGATCCTAAAAGAACAGAGGGGGAAAATTATAGGATGAATAGGTAATAAAAAAGGTTAACAAATGCAGAGGGTAAGAAACGGACTCTATCGAGGATGGCGCAAAAGGATTTCAGACAAATCTCTCAAACACTAAAAATGAGAGCGGGGACCACAACCCTTTGTACAACACCGCACTCTCAAGAGTAAACGATGAAACGAACGAAAACAGGGTTAGAAAATAGCGCCAACAATAAGAGGATAAAGGGGGAAAATATCACACATTTCTTTCTTTTTTTTTGCTTTTAAACAATAAATTCAAAATTCCGCAAACAATTTGCAGGGGAACTATTAAAAAAAAAAAACCTTTGAAATCAACGAAGGCATCTCCACAGTTTCTTTTTCAGGATTCATAGTCGTGAAAATGTACGGAAGACGCAACAAACGAGGGAATTTCCATTCAAGACAGCAGCTTTTACGTCTTCCCATTCAATATTTCTAGCTCGCCACCACACAGCTTCTTTCATATCATTCATATTATGCTCCATCGATTCTCCTAATAAAAACACCTTCCTTCATCACAACGGAACGCATCCCAGCCTTCCTATTCCCCCCCCCCCCAGATGAGTACAACGTTATTTAACTCCTAACAAAATCTTGCCGAACCAATTGCCCACCCCCCCAGGTGTGCACCCTAAATTCAGCAGGGTTTCCTCCCTCGCTTAAACCCGAGTACTCGCTGAGAACAAAAGGGAGGACGGGCGGCCAAATTGAGTCGGTACAGGATTGCGCGGCGAGCCAATAAGATCCAGTTAAGGGGTCAGAGCCTATAAAGTCCAAAAGTCCCCATTTTTTTAGGCCAAGGAGCCACAAACAATCTTCGAATTAAAAGAGAAGAAACTCTCGATTTTTTTTTATAGTTCTCTCGAATTTATAGCGCAATAACTACGA
This sequence comes from Ceratothoa steindachneri, assembly GCA_963969495.1. NCBI lineage: Eukaryota > Metazoa > Arthropoda > Malacostraca > Isopoda > Cymothoidae > Ceratothoa > Ceratothoa steindachneri. The sequence continues at coordinate 4,458,546 of OZ018324.1, forward strand.
AGGAATAAAAGTTTATAAGGATGTGCAGAAAGCGAAAATATGGGGGGGGAAGACACCCGCAGAACATCCTCCAGTCAATCAGGCAAGGAGAGCACACAATCTTCCAAATGTAAGCTGCAGCAATGTTGCTCATGCAACGGGTGACATCCCCTTGAAGGTAATCCCACATCGAGAAGGAAAAAATATTAAAATAGATAGACAAAAGCGAAAAATAAAACCCAAATTTGTGATCGTCATCAATAAATCTAGCAAACATTAAACAGCTTCTAGGACCGGCGGCGAAGAGGCTTTCAACCATTTAAGAGAACGATAGTACAAAATATGAGTTTTATTAACCCCAGAGCCACGTATATAAATGCATCTTGCAAGGATGCGGGGGTGTATTTTTCGTCGATAACTGCATAGCTAAAAAACGAATTAATACAAAACTTAAGAAGATATCAGAATTTGGCCTCGAAATATAGAATTGTTCAATTATATTAAGTGTAGAAATCAGGGCGGAAAGGTGTGTCTGGCGGCTTCGAACCGTAATTGTAGGGATTCAGAAAGCTTTGTGCATCTTTGTAATAATTACAAAAAATGCCAAAGGTGTAAAAATCGTTATGGCGTAGCTTTTATTTTGAAATTTCAAAAATCCTCAGCTTCCAACGACCTCTCGTATCTCATTGAAAGAGTTTGTTGGTTTGAATCGCGTTGGAGAACGATTGTTCACCTTTCGCGGGATCATGGGTGATTTTTTTTTAGATTTTTGCTGGGGCCAAATGTCCAATTTTAATATCGATGCATATATTGTAGCTGCATGCTTTGGTTTTTGACAAACCTTGTGTGGGGATGATGGGTACTTCTGACAGAGAGAGGCTGTTCGATCGACTCTGATGACCTCATCAGATAGGCCCTTGTGGCTTTTCTCATCCGATGAATCGTTAGGTCATGTCGAACTCATTTTGAAATGCGTTTGCATTTGCGTTAGATGATCAACTATCCACATTCTGAAGAGGGAAACCTGGGAGGGTGGGGGGGGGGGGGTCATGTACTCGATCCCTCCAAATTTAAGATTCATTGCCAGAGGTGTCGAACCTCTTACAGTGAAACCCGTCTTATCGTTCCAGATGAAATCATTGTAAAGAACTCTCAGGATCTGGATTAGATTTTAGTAATATTATAGTTTTGCGGATGAATGGGGAGGAGGGGGGGACCATTAATATGAGTTGTGACATCGCTGTCATCAAGTAAAGATCCCTTGGTACATCGGGTGTTACGGAACGCAACTCTCCTCAGTCAGAGAAGCTTCATCAATGAGATCACATGGAAAGCGAAAAATGTTATCAATATGTGTGTGAAAAGGGGGTTCCGGAAGGACCCACGGGCGGGTGGGACCTCTCGTGAGAAAAATGTACTTTCTGCGAATGCCCCTATGGGAAATTTTCGCAGGAGTGGGAACCGAGGACCAGAGGGGCTACTAGTTTCGCACACTTTGTGTCATTTCGAGCGGGAGCGAGGCAGCATCTTCGAATCCCACCGACGAAGCGCAAATCTGAAGAGATATCTCGCCATGGCGGCAACTAACGAGTACACTGATGCAATTCAGAAGAGATGATTTTCGAGAAGATGGAAAACCAAAAGAACCAACGTTCACAATTAAATGTAACTCTATGAACTCTTAAGCTTCTATGAACAAAAATGCAATAGTTGGACGATCGGAAAACCCCGACGAAGCATGAACAAACCTAAAAAACTGACGAGAATCCACGAAACCAAAACACACTAAAGACTGATCTAGTGGGTTGACTTACCTGTTCTTCGTTATAGTGCAGATGCGAAGTCATGTTTACGAGTTCCTCGGTCGCGTTGGAATTAGTATTAGCAGTATTATCACCCAGGTCAAGGAGCATGACGAAAACTAATCAATTGTCTCAATTAACATTACCTTTCAAGTCCTATTTGCAACTGAAACAACCAATCAGCAGGTGGCGCGGAACTTAGCCGTCCCTCACCAACTCACTGATTAGATTCTACACGAAATTGCGCAGATAACGCGGAGGGTTCGTTTATGAGGCGCAGCGCAACACAAATATAACACACTTTAGTACAACAGTTTATTGGCAATGAACATATCAAATTGAGCGTTATCAGTTCCCACCACTTGCGTAATTCTTCTCAGCGAAACGACTCGAGCGAGATCTAACAGAGACACGGAAGAAAGCGACTGAATTTGGGGGGTCGTGGCAGCGAGCAGAACCAAAACAACCAACGGGTACGGAGTGTGTGGGTGGCGCAATTGCATTAGTGGGTAGGGCACTTTCAGATGCCGAGCCACGCAAGGGATCCTAAGGAACTGAAAAGACGTGAGAAAACATTCGCCAGCAGAGGCCTCCTCTCACTCTCCTTATCGAAAAGATACGCCCTGAACAACGTCTTGCCACACCCTCCGCAGGCAACGCCTAAACGTCATTGGTCAATGCCAGACATCTACAAAATAAGCTCCTCCCACAGTCACTGGCGGGTTCACCACTGTTCGCTCGCGATTTACTTTGGATGTAGTTCATAATAGATCAGTTTCACGGATGAAGGTGGAAAAATTAAAATATTTCAACAATGTTAGTTAATAATACAATGCTAGATAGACTTTTTTTTGTTTTTTTTTTAATCCCACAGCAAATTATGAGCACGTAAATAATGCAAAACTTTTACCAGTGTACCAAAAGAATGGCTGAACCTTTTCCAGGGTTATACAGTGTGTGCGTGTATCTGCCTGGTTGATTTCAGTCAATTATTTTATTAGTACATAGCTTTTCTTTTTTTTTTCTCTTAGAATGGGGTTTGGTACTTTGTGGGCTTAGTTGTGGCGCGTACATCTTTACTTCCCAACTAGCGAAGCTCAATGACTCGAACTAGTTTCGAGGACTACACAAATCAAATTAATGGAGAGGATACCAGGTAAATTAAAAAGCCGAATTTACGCCCAAGAGAACTGGTACGAAAGCCTTTGTAGATAGATTCCAGTGTGGTGGTTGCTCTCACCAATGGCCAGGTGAGATCGGCATAAGAGAATTCAAGCCACAACGAGAACCCCAAAACGTTGCAACAAAATCTGAGGAACCTCAAGGACCAGGTTTTCTTAGATAAAGCGAACGCATATACAACCCCCCCCTCCCTAACCAACATATGTACTAGTGCATTTATCACAAAAACGGTCCACTCAGCGGCAACGAAAATCCTCGGAACCTCTTTCGCGACCAACATATCGAGAGGTTCGGCGATTGCAGTTCTAAAAAACACCCATACCCAAACCACGGCTTGAATTCTCCACAACCATCGACAAACCAAGCATTATTAACCCTTGTCCATCCCTACTCCCCACCAATCTTCACCAGCAGTGGGAAGCCCCTTCATCTCATCCGATGCCCAACCCCTCAACAAACGTTCCCTCAGCGTCGGTGGCCGGTCCGTCGTGTATGAAGAGGGAGAGAGAGAGAGAGCCAAATATGTATGTGAGGTGTGTATGAGCGTGAACACTTACTGAGGAGGGAAGTAGCGTGACCAACCCACAAGTGTGGAAGAATGGAATAAAACGCCATTACGGAGGCATTGTCCACTCTAGAGTGACACTCGAGGGCCTTGGCGAAGCAGAATGTCAACATCATTTCTCCTTTCATCTCGACCTCCAATGGCGGCTTTTTGGGGCTCGCATTGTTTTATTCAATTAATTCGGCCAATCAATCGATGATATTTAAATCCATTGTCTTTCAACGCCGTTATTTTCGCTTCGTTAAATAGAGCCGTCGGGCGGGGCGGGGGGAAGGGGGATTATAAACATGGCCGTCAAAAAACTTTTGAAACAATCAAATTTGAAACTGAGGAACCGAGGCTGCGCATTAAAACAATTGACTCAGTCAAGTAATTTATTTTCAAAGTACACAAACAAAAGCAGGTGTAAGAGAGTTGCGTGCTCAATTTAGCTCGTTTCTTTTGTGTACGAGCTGTGAACTACATATTTTCACTTTCCCTAACTTAACTACGAAACAGCACTCCAGAACTTCATGTCCGAGAGGCCATCGTTGGTTTCTCTCGCTACGATTAAAATAAAACAACACCATCAGGGGAAGGAGGGTGCTTTGCATCTCTAGGTTGGTCAAGTTGTAGAAAATTCAGAGCAAAGTAGTCTCCTCTTTAGGTCAGGACATGTCTCTTCGACACCTGTTCACCTTCCCTAATTTCACCACTTTCCTCACCAATTGTGCAATCGTCGACCTCGTAAGAGTCGGTCTATCTTCACAGCTCGGCTTCGTTTTCGCTCTTTCGTTTTAATAATAATAATCAAGGTCGGAAAATGGAGAGAATACCATCAAGCTCAATCCCTCGGGGCAACCCTGCAACACCAACTATAAAGCTACAAAACTAAGAAGGGCAAACCAACGAGGGCAGATGATTATTACCCAAGTTTTAAGAAGGGGGGGAGGGGTAGTGTGGGTGGGGAAGCACCATAGCCCCCTATTTTAAAGATTACTTGGCACGATTGGGGCCGGGAAGGCACAACACCCATCGTCGACAGATGAAAAGACCCACCCCCCAAATATATATATATATATATATATATATATATATATATATATATATATATATATATATATATATATAGTGGCCCTCTCGACCCAACGAGGTTGCTCATATCCGGAGGCAAACCCATTTGTACTCCCCACCCCACCCTCTTAATGGTACCTTCGCAACAGACATTCCTCGCGAAAAGTTCTCAACCCCCAGCGATGGTTTCTCATTGTGTACCACAACACGTTTCCTCCTCTCAACCCTACACCAAACTGACGAATCCTCATTCCCAGCCACACGACACCACTGCAGCTACGACTTCGTTGGTCGGTGAGGCCGCGACTAAAGAGGGCTCGAACCCGTCGCAAGGAACCGGCTCGTTAATAAGGCATCGCGCAATTAGCAGTCAAATGAGGACAATTATGGAGACGCGGCATCCGTTTCGCTCGACGGAAACGCGCTGATATTATCAATGGCGGGGGGTGAGGAGGGGGTCTCGAGTGGGACCTCCTCCTCCATTCGAGTGAGCCTCAACAGGAAAGACGGTATATTTGAATGCGTGTGAGCGTGCAAAACCCTAATCAAAATCGAGGGCCGAGATGTGGTCATTTTATCCGATTTTATGTCGGAATTGGTTGCGTAGGGCTGTGTTTTAGTCGTTTAAGTCATCTGTGGCCGACGGGGATTTATACCAGTTTCTTTAAGGTTGTAAAACACATCCGTGGCCATGAGTGTGTTTCACGCTATCCCGATCGATATCAAAATTAGGCGAATCCAATGTTGACCAATAACTTCCGAGTAAAATATTCATGGATGTTTCGTTTGAATTTAATGAAATGATGCACACCTACAACGACGAGGCTATCAAATTGCTAACTAACACTTGATCGATACTTCCGTGGCTACAGGGAAGAATCCCAGCTTTAAATTGCGGACATTTCTCGCAAACGGCGACCATAACACGACCACACCAGGGCGATATTTTCGGATAACACAACACTTCTCAAAATCTATCTCGATTAAGATTTTCGATGTGTCAGAAAAGGGAAACCAGCTTGCCACAAAGGGGTTAAGAAAATGAGCAAATAACATTCAGGGAAACGCATCCGAACGAGTAAACACCAGTTTTGTCATAATTAAGTTTCAGAAAGTTGTCAGAGAGCAAATTAGTAACGATGTTCGCAGATAGAGAAGACTTTTAAGAGCTTCAGGAAACGAGGCCGATGAGAAATAGAGATCGACTTTCGTGTGAACAGCATAAAAATAAAAAACATAAAAGGCAACGCATATGAATGCTAAGGGGAAGATAGAAAACATGAGCGGAACAAGAACCAAACATTACGGCACATCCACCGGCCTTGATATATCACTCTCGGTATGAACAGATCATGAGATGATATGAGTGGAACCAGTCAAGGGCATTTCCAGCGACAGCGAAGAATTCACGAAGGCGATGAAGAACGTTGTATTCGACATTATCAAAGGAAGCTGAGAGATCGACAGGTAACAGAATGGGAAGTTGACCCTCACCAGCCGCTCGACGAAGGCAGGATTCAGTGTTGCGTCAGACTGAAAGATTCAATCAGTGTGGGAGACGGACGGACCGATGATCAGGAATCCCGGCCTGACACCAGTGGAGTGACTAGAGACGAGAGCCAAACTTCTAGAAACCAGTCTCGGATTAAGTTTCCAATATTGGGGGGAATTAAAATGTAGTTAGGGAAAGTGAAAACACATAAAACCCAAACTTAAGGCGCTCGAGAGAGAGACCTTTAACCCTAATTTACACCACCACCGACCGCGATATGAGAACGTTAGCGGGGCTTTTGTCGAGTGCCTAACGCCATCCAGCGTCACGCCGATGACGTAGCAGGGCCCAAGGCCTTTCCTGACAACCAAGGAAATGACGAAGGTTTCATCGACTGTCACCTTTTTGTATTTTTTACAAAAAAAACAAACCGGGGCATCTAAACTAAAATGTGTCTGAGAAGCGCATTCGTCACATAAATGATTGATGCAAGTGGAGATGTCTACAAGATACCCGATTGGCTAAAAAAGGGTACTACTAAGGGCGCCAAGGACCGGGAAGGCGCGCAGCTCTCTTGAACATGATATCGTTGGGAAAAGAGAGCCCCGCCTTTCCGTTGAATACAAACTACTTAAGATGTGGCTGGGGGAGGGGGGGGGGACAGCCACAGATAATCCACACAATAAAACAGGAGATAATCCGATGGGGGTACGAGCCGGAGCATTAATTTTATGCCCATCATCCGGGTCAGTGACCAACCTTAACGAGGGCAAGGGGGCCCACGTCTGCGGGTTCGCAAAGAAAGTGCTGAAAATGTGTGACTAGGTACGTAACCCGAGTAACCAGGAGGAAACTACTAGAGGAAGGGGGACATGACACGTACTGTAACACCGCCTTGTAACGCAGCCAATTAGCGAGATCCGAGCAAATGAAGTGAGGGGGAGCTGGGTGTAATCCAACGAGGGAACGTTCACTCTACGTCAGAAAAAAGGCACTATCAGATCGGCACCCCCCAAAGCTGGGACCCCCCCCTCCCCGGGTACAAGTTCGATCAAAGGAACACAAGAGCCTCTTCCTGCCCCACCCCCACCCCCTGCAAGCATCGGGGTATGGAGAGAAAATTGCGGTGCTGAGGCCTGGAGGGCGCAAGAGCATCCCTCCATCTGTCACCTGATAGTCCCTTGAAGGGGTAAACCAGCTCCCCTCTTCCTCCCCGCCACAACCACGGATGAATGGAGGAAAGCACGACGACGACTAGCCTACGCGATCAAGAAAATAGGTCATAAGAGGCATGTGTGTGTAAGGGAGGGGGGAGGGATATCAAGAATGAATACAGCCCAGGTAGTCGCAATCTTATTCGAGACTGCCGGGGGCAGTTGGGGCGGGAGTGCGTAGCACCCCTCCAGGTTCCCTTGCCGGTTCATGAACCTGACCCCCCCCCCCCAAAGTAGGGCTTATACATGACAAGGGGCCTCCAATGAACCTTTCACGCCCCAACACTCGCCTATGGATGCTCCACTTTCTTCACTCGCTGGTTTTCTCTATTTAGTTTTGAGTAACAATAACAGTCATTTATCTATGTCTGTCTGTCCTCGCCCTAGGTCCGAATACGTTTCAAGTACGCGTGAAAGAGGGCGTTAACCCCTTTACCCCAATCCCTGGGGGAGATAACGCCCGAATAGGAGGACGCCGAGCGAGAAGAGAAACTTCCAGGGAAAGGCGTGCACAAAAATACAACTCTGGACCATCATCGCCCTTCCCTTACCATACAGTAAGCCCGGCGGGAAGGGGGGGGGGGGGTATCACGTTCCCTAGTAAATTGCTGCAGCAGTGGAAATGGCAAAGAGGTGGGAGAGGGAGGAAGACGGGAGCTTAGGACAAGGACGACTTCGAACACCCGCCAATGTCGATATCAGCTCTCGCTCTCCTCCCAATGACCAACCAAACCACAATGACTAAAACTCATCAATAACCACTTTTAAGCGAAGGGAAGCAAGAATTAAACCATGGTAATAACGGTTCCCCCCCCCCCCAACGACTTCGAAACCCCGCCAAAAACGACTTAATTCAAAATCCACCAATGATGAAGAAGAAGTCGTTAAAAATTCTTCCTCTCTTAATAAAGAAACTAGTGTAATCCCACCAGGGCATTTTTTTAACACAATAGAGAAAAAATAGAGAAGGGAAAGGATATTATTTTAGTGATAAGAGAACAAACTTGTAAAACCAACGAGGGAAATTCGACTCGGACGGAAGAACGAGGAAAGGAACAATTCAACCCAACAATTTGCCCCCCCCCCCCGATGGACCAATAAAAAAAAGGTTACGAAACCCCATTTTCTCAAGGACGGGGTAGGAGGATGGAACCTGCTTCCTAAAATGCCACCAACTATTCATGACAAGAGTCGACCCCGAAACCACGAAACCATCAACCACTTCCAAAGGGAATTACTTTTTAGCCGCCATCGTTACGGGAGAGCGCGAGACCTACATGGGTGTACATGTACACCACGCATGCGTACAGGAAGAAAAGGGTAGAGAGAAATTAAGATTAATCTTAGAGACATCATACTCGGATAATATAGTGTACATATATGTACGCCGTCGTCGATTACTATTTACATAAATACGCCCTCGTCGGATGCATTTGTACGCAGGTACACCCTCGTCAAATAAATATGTACATAAGTATACCCTCTTAGGATACATATGTACATAAGTACACCCTCGTCGGATACATATGTACATAGATACTCTCGTCGGAAACATATGTACATTAGTACACACTCGACGGATACATATGTAAACTCTCATATGTGGGGGGACGGGGGCATCTGACGACTGCCTACAGGGCATACATAAGTCGCCATTCTTAAGTACAAGCTAAATACTCGGTGCATTAGAACAGTGGTTATCAACCTTTTGTTTTGCCAACGGCACACATAGGAACGCATGAAAATCTAAATGAAAAATATTTGAATGTTGCAAAATAAAAAGAGCAAGCCATAGACGACATATAACCGTGGACTGCTATTGCGCCACTGCACCGACTAGTCCTAGACACAGAAAATGACTAAAACTAAATTAAGGAAAACACAGATATGAACTTGCCTTGTTGCAGTGCTTCGAAATTCATCCTTCAAATGGTCACCTTCTTTAGTGAGAAATTTGTGCCTTGTTTTTCCTCATAATTTCCTCGATGTTTGGTCGGATATGAGAGACAGATCCTCATTTCTTCTTCAGTTGTGCGTAGTCTTTCACGCTTCTTGCTTTTGATGTTGTTTAATGTTGAGAAGCCTAATTCGCAAAAGCGGAAAATTGTAATAAAATTTCTAAAGCTCTTTAAGACAATGAGGGATACTCCTCTTGAATTGGAATCCAAAATCTATCAAAGGACAGAGTCGAATGTTTTAACTTTAGCCCCTCGATCATTAGAACGGGTGGCCAATTCTTCTTCTTCATTAACTCAAGTTCAATATTTGAAGAAGGATTTATGGAAGGATCTCTAATCCAATCATGTCAGATGAGTAATCACAATAGGGATCATTTCTTTAATGCATGTAGACCGCAATAAAGGAAACATATCAAGATTGCCAGTGATTGCTCTATTTTTCCAAATCACAATTTTCTTTTTGAGGGCAACTAATTTGTTTGTTGAAATGGGAATATTTTCGTTTTTACCCTCTATGTTACTGTTTGTTATATTTAGTTCACTAAATATTTCTGTGAAGTATTCCATTTGGGACATCGAAAATTCGCAACTAATGTTTTCACAGAATTTCTCCTGTTTCTTCTGGACAAAAAATGATAGTAATTCCTTGTGCAATTCGTTAACCCGATTTAATACTTTACCTTTCGACAACCATTGAACGTCAGTATGCATTAATAATTTAGCATGCTGAGAGTCCATTTATTTGCACAGTTGTTCAAATAATCGAGACTTTTTATATAATTGACCATTTCAACACCTTGATGTAACACAACCTTTAAATCTTCCTGCGATAATTTTGAAACGAGAACTTCTTCTCCATGTAGAAAGCGATGTGTACGAATGAGATTTCAATTTTCTTTTTCTGCGAGGGATACAAATCCTATATAGACCCTGTCAAACATCGGGCTCCATCGGTGCAAATGCCAACGCAGGACTTCGAAGACAAATACATTTCTTTGAGGTAGCCTGTTACCATATCAAAAATATCTTTACCTCTTGTAGTTGTGGACATTTCTTCACGACACAAAAATTGTTAGAATTCTTAAGCTTTTTCTGAACATTATCTTCAATATTTTTCGATATATCTAAGATTCTCCTACGTATTGTATCATTTGAAAGCGGGCTATCGTTCAATTCTTTCTCAGTCTTTTCACAAAACATGGCCGTTACCATCTTTTGCAAGCTGGGAGGATGACTGACTCATCAAGCCTGTGGGATTTAGATTTTAATGCTATTATTTCAGCCACCTGTATTAACGCAGGTTGGGCTCGTTCAGAAACGGTTATTATTTTTTCAAAATAACTTCGCTGTTTTTACCTGCGGCGAAGCGCCAGGTCAAGGCGTGTTTTTTTTTTCTAAAGGAGTAAAGTTTAATTGTACCATTTAGAGGCATGAAATTACCCATACGACCATGGGACATATGGTTATTTACCATGGAAATTTCAAATCTGCAAACAGATTTGGCGCTGGGTGGCACCATCTAGTGGCAGAAGCCTCATTTAGCCATTCAAAGGCACTTGTAAGTGATTTGAGCCATGGGAAACCATCAATGCAATAACCATTTATCATCACAAAACGCCACATATCATTGAAGCGACTTTCCTTTTGTTATTCCTGTTTTAAAAATCTTTGAAAAAATCAAGCTTTTTTATCTTTCAGAGATGAATGTTTAGATATAAAATGCTTTTCTAACTTACTTGGTACCATGGATTCATTTGACATTGTTTCACCGCACACTACACATAATGGACTTGGTTTATCAACGTCACCCAACCAATAAACTTAACACTTAACAGTTAAATTATATACAAAATAAGATTAGTTTAGTTAATTTTTAACTTAAGACAAATATTGACCAATATCCAGTCACATGATCAATATTAATGACGAACGAAACAATAAAAAATGTAGAATTGTTAACATTGCGATATTTGGAAACATTTCGCTCATCCCTAAAAGAACAAAGTTAAGTGGTGTAACATGTTACAGTTGGGATTGCGTGGAATTTTGCATTTTCTTAGTGTGCCGTTCAAAATTTAACGGCACACTAGTTGAGAACCACTGCATTAAAACAAATATAAGTCAGAAAACCCAATGCAAACAAAAGCCACAGGCGTGGGTTCAGAGATTGCGGTCCCATTCTCCTGGAATGGGAGGGGAGTCCTAGAAGAACTTGCACTGAATCCTTTGGACTCGCTTCCACAGCTCTGCTAGAAGGGGCTTCCCGTTAAGTGAAGACACGTCTGCCCGCCAAGAAGAGCGGCGGGCGTGCTTCGAAACATACCGGAACCTCACCCTATCTCGAAGAAATTCATTGACACTAAAGTCGTTCGGGTGGCGCTTACAGTACATGTACGTATATCGCTTCTCTCTGAGGGCCGCCTCACACTCAGCCGACCACGAGGAAGCGAAATGGTGCAAAGCGACCAAATGTTCTAAGAAAAGTAGTTTGGCCCACGGCGCTGAGGTTGTCGGAGAACTCAACGGCCTCATCCACCGACCTAAACTCTATGATTGGGACAGAGAAATAAGTCATTTGCTCAAATGCGGATTACAGCGCCCGATTCAAGTATAACGGGGGCGGGCTCTCAGGCGACAACGGCCAAGAAATTGATAGTTGAATGGGAAATTGATTACTACCTCCCACCCAAATCAGGCACATCTCGGAAAAGGCAACCATAATACTACTAAACCACGGCCATAACTTACCATATTCTCGGATAATACATATAAAAATCTACTTCGAATTTATTAGGTCTCGTTCATTTTCAGTCTCTGGGAAGGTCTCTCTTTCTCTCTCTCACACACACGCCCTTTCGGTCCCCCCCGCACCTCTCTTTACCCTCATCATACGAGCTGCCCTTTGTCCCAACTTCAACACTTGTCTTTCCGAACCTCAAATCAAAAACATTTATGGTGATGCCCCCGTTGGATTTTGCTTTTTTTTGTCAAATAACTATGGCTTTCTAATTAATGCATGTCGTATTCGTATGTATTAAAAAAAATATTAAAAACTCAACGAGGGCAATTCCCGCATAGAGTTTGTAAGGATTGCTCTGGGACGAAGACAATGGAAGAAGTGAGAATGAGTATGTGTAGGTGGGGATGGGGGAGGGGTTACACAGTGCAACTCTGCGCGCTAGTAACGGGCGAGGTGAGAAGCGCAACTCTCCGGAACTTTCACTGCAACGGGGGCACGGGCAGGGCCCCTTGAAAGGTATATATATATATATATATATATATATATATATATATATATATATATATATATATATATATATATATATATATATATATATAATGAACCCCGACCCACAAGAAACAGGCTCGAAAACGTCCCCCAAGAAGCAGGTGCAAATTATTCCATCCATCACTTGATTGAATCGGTGTTTTCTTCTTCCGTCTGCTCTTCCCACATCCGACGCGCGGCTAGACCCAACCCAGGGTGAAAGGAGGCATTACCACCCTAAAATATCATCCAGCGGACATAATATACAAGCTCGCATAGCCCCCCCCCCCGCCCGGTCCTGCTCTCATACCTTCAACTGACTCATAGACAGACGCTTCGGGACCAGCTAACCTCCGAGGCGCGTGGAGGCAATTCGCGAGGTCTATTAATAAAATTTCAACGCCTATACCCCCCCCCCCCGTAAAAAAGGGTGCCTCACACGTGTCCTGCTACCTCCTCCCCGAATCAGGGGTGAAGGGGTGGGAGTGGCATGCCGGAAGGACCCGCCACGAGAGCGCGCATAAGCGATGCATTCCGCAGCATCCGGACGACCAGGAAGAGCAAAGGAGAGGAATCTCGGTGTGTGTGCGCGCGTGTGTGTGCGTTCATTCTGCCAGCGAAAGGCGAAAACAAAGAAAAGAGGGACAAAGACGTCGCCTTGGGAGGGGATACGGGGCACTTATGGGCAGCTTGGCACCTGCCCCTGCATGGGAAGATCGACTCGCGCCCATTCCCACTACCGAAGGGACCAGACGTGTGTGTGTGTGTGTGTGTGTGTGTGTGTGTGTGTGTGTGTGCGCGCGCGCGCGCATGTTGCTAGGGTAGGGGGGGGGCGCAGCCAGCTACCCAGCAGAGGGGTCCGGTGTCAATTCTGTGGACAACACCGGCCACACGGGATTCCGCCAAATGCTCCGGTAGGTGGGAGGCAACCCATTGCGAAGGCAGAAGCTCCTGCGCCAAAGAAGTGCACGGGAGCACTTCTTTGGCGAGTAATCCAACGAGGGAAGTTCATTCAGTGTAGGAGTGGGTGGACAGGAAGGATTGAAAGTTGTGAGATGAGAAGTGAAAGTGAAGTGTGTGGAAGGAACATAGCAAGAGTAATCGAAAGAGGAAAACCATCCAGGGCGGGAGTGCGTATAATTAGCCAGAACTTATCCAACCTCCCCAATGAGTTCAACCGGACTTGAAGTCCCAAAAAACGCCCCTTCCCCAATTACACGATAACCCCCAAGAACTTTCCCCCCCCCCTCCCCTCAACCATTGAGGGGGGGGGGGGGCATAATACAGCCCCTCCCCGAGTTCGCTTTTGGCAATTGGAACTGACTGACGGGACAGACCTAATCTGTGCCGGAATGCAGTCGTTCGTCGAGCTCGAATTTCGGCGCGCATTTTTTTCCCGCGCGAATTAGACGGGATCGGATTCATCGGCGGGCGACGAAGACCCACCCACGCTCGAGGTGAAGGAAAAAATACGAGACGGAGAAAATCATAGACGAAGAAATAAAGATAATAAACATCGATGGATATTTATTTTCGAAATGGTGAAAAACAATTAGGGCTTCCTTTTTTTTTGGCTAAATAGTTCGAGATGAAGTTAGGGCAAGTGAAAAAGTATGGCAGGTAGCCCTACGAGGGGGCGAACAGATGGGCTGGGGGAGGTAACAGCACAAAACTATAAAACCCAAACCAACGAGGGCAGTTCCGGTAGTGCGGTAGTAATTTTGAGGACAGGCTAAGAGAGACCGGTGAAGGAACCGAGGAGAATCGGGGGGAGGGGACAGCAGATAGAAAGGCTCGGATACCTCACTCCTATACACACGACGTGGCCTCCATCCCCCGAGAGCCAAACACTTTATTTACACAAAGGGGTGGGGGATAGAACGGACGGAAGCGAAATGTGTGGAAGTTACAGAGACCCGAGCAGGCAGAGTAAGAGACTACTTGGGGCAGGAGAACCCTGAACCTACCACTTCGCTTCAATAATACACGCGTGGGAATCAATGGGGACCACCACATCCTGCCATGATTCGATGGCCCCAGGTTCGAATCCAATAACTAAATACTACTCTTAAAAAAATTACACAAATGGGACATACGCGGGGGGGGGGGATTTAAGAGACCGTCTTGAGAGTCAGCAAATGCCACTTCCAAATAGCATGAGGCCTGTGCTATGTCCCACTCCGTGGGTTCCACAATACCAGAGGCTAGTTCTAAAAATGGCAACGGAGTGAGTCTCTTACACTCTTATTTTTTTAGAGGGTGGGGGTGGGGGCGTTTTTATAAACACAGATAGCAATACTGGAAAGAGATATGAACATATCTACAATTTATCCCCTTCAAGAACTTCTTTCCCAGCGTGATTCGCTCACAGTTGCAAATCTCTCCGTTAGGCGACTTCCGAGGCCATCCATCAGCTTCTATCCGTGCTTAGTTATTCCATTTTATTAGACGACTCGTGGGAGCAAAATTCACCCTCACTTCTACCTTAATCATTCAATTCCCGTAAGAAGTTGAAGGTGTCTGGCGGTTCATAGAGCACAACCTTCTTAAGTGCGAAACTAACATTGGTTAGTCAGTGTTTGCGAATCTGCCACAAATTGGTTCATCGTCGACATTTGTGTGATGTTATTTATCGACATATTTAGTATTATTTACGTTGCCATAAGTGATCGGTCCTTAGGGGCTAGCAGTGGGAACACCACCTCCGCTTTCAGCGAAGTTAAGACACATTGAATGTGGCAAGTCAGGCTCACCCATGGTGGCTGCCATACGCTGTACAGATAACCCGTTGTTCGGATCCCACGTTAATCAGTAGGTGCAAATCCGAGTGAAAAATATACAAAAAATCTTAAATTAGTGGAAATTGGGGGTAAACCCCTTAGCATTTCTTCCAAGTCCTTTTATTTCTACGCTCTATCATATTCATGGGGGGGGGGGGAATGGCTTTTCAATGCGATCGTAATTATGAGGCAGATCTTCTGCAATTGTCAAGGTCCTTCCTCGTCACGATTTGGAAAAAAATCCCGTCCTTCTCTTCCAGATAGGACAAACAAATCTCCTAGGGGCGGAATGAGGTCGCGTCGCTCTCCCATTTACAGGAGCTGCCAAGTGTAGGCCATGAATGGTCTTTTGCAGTCTCCTTCTTTTCTTATGTTCTCATGTAATATACAGGTGGCTCAATTAACTTACGAGGGACCCGTTACCCCATCTTTAACCTTAACCTGATCCCCAGACGACTTGCAACCTTCCACCCACCCCCTTCCTCCTATCAAAGTGCACATAGGCGAATTTATCCAACTCCTAAATCTAACCTTCCATCGGTTGTCGCCTTCCGATTATGCAGCGACAGGCAGTTGCTACTTGACACTGTACCGGACTTAGGGCTCCAGCACGAGCGATGGGGATGGGGAGGTCCTGGGTCGACCCGACGACACTACTGACACTTGCCTAGAAGGGAGAGGTAAACTAGCTCCTATCACCGGTCTGAAACGACGAAGGTTGGTCGGCGACTAGCCTGCAAACTCAGCCGCCGGTCAAAAAAATAAGTCAGAAGAGGTTTGTGAAGGTGGCGAAAAGGGGATATAATCGGAATGCCTAGAAGAAAGCCTAGGTAGTCTCAATTTAGTTCGTGACTGCGTGGGTACAAGGGCGGGGAATGGGCGTTCCTTCTTCAGGTAAAAGTTTACAGAGGATTTTTTTTTATAATTTTATAGAGCCCATCTGGCAACTACCCACTTGGGCATAAGTCGCCGAAAAACACGACAGCCTAGAACTAGGCTACTTTATAATGAAAATATGAAAACATAACAATGATATAAATTGGAAAAACTTAACAATCAGGAAGCAATCTCCGGCAACGGGGGTAGGTCCCCCTCACCCCGGTGCAGGAGAGTGCAACCTACAAACAAAACAATAACAAAAAACGAACCTTAAATAAAGGGGAGAAGCCCGGCCTCCCCCCAATAGTCAACAAGTCAATGTGCACGAATCTGTCCCGAGTACAAGGGACAGGCGGTAGCGACCCCGCCCATCCCGGTACCAGGAGTTTACAGAGGAGACCCCCTTGTGGGTGCTGGGGAGGAAGGTTGCAATACAAACCCTAGCACAGGGGGTTCCCAACCAAATCTTTTCCTCCCTTTGGAATTTAGAAAAAATCCCCGTACCCCGAAAAACGCATGATATAAAAATATATATTAATATATTTCCATAAATTAAAAACAAACAAACCATAAAACAGTAATTTAAGATATAAAAATAACAAAATTATGTTTATTTTCCATTTCATTATGTTAATGTTATTCAACGAGATCGATGAGGGTGTTTTTTTTTTCAGCAACGAGTTCATCAATCAGAGAGGGGACTCTCGCAACCCCACAACAAGGATGATGTCTAGGTGTTTGAGAGGTGACCTGTTTCGATTTATCGCCCAACACTACTGAAGGTGTTGAGTTCACACGGCAAAGTTGAATCAATGTGTGCAGGGTTCGACTTGCAGGGGTTCAGCAAATCTTTTGTATTTCGCCTACAAAAAAAATGAAAAAAAGTCGCACAATTTCACCTCCGAATAAAAATCACACAGGCTGCATCTTCATACTGAAACTCTTGAACCCCTCTACCATAGCTCCCCAAACCTGCAATGCCTAAGCATTTGATGTGAACGGATTCCGAATATAAACAAATTCTTCGTCACCAAGGTTTGGGAAACATTCATGTTCCTTATCCACCTTCATAGGATGCTTAAGGATTAATTCGTTCAATATGCGTCAGTGTTGCAGTCAAAATTCAGACTAACCAATTCTGCCACAGCACCAAACATAACTATGGTATCGGACCTATTATGTCTTCGTCCCAGGCGAAGTTTAGCAAGAAATGACCTGAGCTAAGGACACAAGCTGTTGCATCTTTACTTTGAACACTAGTTTAACAACATTTATGGCATTGAACTTATCAATAAGGTAGACAAACTTCAGAACAAAGAAATTATGAGTCCAGAGAGTAACAAAATCTTCATTTTTATTAAAATATTGAAACGATTTCTAGCAATTGTGTTCGAAGCTCGCACACCCACCCGTTTTGCGACATTTGCAGGGGAAAGCTAAGGCACGCTACCATAGAACAAAAGTACACTATGGGGAGATCCAAAATCTCCATACACATTTAAAAGGCTGACTGTTAAAAGCTGACCTTTGCATGGTTAACCAAATTACTCACAATAACAGTGCATTGCATTACTCATCAGGCAGAACAAACCGCATGGGTCATGGCAATGGCTTAGTCAGTTGCTGAGCTACTTCCATCACACGAGCTCCGAAAAAAAAACCTTCCTCCTTACATTGCTGGCGACCCATCAGTTGTGCAACTCTTAATATTTTGCCAGTGTAGAAAATATTGCTGTAAAAATTAATTAACCATTTCATAAATATCACCTCCTTTAGTTGTTGATGCATTCATGAAAATTCTCATTTCTTTCATACGTAGGAAATACAACCGAGCACAATTTGTCACATCATGGAATTGAAAACCTAAATTCGGCCTTAAACGTCTCGCCCACCACTCGCTGCAAACTATTTAGTAACATTGTTAGACAGGGAGATCAGAGTAAATGATTTAGCCGATTCGTCTCTAACCATACATAGTAAGTACCATTTCATTTGTTGGTGGAAAGACCAAGTCTTCTCCCATGAGCTTTCTTTAGTTTGATAATCATAAGTGAAACTTGGTAATGAACCTTCACTGTTGCACTCGATCGTTTTAAAATATTCCCACTTGGATCCAGTCGCTGTTTCGAGAGCGCCGCTTCTTTACGCTTGAAAAATCAACATCTTTTTGTCTTCGAATTCCGGATGCGCTTTCTACGGATGCTAAGTGAGAGAGAACGCTTGGCTTCATTAAATCAAGGACCAAAGTTGTGGGGGCAAAATAGACAGTGCGTAATATCGATACCATTGTTTATTATGCATGTAACTCCTAGCTTTAGTAATTCTCCTATTTCCATTTTTTTGTTCTTCAACATTTTTGTAAGAGTAAGGAGGAAGAAAAAGAAAATAGGTTTAGTAGGTGAATATAACTATTAAATAGTTTAAATATATGTTATAAATTATTAAATACATATTAGTAGGTCATACCACGAAAATTCACAAATAGACAACTCATCAAATACCGAGTGCGTTGACACACACACACACCTTTCAGGAATACGAGGTCGTTACAGTCGTTATACAGGCCATCATGTACCCCTTGTGAAATCCAAATATATCTCTAGCGGTTGGAACTTCTACCCTAGTAAATACAGGGAGCCTACATCCCTTCAAAGGGGTTCAATGCACCATTAGGGGAGGGGGGGGGCTTAAAAGACAGAATCTCGAGTAGGCCCCAAACATTCTTTTAAGCCTTGGCAACAATAAATCCCCATTCGTCGGCGGGGAAATTCGGTTCCCCGCTTCCAGCACAACCACAATCCCCCACCCCCTCCCCCCACTTCATGATGCGCTGTCGACCTCCAGTGAGTGCCATTTCACCCGCGGCACTCCGGGCACCCACTTTCCAGGGTCGTATCGGCGGCGAAGCCTTTAAAGCCTAATTGAGAATTACGACGAATCCCCTCCCCCCCCCATCTCCCGGGGGCAGAAACGGAACGAGCCCCCCCCCCCGGAACCGAGTCAAGTAAAAAAGCAAAAACTTAACGTTGTAAATATTTCTAGAAAGATTGTAATAAGGACACCTGGAAATAAAGTGAAAATAGACGAATCCTCCAAATGTCAACTGCAACACACTGGTCCATGCTACACCTGACTCTCAGGTGTATATATATATATATATATATATGTAAGATTTCGTCTGGCGGCGGCCGAAAAAAAACAAATGAAAAAGAAACCAATAAGTGAAAGGAAACGAGGCCTACCATGATAGAGACAAGCGAGCGATAACAATCTATCATACATAAATAGACCTAACTAAAGTGTGTGTATGTGTGTGTTTGAATCCAAAAGGGGAATCTCGGCACAGATATATATATATATATATATTTTTTTTTAAAGACATGGGTGGAGTTAGGGAAAGTGACGCACTCAAGTCAGACCCCCCCCCCCCCCTAGTAAATAGGTCTACAAGCTACTCCGCCAAAACCCCCAAGCCAAGTGGATTGCCCCCGGCCCCGACTCTCATTCTCCTAACTTCCTCGGGGCAGCTTTCCCGCGCGCGCGCTTTTCTCCCCCACCTCCCTCCTACCCTTCCCCCAACGCGCGTCCTTTGCACGTTACCGGGTGGAATGCGAAGGTGCCCCCCCACCCCTCCCTCCCTCCAAGCGACAAGGCCTTCCGGGGTACGGAACAAAAGAGGCGCCTTCGACACATGTTCACGTGTACACCAGGCCGCGCGTACATGACAGTTTCGTGCGCGTCCGATCTGAAACATACAGTCGGCCACCTTGGTTTCGCAGCCGTGTGGGGGAGAGCTCGGGATTCGAGGAGGGACTGGGGTTTCGTCAGGTAGGCCTAACCGATTCGAGGTGGAAGAATGGAAAAGTCAAAGGGGGGGGAGGCAAACACTAAAGTGGGCAGAGGCGCTTAAGAGGGTGGGGGGAGGGACAAATGAACTACTGAGAGCCGCAAATAACAAGTAAGGGTCCTGTCCAGATGCTGATGAGAGCATTCCCAGCTTAGAAAGCTCTGGGAAGAAGACTTTCTGACGCCCACCAGCGGAGGTAGAGGCACCACAACACAAAGTATAAGTCATGAGAGGCAAAGTGCCCCCCAAAAGAGAGACGATTTCTGTGGTTGAATCCTGGGCGTTTAGAGGAACCAGGATACAAATCCTCGGACCTCCTTAAGTCCTGGAGCGTGCACACCGCCTTATTCTAGACTTTAAGATGATGTCAAAGGGAAGCCTCTTTATAAAGCCTCATATGTGGTATAAAAACAAGAAGGCCAATTATCTATAATTGTTTGTTGTGTGTTAGTGAATTTGGTAGCCAATTCCCCAAATCTAGGCTTCATCACTAACGACTGGGATCAAATTCTCAGGTGGTACAATAAAAAACAGTCTGTCGAGAAAATGAAAATGACGCTCTAGGCCACAGTGGAAAAATGTGTCGGGGGGAGGGGCACAAAATGATATCGAACAACACAATATTCAAATCTTTAATCCTTTGCCTCGGCGGGTTGCTGCCCCCCCCCCCTCAAAGAGAACTAAATCAGCTAAATAAAATAAATACATAAAATCCCTGGCCATTTATTTACTTCCTGCATATTTCTGCCATTATCTCCTCTCCCACTCGAAGACAAGACACACTAGAGATATAAATAAGGCCGCTCCAAACAAAAGAGAGCTAAAAGTGGTGCAAGAGAGGACAATCCCACTTTCACGTGAGAATACAGCGTCCCCTCACCCTCCGAGGACGAAGGGAACCACATCCCGCTACAGGTGGCACTCAGACGAGCTCGGTGCAATCAAGAAGGTCGTTCTGGGAAGAGAACCTGCTCCAGAAATAAACAAGGCTTCCCCCGTCACAAGTGCCAATTCGCATGTCCGTTTAGGCACTCTCTCACGCAGCGGAAGCTGGGAAAATACCTTTCTCACGCGCACCCTTCCACCCTCGTAGGAACACGCACGTGCAAAACACACACGGGTAGACATAAAAGACACACCGAGCTTCAGTACTCCTCCCATCTTTGACTACAGATGGAAAGGATTGGTCTAAAAAAAGTACTTTACACTAGTGGAACCACAAGACGAAATTTTGTGGTACCTAAGATTCTTGCTTTAGAGTATTTAACTACACCATTCACATGTTCCTGAAACATATTACAGGACACTAAATTATATATCTCATAGATTTTATGACCCCCATCATAAGTGAAGGATTTCTGCAATTCGTCCTGGCCTCATATCAACTTCAGGATCAACATCAGTTTTCTCATTCTTGACTTAATGACGGCCGAGAAGGAACTGCTTTGAGGGTTTTCACTTCTAGGTTCCCATTATCTTTGTAGGATTATCCCAAGATTTTGGATTGGATTTTCAGGTCGACTCCAAAATGCTAATGGGTCGTTTGTAGGGAATGGTGGTACCATTCTTTATACCATGTGTTATTGGGACGAGACATTTCTCCGCCAGAACCTCCTGGTCATCACTATTTTCACTTTCTTAGTTTACTTGGCAACTTCCAAAGTTATTCATAGATAGTTGTCCTTACAGGGTTGCAACTGGACCTTCCTGGTTTCCTAACTTGCGGTTCAAGTTAGCTCTAACTGTCCTTTATCATATGGAATCTTTTGTTGTTGTTGTTTTTTTTAGAGTTACATAGATACACAGATCACACGGGCCTTACGGCCCAGACTAAGGTGATCTGGCCTTAAATCTACTGCCACTTACACATAGAATAGTAGAAATAAAAGATAGAAAAGTTTTAGGCTCTCCCCACCCTCCACTCCCTCCGGCAAAAGCCGTACATGAAATAATTTGGGAAAAGTACCTTGCAGGTGTAAGAAGACAGTACCTAAGGAAATTTGCATTGAATAGTAATTAAATGAAATGAATGTGAAAACCACTTACATACACCTGAAAGAGTTATAGTTTTGTAATATTATTTTATTTTGTAGCTTATGCTAAACAATTCCAATATTTGTTAAGTGTTTGTCTAATCTCATTTTAAATGAATCTATAGTGCTGCTGTCCACTACCTCGTTTGGCAAATTATTCCAATCATTAATAATCGAGTAAGTGAAGAAGTTCTTTATTACATCCATAGTGGCTCTTTTACCTGAAGTTTTGAATCATGTCCACGGGTGGGACACTCCACCGGCAGTGTGAACAAGTTATTGGCATTAACGTTGTTAAATCCTTTAAGTATTTTGAAGCACTCTATAAGCTGACCCCTTAGTCTTCGTTTTCTGACGGAAAATAGATTGAGTTTTTTTAGCCTCTCGTGGTAAGGTTTGTTACGTACTGACGGGATAAGTTTTGTCGCTCTGTGTTGTACAGCTTCTAATTTATCTATGTCTTTTATTAAGTAAGGGGCCCAGAACTGTACAGCGTATTCGAGATGGGGCCTGACAATACTTTTATATAGTGGCATAATTATCTCCTCGCTTTTATAAGTAAAGTTTCTTTTTATAAATCCTAGTGCTGTGTTAGCTTTGTTTGCAGCAGCTGCGCATTGGTTTGATGTTTTTAAGTTTTCTGTAATTATTACTCCTAAATCTTTAACCTGCGGGGTTGTGTTTATTAAGCCGCCTTGCATTGTATAGTTGTATTTTTTGTTTTTTGTTCCGCACTGAAGGATTTGGCATTTGTCGATATTAAATGGCATTTGCCATTTCTCAGACCAATCGGTAATTTTATTTATATCAGCTTGCAGGCTAGCCCTGTCCTCTTGGCATAATACTGAGTTACCTATTTTCGTGTCATCTGCAAATTTAGATATGATATTATTTATTCCAACGTCTATGTCATTGATGTATATAGTAAAAAAAATAGGCCCCAGGACTGATCCCTGGGGAACACCGCTGGTAACAGATACCCAGTCCGATTCCACGCCATTTATTATCACTCTCTGCTTCCTGTTTTTTAACCAGCTACTAATCCATCCGTATAGATTACCGTTAATTCCTAGCGTACGCACTTTGTTCATGAGTTTCTGATGGGGAATTTTGTCAAATGCCTTTTTGAAATCTAGGTAAATTATATCTAATGATTTAGTATCGTTATATAGGTTGAAAAGGTTATGGTAAAAGTCAATTAGGTTTGTTAAGCACGATCTCTTAGACCTAAAACCATGCTGGCTATCACGTATAAGGTTATTGTTTTCGAGGAATTCTACTAGCTTGTCTCTAATGATCGTTTCGAGCAACTTTCCAACTATTGAGGTTAAGCTAATGGGTCTGTAATTACTGGCCTGGTTTTTACATCCCTTCTTAAAGATAGGTGTGACGTTAGCTTCCCTCCAATCATCAGGGACGACCCTATGCTCGAGAGATTTGTTAAAAATGAGAGCAAGTGACTCTGCTAACTCATTATGGACATGTTTTAAGATTCTCGGGTAAAATTTATCAGGACCAGGAGTCTTGTACGAGTTCATTTTCTTTAATTTATCAATTACTAGTTGCGGATTTACTTCCAGGCTCCTTAGTGATGGGTGTCTGAC
The DNA here is from genome assembly GCA_963969495.1 of Ceratothoa steindachneri. NCBI lineage: Eukaryota > Metazoa > Arthropoda > Malacostraca > Isopoda > Cymothoidae > Ceratothoa > Ceratothoa steindachneri. Next base: position 4,482,202 of record OZ018324.1, read on the forward strand.
CTGTATAGACTCGTTGTTATCGTTATTAGTATATCCTAAGGTGAAGACTGAACTAAAAAACTCATTTAAGATATTAGCCATACCCATATCATCTGAAATAATTTCACCCAACTGGTTTTTCAAGGGGCCAATCCCGCTTCTCATGTGCCTATTTCTATTGATATAAGTATAGAAGTGTTTGGGATTAGTGGTGCTTGCTTTCGCTATCTCGATTTCGTATTGACGTTTCGTTGATCTTATGAGTGTTTTAACCTTTCTTCTGCTGGTGTTATATTGTTGCTTAACTTGATAGCTTCTATTGTGTTTTAATAATGTGTGGAGACGGTTCCTATCTCTAATTGCTCGTTTGATGTCATTATTAAACCACGGCGGATTGCCTCTATTCGCGTTACTATTCCTTGTCTTAAGAGGAACATGGTTTTCTTGGGCTATAAAAAATAGTTCTTTAAATTTATTCCAAAGTTGATTTACATCTTCTATTTCTATCAATTTCGTTCACGGAGAACAAAATTGAGGCTGGGGGGGTGCTGCTAGCCTCCCTCGAAGGACAAAGTCTCTCCACTGGATTCCACAGCGTGCTCCCGACGCTCCAAGCTGGACCTTAATAAAGACCCCTATACCGGGGAACAACGAAAAGAAATGTAACTTTAACAAACAAACAAACCATGTACAGAGATTAAGAGACCCCAAAAGGTCACCCCCCACACCCCCTCCTAGCCAGTCTTTGAATCAAAATTATCAGAAAATTCACGAAAAAGAAGATTCCCGAACGATGCATCAAATTGAGATCAAGACACTCCGATGCTTATCTTGGAACGACTCCTTTGTCGCACGAAGGCCAACAAAATACACACGAACAGATTTAATTTAAAATAAATCTTGCAATTCACATAATGAATAAATGCAACTGCCTTTGTTTTGCCGGTGCCTGTGCCCTTGCAGGCCCCCCCCCCCCCTCAATGGTGCCAAGTAGTTTCCGGCTTCTTACTGCGGAGGCCTCCATTGCTTTTCGTACTTTTAATAATACCATTAGTAAAAATATTTAAAAAAATAATAGCAATACTATTTTTAATAATAATAATAATAACAGTAGTACTATTTTTATATAATAAAATAATAGTACTATCTTTAAAAAATTATAATAAAATAGAAATACTATTTTTAATAAAAAATAGTAATACTATTTTAATAATTATAAAAATAGTACTACTTTTCCAATAATAAAAATAACACTATTATTTTTAATAATAAAAATACTACTATTATTTTGAATAAAATAATGGTACTACTATTTTTAATAATAAAATAATAGCAATATTATTTTTAATAATATTGTCTTTTGAGAAATGGTAACGCCCAAATTCTTGAACATTCGGGAGCGATTCACACACGATGGGTCGATCAAAAAAAGGCTGTAGTCGGCATCGTGTCGAATACACGATCGACAACCTAAAATGTCTGCCCTTACTCCTCTCCCACCTCGTCCCCCAAAGAAGTCGCTTTTGACGATAGCTATAGTTAAAAGGACTTTAAAGGGGGGGGGGGGATAACTAGGATTGGCCTACCGGCTTCATCCACTCCGATTTTCCTCGTTTGCAGAGAAGCAAATTTCCAATTGTCTTTTTTCAAGCTCGTTTCCAACAATGAGGCGCTTTCCGACGCGGCCGACCAGCTGCGTCATCCGAACATCTTTGGACCCACGAGGAGTAAACAACAGGGTGAGGAGATGTTCGTAATGGAGAAGAGAGGAAAAGGAACAGCGTTTAACCAAGTAAGATTTTAAACATTAAAAAAAAACCCAACGACGATTTGTTACCGCACGCTAACACTTTCAAGTAAATCCACCGATATTCCCTTCAACGACCGCCGATTTGCGTGCCTTACTCACCCCAACATCCCCCCTCTCACCCATCTCTCCTTACAAACCTTCTGGCCTAGATGCCCTCGTTGGTGTTCTCTCTTCTACATCGACACCATCCAACCGTGCCGATATTCGAATCCTTGTAATAATTTCTTGTAACAACAAACGACACCACTTTCCCCCGGTCCACTGATATTAACATTAACGCCCCCCCCCATCCCCATCGGGTTAAAAAGCAACCCAAACCAACGAGGGCATTACACAAAGAAAATTTAGAAGTATAAATCTCTTAAAACAATGTAGTGAAGCTGGGGTATGTGAAAATGCGCGGGGGATACATATAACGGCAGTTCCTTCTGCAGGGTCAGGAAGGCACGCAAGCATACAGATGTCAGCTACAGCATGGTCGCACACGCTACACCGGGCACCCCCTTGATGGGGTTGGTAAAATCCCCCGAAATGGGGCTGCGGCCGACGAGAGTAGACAACGCAACGCTTCCCCGAGGCCTCCAAATTCGAGCCCCGCATCCAAGATTCATTAAAAAAGTCAAAACCGACCGGAGCATCGTTCTTGGTAAAAAATGTTGTGGTAAAAGTGATGGAAGGAAAGCTAGAATGTGGGTAGACAACTTAGGGCGCTTGTGCACTTCACCACCACCAAATCGGAATTCAAACGCTTTATTATTACTCGCCTAAACACAAGGAAGGGAAAATCAACGAGGGCAACCAGAGCATTTTTGAGGGGAGGGCGCACAACTCAACAAACCTTCCTCCCCTCCACAATGAAGGAATACTCACCCGCAGGAAAGGAGTGCGCAAAATGCGAATGCTGATGTAAGGAGGCGGGGGAGAGGGGCAGAGTGTTGGCCATGATCGTTCGATCCCAAATAACAATTTGGGATCCAAATCACGGAGATCTTAATCCAGTAACTTACCAAACACAATGTGGTTTAACTTCGCCCAATCCTTAAGAAACCAAGACTTAAAACTTAAGGACCTTGTAAAGCTTATGTCTGCCAAGGCTCTTGATTACATGCCCTCTCGGGTCCTTGAAAGGTTTCGGTCAGCATAGGTTCTTGATACATGCTATTTTAACACCTTGTAAGGCTTGTTTTAGCCCAGGTATTTGATTACATGCCATCTTAAGTCCTTGCAACGATTATTTCAGCCATATTCTTGATTACATGTTATATTAAGTCCTTGTAAAGCTTGTTTGAGGTCAAGTTTTTGATCACATGCCCTCTCGAGTCCTTGAAAGGTTTCGATCAGCACAGGTTCTTGATTACATGCCATCTTGAGACCTTGTAAAGCTTGTTTCAGCCCAGGTTTTATTACATGACATTATAAGTCATTGTAAAGCTTGTTTCAGCCCAGGTTCTTAATTGCATGCTATCTTTAAACCGTGTAATGCTTTTTTTTAGCCCAGCTTTTTGATTATATGCCCTCTCAAGTCCTTGAAAGGTTTCGGTCAGCACAGGTTCTCGATTACATGCCATCTTAGGACCTTGTAAGGCTTGTTTCAGCCCAGGTTTTAATTACATGCCATCTTAGGTCCTTGTGAGGCTTGTTTCAGCCCAGGTTCTTAATTGCATGCTATCTTTAAACCGTGTAATGCTTTTTTTTCAACCTAGGTTCTTGATTGCATGCCATCTTAAGACCTTGTAATGCTTTTTTTTCAGCCTAGCCTTTTGATTACATGCCCTCTCGAGTCCTTGAAAGGTTTCGGTCAGGACAGGTTCTTGATTACATGCCATCTAAGACCTTGTGAGGCTTGTTTCACCCCAGGTACCTGATTACATGCCATCTTAAGACCTTGTAAGGTTTGTTTCAGCCTAAGTTCTTGATCACATGCCCTCTCGAGTCCTTGAAAGGCTTGGGTCAGCACAGGTTCTTGATATATGCTATTTTAACACCTTGTAAGGCTTGTTTCCGCCCAGGTATTTGATTGCATGCCATCTTAAGTCCTTTTAAGGCTTGTTTCAGCCAGATTCTTGCATACATGCCACCTTAAGTCCTTGTAAGGCTTGTTTTAGCCAGATTCTTGCATACATGCCACCTTAAGTCCTTGTAAGGCTTGTTTTAGCCAGATTCTTGCTTACATGCCACCTTAAGTCCTTGTAGTAAGGCTTGTTTCAGCCCATGTTCTTGATCACATACCATCTTAAGTCATTGAAAGTTAATAAATATATATTTACTAACAAAATACTTAAATTTATTTAAAACGAAGACAAAAATTAATCTGGGTGGGGCTACTTTTAAGTGCGCCACTCTAAAGATATGTATAGAAAGAATAAGCCTGGTAGGTATTATCTAGTTTGAGTCTGCTGGGAGGAGGTGACGCTAACTCAGGCAACCGGTCTAGCCCCGCCCCCCCCTTCGTGCGGGGGCTGATGATACCGTCCAACTCAGCCACTGACGCGGGACTGCCTCCCATTCAGGTACTTGTAGCCTAGTACTAGGCTATAAAATGGATTACGGCGCTTTATATCCTTGCTAGCAGTCGCCAGATGGCACTATAAACCCCCCCCCCCCCTGCCTTCTGGTATTTCTCGATCTCTGGGCAGCGTTGATCCTACTTCTTAAATGAACGTCTTCGTGAATCATCGTTGACCATTGTCCTCGAATCAATCACCTCATACTCGGCCGGGTATCCTAGATACAGGACGGCGTTTGGCCTTCTGTAAGGCACGGTTCTTTGTTCGCTTCTTTTTCCGTAGCCATCTTCTTCACCTTGGCACACCTCATGCGTCGTCTTGCTCTATCTATCGCTCCATTTCTAATCTATTAAACAAATATATATATATATATATATATATATATATATATATATATATATATATATATATATATATATATATATATATATATATATATATATATATATCGTAGCCTCATTCGCCGAGACTCTCACACATCTTCTATCCCAATACACTATTAGTAGTGAATGGCTCTCGGACTACTTTTGGGAAAATCCATCATGGCAAAAGCTAGGTGCTATCGGTGAGCGACTCATTGCAAAGCTCCTGTTCCTTTTCTTAACCTTGATGATTCACCTTTTTCAGACACTTTTAAAAGTCTGGTCTTGAATTCGGTCCTTGCCCCTCTCGGTAATCTCAGCCGAATCCGCTTCGATCTCGAGAGTTTGAAGAGTGTCATCCGCACTTCAGTTGCCTCCATAAAAGAATTACTGCAACCGCTTCTCGCAGTATCAAATGCTTCCAGTCCTCGACCCCTCCAATTTGGCACAAGCCTTTGCACCTCCTTTTCTTCACTGCTGGGGACGCTTCTTTGTTCATTATATCGGTAGCTAATGCGTCGACTACTTACCTATAAGATCCTAAACACCGCAGCACCTTCCTACCTCTCTCAATGAACCTACCCCGGACCCTGATAACCCTACATTCCGGCGTTGCCTCCTTGATTCTTATACCTCGTAATCGTGTGTTCCATGAGCGATCATGCTTTCTGGATAATTGCTTCTAGATTGTGGAATGCCATGCCTCCTACTAGACACCACCTCCCTCAAACTCCCTTTAATGGGTAAACAGGTGCTCTGCAAAGGAATATGGCCTTGAAAAGAGCACGAACAAGCGCTATAACAAGGCGCAGCCCAACCCCCTCCCACTGAACTACTCCATTCGCCGTTACACCCGTAACAATACAAGGTAACGCCACTACAGTCGGCAATTAAATCAACCTTATAATCTTTCAGAACAACACGGATCTGCAAAGGAACACACACGCTTAAAAACGTACATCAATACAGCCGTGTGCACCTTAATTGACTTCGCAACCTTTCTTATTTTAGCAAATTTCCCCATCTCTCTCTCTCTCTCTCGGGGTCCCGTTGGAGGGGGGAGGGGTGTCTCTATCTGAACAAAACGTTCTCACACGGAATGGGGGGTGGGGATCATTATTAAAGCAGCACCTTCCCCTCCTCCCTACACAATCGCCGCTTAGACCGCAGTTTGCCCTTCGTGCCCCAATGTCTGTACGAGGAATTGCGGCCATCTTAACGACACTTTCTTTGCAGGTCTTTCCTTAGAAACTTTCTACAGGTGCCCTTGTTGGTATCACTGTAAATTAGAGGGGGAAGAGTGTGTGGTAAGGGGGGGGGGGTGACCTGAAGCTTCTTTTAAGAGTGGAAGTTTGGAGAAGGGAAATTTTTGGGAGGGGGGCAAATTTATAGAGGAAGATAAAGAGGAGACTACTAGGGGCGTCCGCAATTAAAGCATCATGAACGGAACTAAATTAGTTATTATTTTTAAATGGCCCGAACAAAAGTGTGCGCCATTCCTCCCCCCCCCCGACTTTTTCAAGCGAAGATGCAGATGGGGGGGGGGATAGGGCATTCAGTGGCAAATTACAGGAGGAGGTAGAGGGGGGGGGAGCAGACCCGTCGAAATTCTCGCTTTGCTTATTTAGATAAAGACAAAAGACCAAAACCAAGAAAGGACAAAATCAAGTTCTTAGGCGTGTTCGTGGGGGGGGGGCGCTGCCTCAGGGGCCGGAGCGTGCCTCACCCTCCCCAATGCTGAAAGATATAGGAGAGGAGCCTCTTCACCAAACTCTAAGACTGCCGCAATTCGGAAAGCACGAACTCGTAACCGCCTTGGGGCGAGTAGGAGGTATCCCCCTGCCCCCAGAGGGAAGGGGGGGGGGCAAAGAACAGGAACGAGGAGGTTCAAAAGGAAACACCTCTTCCTTTTCTCCTTTCCCTTCTCTTACCTCCTCTTATAATTTCTCCTTCTTCTTCCCCATCCTCCTCCTCTACTTCTACCCCCTCCCCCCAAAGACGGAAGGAGGGTGGGTGTCAAAAGCCCTTAAACACCAAGTTCGTCAAGGAGGCGAAGGTACGAACTCAATGCCCTTGTTGGTTACCGCAAAGGCGAGATCTTAAAATGCAGAGGGATTGGGGGGGGGGGGGCGCAATTAATGGTAAAGTATTAGTAGTATTTTAGGCGAACTGATCGGGGGTCGAAGCCCCCCAGCATTAGGCGGGGGTGGACAGACAACAGGAAAATTAAACGCCAGGCTAGTGGAAAGAGGCGACAACCAACGAGGGCACCGGCGCCATACATCTTGAAAGGGCAGAAGAAGGAAGTGAAACTGTGTGGAAGGTATAAGTGCGCGGGTTGGGGCTGGAAGGGCGCGCAGGCCTCCAGAAGTGAGCATCCGCATGCTGCTGATCGAGGAAAGACCTTACACGCCCCTTTTTTTGAGGGGGGGGCGTAGGTCCGGTGATAAAACCCACCAGGCCTAAGGGTTCCGGTAAGGAAGGGGGGGGAGGGCACATCCCTCTATTTCCCCTTCGAAAATCGAGATGAAAGAGTATTCGTGTAATCCAACGGGGGATGTTCCTTGAGAGAGATTAAAAAACCACGAGAAAACACAAAGGGTTGGGGTCATGAAGGTAGTAAGGGCACCAATGATGAACAGGACAACGGGAGGATTATGTACTGCCCCCCCCCCCTGCCACGTCCCTCTAGAACAGGGCTATATACACCTCCCCTAACTTCACTACTTTCTTTACAAACCTCTCCTCACAAACCTTGGGGAGGATATGGCCTCGTTGGTTTTCCTTTCCTAAGTTTAAAGGACAGCCCCACTGAAATGGGACCCCGGGCGACAAGAAACTTAAGGCCAAGTCCTGTTAAACACCTTATATATGTATGTATGTATGTATGTATATATATATATATATATATATATATATATATATATATATATATATATATATATATATAATATATATATATATATATATATATATATATATATATATATATATATATATATGAATATGTACCACGGAAGGAAACTGAATAAAAGGCGGATGGAGTTAGTACTTTCGTCTATTCGACATTTTCAAACTCACAATGGTAAGAAAAATAAGACACAGTATTTATACTAAAACTGAAATATCCTGGAATCATTTTTAATCTCTCCCACACAAAGGAGAGTAATCTCAACATTAGCCTAGGGCTCTTTTCGCTAGATCCAATTTTATCACTTTTTCTAAAATCCGACTTATCTGATAGCATTAAAATGTTGACCTCATTCCAGGGAAACGCGCTTAGTATAAATACTGTGTGTCTTAGTTTTCTTACCATTGTGAGTTTGAAAATGTCGAATAGACGAAAGTACTAACTCCATCCGCCTTTTACTCAGTTTCCTTCCGTGGTACATATTCATATTTATAGTTATCACGCGCTAACTTTCGTGATATTTCCCATATATATATATATATATATATATATATATATATATATATATATATATATATATATATATATATATATATATATATGGGGAAAAGATTGCCAACGTACAGGGAACAAGTTTGTATAAATAATGAAAAATTCCCCTCAATAACGTCATATGAAAAGCTGCTTCAACAACTTCATATAAAAATCTGTTTCAATGACGTCACATAAGAATCCGCTTCAATGACGTCATATGAAACCACCTACCTACTGCGATTTGATGGTCGAAGATAAATTCTTTTTGTAAACAGAGTTCTCTCGAGCATAAATGCAACAAAGAATTACAAAAAACAAAACCTACAAGAGTTCAATGAAAACAAGAGGATACCAGTAACTATTAGAGTTTACAGTTCAATCCAACCAAAAGATCATTCCAGATGTATTGTTATAATCACCCATCGTGCAGGTTCGCCGACTCTCCGTTCTCAGTGCCGCATTTGTCTTGATTTGTTTGGTCAGATTTACTCGCTCCCCGTCTCTTGCCTTCCTTAACCAACCATAAATCAGAACCAAAATTATAGAATAACTTCCTTTTTTTCTTTCTCTATTTCCGTTACTTATGGGGCCTGGATGGGATTACTTTCTTGACAATGACCACCCATTGTGGTTTTCTTAAATCGTTTGAGTGCTTCGGGATGGATGTTTATTGAGAGATTATCGAACCCAACAATGTTTCTTCATTTACAAACCAATGAGAGCGCCTCTGGTACACATTAGGTGAAGTGAAAATGTTCGGACATAAATGTAGACCGAATCTAGCAATTCAGAAAGGCCTGGATAACATCCCAAACTCCGATTGCCTTTACCAAGTTCGAGGGCACTTCTTTGACTCCCCCCCCCCATCCAATGGTATAGCCGAGCTGAGTGAAAACACCCTTTAATTGGTGAGTGAAGTCAAGCCACACAGAATGTGGTTAGTCGCCGGATAAGTCCCCGATTCGGGTCGACTTCCCGGCAGTTGCATGTTGCAACCTATAATTGGGACCCCACCAACTAACCCCTCAAAAGGGGGCAAATCGTCAGTTCAACCCCGACCAAAACAACCCTAAACCCAACTTTCGAAAAACGTGTAGCAGTGCTCTCATTATTCTTCCTTTTGTTTTTAAGAGCAAACATTTCAAAACGCATTCCTTGGCCTTTGCACTTGTAGGTGTTGGAGGAACACATTCTTTTTCGCCTTCGTTTCTCTCACACTCCTTAATGCGCGAACGCTCCCTATTTTCCCTAGTCCCATTTCTCGTTGGATCCTCAACAATAAATCAACTCCACAGGAGCGTCTCTGGCAAGTAATTAACCCTCCCTAAAGGAGTTTCGAATGGGGGATAAACGCTACTCCGTCCACTCCCTCGCAAAGAGCCGCTATCCTGTGAGAAAGAGAAAGAAAGAGGAAATACCAAAGTGAGGTAGGTTTTTTTTTCATTCCTCTATTTACGATGGGTAAGAACAACTATCGAAGAGTGATGATTCGGTGAAGTTTTTTTTGCGATTGAGAAAGAAGCGAAATTGATGGAACCAAGGACGAATTTGTAGGCGGTGAACGAAGAAGACCCGATAGACGAAGACAATAAGAGGGGATTGGGGTGAAGAGAGACGAAAACTACGACAAATCATTAATTTTATATAATCGAACTAAGAGAAATATCATAAACTTGCTGGTTCTTTTTACCTGTCTCATTTTTAAGTTTCTGGCTCTTGTAAGCGCCCCTTAAACTCCTAATTGCCCCCCCCCCCCACATATCTATCCTTACTTGTTTTGCTTAAGAATGAACTGAATAAAGTTACACAAAGTACTTGACATTCGCATTTCCTCTTTCCTGTGGGGGATTGTTTGGCATTCATTGCTCTCAACAGACGCCACTTCGACCTCCCCGTACCCTTCCAGAAACCACTTGTACAAAGGGCACAAATACTCGAAAGGAAACTTGGGAGAGGGAACGACCCATAGATAAAAAAAAAATCCTCCGAAGACCCGAATAAAGCGGCGCAATTGCCCCACCCCTCGGCTTTCTTCGTAATCTCAGCCGCATCCGCCCCTACTTGGGTATCGCCCACCCATGCCTTGAGGATTGCAACTACACTCTCGCTGGAATCTCAAGACGTGCCCCAGCCGGGGACCTTCTCTCGTGCTACACCCCTGCCCCATGCCCTGCACTGGCTACCTATTCGATGCAGAACAACCTTTAATGCCCCCTTCTTACATATAAGACCTTAAATGCCCAAGCTTCCTCCTATATATTCAAAATGCCCCTACTCCATGCCCTGTGAACTCTACTCTCTTTTTCCCGACCGAGTGTTCCTCGCAAGGGTATGTGTTGCATGGATGGTCGTACCTTCTCTCCATTTGCTCCGAGACTGTGGAATGGGATGCCAACTGCGATACGCTCTTCCACCACTCCGTTGGTGCCTTCAAAGCCTACCTTGAAACCAAGCCCTTCTCTTAAGACTTCTCGGGCGCTCTGCGATGGCCAGATGACCCGAAGACCGCTGACAATGTTATTATTATTATTAACTCAGCCAAAGAAATTCGAGAAGTGATTCGCAAAGCGGTGATATTAGGGAGGAGTGGGGGGGGAGGGAGGTCCAGGGGATCGTGTTTTTTACACCAACCAACAATGGTAAGGCCCCCCTCTTGTAACCTCCCGGGAAGGGGGGGCTCGTTCCGGGTCAGCCCCCTCCCCCCTAGTGTCATGGTTCCGGAAAAAGAGATAATAGGTATGTTGTGTTGTGAAGACGGGAAGGGAAATGATAACGGTGTTGTAATCAACTATGAGTACGATGATACGCTCGGTGCTACTTACCCCCGTGGGTAACCAACAGGATTACTACAGCCCGATCAGTAGATCAAAACAGGGAAGAACAAGTGGGACCGACAACGGATGAAGAAATTATGAGCGTAATTTAATCATTTAAACAGAAAGTGCCAGAACCATCAGGAATCACAAAGACCAACTTCACCAATGCCCCGAATACCATCATCAAACCACTAGAAACACATTTAATATAAGTTTAAATACCGGATACTTCGCTGACGCAGTAAAAAACAACAAAAATATTGCCCTTTCCAAAGCCAGGCAAACCTCTAACCCTCCTAAAGTATTTAGAAAAAATAAAAACAAGAAGATTAATAGAATATATAGAAAAAATAATCTATATAATAATGTCCAATTTGGATTTCGTAAGAACAGGGATACCCCCATGACCCTCGGACACGCCAAAGCGAACAAAAAAATATGGGCTTAGTGCTCAGAGACGTGGATAAAGCCTTTGATAAAGTTTGGATCAGAAAATACAAGATCCAAAATCTTCAAATGAACAATTAGGAAGGGCCAGAATTTGAAATGGAAGCCGGTTTGCCGCAGGGCAGGTGTCTCAGTCCAACGTTATATTCAGTGTATACAGCGGACATGCCACCACCAATACGACCAGAGACACTGAACACCCAGTTCGCGGATGATACCAGCCAATGTATAACATCCCCAAGCAAAATGAAAGGCGGAAAGCGCCATTGACGGCACTAGAAATTGGTAACATCAATAAATTTGAAAAACAATGGAAAATACGGACAAACATACAATAATTCACCGAGATTCCTATTGCAAGAAGAATAACCGCCGATATGATACGTGAAGGAGTAAAGTACTATTATAGATCCGATAGATAAGCCATCAGTAAGAAAAGATACAAAGAACAATTCTAACTTTACAATTACGATCTTCACCTGGAGGAATCTCTATGGAGAACAAGAGAAGAAAAATATATGGCATTGGGCAGGACAGCATTAACATACCCCCTAATCCCATTGCATATGATGTTACAATCATGAAAAAAGGATATGCAAGGAGTACAAAATAAAGCCCTAAGATTATAAACGAACACGAAGAAGAAAGAAAGGAGAAAGAAATGAGAGACCTACATGATGAGGCTAAAATACAACCAATAAATAAGGTGGTCAGGAAAAGGGCAGAAGAATATGGAAGAAAATCAACAACCTGCCACAAGCATTCGCACAACAAATCTATCTCCGCAACGACCAACGAAATCAACTTCATTTCCAAATCTCAAGCATCCGCTGAGGAGAGAAGATGAGCCAATATTTACGTGATGAAATCGGGAAGAATAACAAAGGGAACAGGAAAATTCATCAAAAAGAAAAAAAGAACATCGCAAAAATGACCAAACAGTACCAAATTATTCTACGGGAATAATAACCTAATTATGAGAACCTAACTAAGACGAACCGAGAATGAGAACTGGGCTACCATAACTGGACATGGACGATACATTAATAAGATACATCATGAAGTATGACAACCAACACCACCAAGTCCTCCTCTTTTCTTCCTTCACCCCTGATCGGGAGGGGGGGGTTAAAAAATCCGTGTTGGTGATTATCAGCGTATCCACCCAGTGGGCGTCGAGTTCGTTACGCCACTGATCGTTTCGTGTCGTGTCACTGGGTTCGACCCCGTGCCCGGACGTCAGAAATCCACTAGAAGACAGGCGTTATAACTTAACACCAACGAGGGCATCTCCGCCAGCAAATTGATAGGGAGTAATCTGTACATAAACATGTGAAGACGGAGGAAGTGGAGATTTTTGGAAGAACCATCCCACAGGCATTGGGGTCGGAAGGGCACGCAATCCTCCAAATGTCAAGTGTATCATGGTTGCGCACGATACTCCTGACACCTCCTTGTGGAAATAGGGGTGTGTGTGTAATGGTCGGGGGCGTTCGAACATCCTGAATTTCGCTAAATATTGTGATAGTACATTTGTGTAATCCAACGAGGAAAAGAACCTTCAGGTGGATAAGGTGGAAGGATTATTGTAGCTGTGCTGTAAAACATAAATATATTTTAATGCTAATTTAAATTAGTAGTAATTATTATTAATATAACTAAATTATATTAGTAGTAATAATTGATATTATTATTAACATGGTAATACTTTAAAGAGGATGAATTAATTGGATTTACGAACGTCTCTCCATAAAATAAAATTCACTTTATAAAAATTATAACAAAAACAAACAAAGTTCAACTGCTTATTATTATTATTCAGAAAAACAACAAAAACCAACGAGCATCACCAAAACGTGTGTGGCTAGAGCTTCGTAAAGACGGACTAAAAACAACAACCAACTATTCCACCACCGTCCATTCGCATAAAATAGAAAGAACATCCCCCCCCCCCCAAGAATCCATGGACAAAATAGTATTTATTACACTACCAACGAAGAAGAACCATTAAAATCAAACTTCAGGTTCTCATGGGCCTCAAATATCGCATTGCTCAATGTAAATAACATATTTAAAATTTGCCTCGGACAGAAATTAAGTGATATCGTCTAATTCCTAAACCTTAAAAACACATCCCAGAAACATATTCCGAGGCCTTAGAAACATATCCCAGGCATTTTAGAATTATTTACTTATCATTAGTAGTTTGTGAATTATCAACAAAAATTATGATATTCCGTAAATGAGTAATGAATCAGGAATTCTACTCAGGATCAGCCATAGGGGAAATTAATTAACACCTTATAAATCCTTCACCCTGGAAAACTACCCACCGCATTAAGAGATCTATCTGTCCTAGCTTAAGAAGTTTGTGAATTATCAACAAATAAGTGATTCTTTCATAATGGCAGATCCGAATCTCGCATTCGTCCAGATATATGTATGTTGTTGAACCTGCAGATACAAAAATAGAACTGTTCGGCCGTAATGGAGCTCCGAGGGTATGGCGAAAGAAAGGTACCGAATACGTACCGAAGAACACTACCCCAACAGTAAAATATGAAGGTGGCTCAATCATGATCTGGGGTTGTTTTAGTGCCGCAGGTGTTGGAAATATCGAAACCATAGAAGGAAGGATGAATGCAGAACATTATAGAAGAATCTCTAAGTGTGCATTCTCTTAAATTGAAGCAGGATTGGATCTTTCAACAAGAAAATGAAATGATCCAAAGCATACAGCAAAACTGACACAAAATTGGTTTAGATCAAATGGTGTAAATGTTCTAAAATGGCCTAGTCAATCCCTAGATCTGAACCCTATCGAAAACCTATGGAAGGAACTGAAGCTCAAAATCCAAAAAAGAGAACCAACAAACATATCTGAACTGAAGAAAATATGCATTGAGGAATGGGGAAATATTAACACAAACACATGTAAGAAGTACTTAGGAGACTACTCTAAGCGGCTACAAGCTTTTATTAGCAACAGTGGTTATGCTACTAAATATTAAGAAACGATTTGGTATATGTGTTGTAAACTTTTGCGTTACTAATTAATTGTATTTCTTCGACAAAAAAACTATACTGATGTTTTCATATGGTCCTGATGATTTAATTCCTTGTTTGAATACATATCCTGTCAGTAATAAAATTCTCATTATATATATATATATATATATATATATATATATATATATATATATATATATATATATATATATATACGAGGGGCGGTGAATAAGTTTTGCAAATCGGTAGAGCAAAACAGAGGAAGAGGGGATGGCTGTTTATGGGGGTGTTATGACAAGTCAGGACCTGCAGCCGCACGCTCCTGCCTCGTCTATTTAAGAAGCAGTAGCTGATCGCAGATCGTCAGTCACAAATTTTTCAACAATGGAGAAGTTTGTTTCTGTAGGTGGCAGGCTCCTGCGCCGGGGGGAGGGGGACCTCCCCCCGACGCCGGAGCTTGCTCCCTGATTGTTATCCCCTTTTATTGTTGTTTCTGTTAAAAGTTTTATTTTAAAGTAGCCTAGAACTGGGCTGTTTGTTTGCGGCGACTTATGCCCAAGTGGGCAGTCGCCAGATAGCCCCTTGAAAAAAAAAGATGACCAAGAAAGGCAAAAATGCAAAAGAGATCCATGAACGCATGGTTGCAGTGTACACCGACACCGCCCCTTCCTATGCAACCATTGCTCGCTGGAATAGGGAGTTCCGCCATGGTCGTGAGTCCCTTGAAGATGACCCCCGTCCAGGACGCCCTTCAGACGTGACCAACGAGGACAATACGACCCGTGTGAAGAGGATGATCCTCGAAAATCGACGGGTGAAGGTCAAAGAAATCGAGCGAGAACTTGGAATATCACATGAAAGTGTTATCAACATCATCCACGACAATTTGGCCATGACCAAGGTCTCTGCCCGTTGGGTACCTAGAAACCTCACGCCCAATGATCGACTTCAACGTCGTCAAAGTCCACAAGGCCAGAGTTGCACAAGCTGCCCTGCGCGAGTGCGGATTCGAGGAGTTCAACCATCCCCCCTCCCGTCCAGATCTGGCCCCTAGCGACTACTTTTTAGTCCGCCAGCTCAAGGCAGCACTGCGTGGACGTCGCTTTGGGAACGATGAAGATGTCCAGCTCGCCGTCCAGGAGTAGATTGAACAGCAGTCGGGAGATTTCTGGTTGTCAGCAATTCCAAGCCTCAGGGACAAGTGGCGCAAGTGCATTGAAGTCGAGGGTAGTTATATTGAAAAATAATAAAACACTTTTCCTATCTTGTTTCCTTATATCCGAATTGCAAAACTTATTGACCGCCCCTCGTGTATATATATATATATATATATATATATATATATATATATATATATATATATATATATATGCTACAAAGTGTGGCAATCCTAAGTTTCTAAGTTTCTAACACACATTATTATAAGTACTGTGCCACGTTAAATATTACCTCTCCAAATACATTGGGATCTCACAAATCCGGATCAAATTGCGTTGGAAAAAAAGCTTTATAAAGGGTGTTCCATTAAGACGGATCGAAGTTACAGTAAATAAAACAGTGTTATTGGTGAAAATTTATTGATTTCACTGTTGGATCATGTTATTTGAGTCATGGCAATTATGTCTAAAAAATAATATCACCTAAATGTCCGCCAAGGCTTCGGCGGCACACCTCCACTCGATGGTCAAAATATTTGATGACGTCTCTGCATAGTTGCTCCTTGATCTCACCAATATGCCTTATTATCTCCTCCTTCAGCTGTTGAATTGTTGTTGGCTTGTTGGCATAGACCTTACTTTTGAGATGACCGCAAAGGAAGAAATCTAAAGGCGTCAAGTCACACGATCGTGGTGGCCAATTCACCTCGCTCTTTCGAGAGATAATGCGACTTGGGAAACTTCTAATTAAATAAAGCCATTGTTGCATTGGCTGTGTGGCATGTGGCGCCGTCCTCTTGAAATCACAAATCTTCGACATCCATAGAATTCAATTCAGGCCATAAAAAGTTGGTTATCATGGCACAGTATCGCTCGCCTGTCACCGTAACAGAATTCCCGGCATTATTTTCGAAGAAATACAGCCCAATGATTCAGCTAGCAAAAAATGCACACCAAACAGTGACCTTTAGTGGATGCAATGGCTTTTCAACAATCTTCTTGGGATTTTCATCAGCCCAAATGCGACAATTCTGCTTATTAACGAATCCGCCAAGATGAAAATGGGGTTCATCACTAAAGATGATTTTTTGCGAAAAATCATCATCGGCTTGTCTTTGCTCGTGCACCCAATTGACGAATGTATTAAAATGGTCACCAGTCTTCAGTTCTTGTGTCAATTGAATTTTGTAAGCGTGTAGAGACAAATCTTTTGTCAAAATTCGATGTAACGTGGTTGTGGAGAAGTTCAATTCCTGCGCGTGATGACGAATGGGTGTCTGGATTTTCGGCCACATTCTCGCGCACTGCAGTAATGTTTTTTCAGATGAACGGCGTAAACGAGCACGCAATGGCGTTTTCATATCTGCCACCGACCCCGTTTGTTTGAATTTACGAACGAACAATTTTCCCAATTGCAAACTCGGTTGGTCGATTATGTTGACCCCCAAAATCGCGAAGTGCCCGAAATGCGTTTCTGTTTGAACGTCCATTTTCGTAATAGGCTTCGAAAACTTTAACACGTTGTTCGATTGTTAATCTTTTCATGGTTGAAATTGCCGAAGACTGAAGTTGTTAAATCTGAAAGAAAAATAAAAAAAAATCATTAGACGCTTAAACCTAACTCACATTTAAAATCGGTCCAAGTTATTGGAACACCCTTTATATGTAAGCAGCCCGTCCCTGGCTATTTGACCAACCCCTTTATTTTTATGATTTGGCAAAATGTCAGAAAATGACCGATCTCACAATGTTAACGAAAGTGAATAGATGACCAGTCCGGATTCCGGAGCTTGATCCGCCCCCAAATCTAATCAACTCTTCCTTGCCCCCACCCTCACCCGCAACTCTCCTGAACCTATTTAATTCCCCAATTAAAGCAGATACCTTTGCAGGTTTGGGGGCAGGAAAGGGGAAAGGGACGGATCTCCCATACGCCAAGCCACAGACTCGTTGACCTGGCACTCACTTGAGCGTAAACTAACGGGGGTATTTCGATTTAATAGAAAAATATAGGGGAGGGGGACATTAGGGGTATCATAAACCACACGACACAAGTTCGTAGGGCGCATAAACACTCAGAAGTACGCCCCCCCGCCTCCTCTACCCTACCTTCCGCGTGGGATTCTTGAGCGAGGTCGCCACTGATAGACGATACGAAGCGGCGCTCGTCTTCAGGGCCAACAGAGAGGAGGAGGAGACGGGTGACATTGGGATTTGAAACTTCAATGTCCCCGAAAAAGACCCGTTCAAGCAACTTGGACTCAATCAGCACCCGGCTATCCCCTCAAAAAGAGACCGACCAAGTGTCGATGCTTTGAAAACCCCGGGTCTCAAACATCCCCAGTCACCTACTCCCCCAAATACGAGACCCATTATGGCCCAAAAGGTCTTAATGCACATCTCCGAAGCGGAGCACAACTCGATTGAGCTGTACCCATATGGAATATTTGGCGGAGAGCCACCAAGAATAATCACATCAGACTAATTGCCCCCTCCCCCTCCAAGATCAAAAACACCCACCAACGGAAGTATGAGCCACCAATACTGAGATAATTTTTTTTTTTCATCAGATCCAACAGGTTACATGAGGATGAGAAGGAGTGGAGACGAAGTGATGCAAAGTATAAATGTGCAGAACCTCCACCACCAAAACAAGTGACCACTAGGGAGCGCCCTTACCACCGGGGGGGAGGGTAGAGGGGTTGCTCTGCCTACAAACACATCTGCAACTCCAATTGGGACAAACGCCTGGAAACGAGACACGTCGCCCTTCAGACCCACGGCGAGGTAAACATTGGTGCGGGAACCGGACGCACCCATTCCCACGCGCACACTCTTCGGACGCACAGTGTGAATCAAAGTGACCACCAGACTAAATGCTCTTACTAACGATAGTAACAAACAGGAGCGCAATTTCCACAGGAACAATACTACCACAACTACTAATACAAGCAATTGAATAGTAACACACTGCGTTCACGTAGTGTGTGCGTGCGTGCGTGTGTGTGTGTGTATTTGAGCATCCTCGAGACGAGTCCGTAATAGGGGACGAGACAAGGAAGGAAGGAAGAAGGGCGCGCGCGCCAGGGTTCCCAGGCCTCCCCCACCCGACCCGCGGGAAATCTGTGTCGGAATGGCGACGTGGGAACATTCCCACATTCCCGCCCCCTCTCCGGAATGGCGAGACGCAGGTGGGGCCCACATGGGAATGCGGAGACAGGTGTGGGCACAAAGAGACGTACCCCACCCTTACCCGGGGGCGCAAAACTAAGGGCGCCATTGTGGCCTCCGGTTGGGAAAGAGCGAAGGGGGGGGGGGCTCAGCAGGTGCCTCCCTAAAGTGCCATAAGGGGAGGGGGAGGTTATGAGGCGATACCTTGAGTGTCAACTTCCTTTTGGGGTCCGGGAAGAGGCTGGAGGGCACCGAGATAGAGGGAGGGACGGACGGATGGGGTGGGGGGTCCAAGTCCAATCTTTCTGGGTGATCATAAATGCAGTGGGGGAGGGAGGTTCAACAACCCATTAACCCTACACCCAGGTCACCCCTGGTGCCTTATGGGGACCGCTAGCCCTACCCGACGTTCGTACATCCGCGCCCAAGGGCCCTAAGCGTATGAACCTGCTCCCGCCGAGTTGGTCTGCCTACCCTCCCGACCCCAGCCTATGGCTTGTCTTTGATTCCCTTGACCCACAGACCCATGTTTCTACCTGTAATCCCCCCCCCCCGAGGTGCCCTAGTTTTCCCTTTCCCGAAAGAGGTCAGTCACTACTCACCCTCTCCCTTTAACCCCCCCCCTCCGATACGTATCCAACCCTACATGAGAAATAAAATCAAATTTCGGCCGCCGGACAAAGGCCGTATTGTTCAACGGCCCAAACAAACGGCAAAGCAGCCCCCCCCCCCCGCGCTACCCCACGCCTCTCCTGGATGTCTCGTGGCTGTCCAAATGCGAGGAATTCCAGGGCATTCCGATCAGGCAGATGGGTAGGAAAGGGGGGCGGGGCAAGGGACACCTTGCGGAAGCACTGCGCTGCCGAGGGGCATTCAATCAAAGCGGCCATCTGGACGCCAAATTCCGGCAGTGCAAGGGGACACAGGGACCAGCTCCTTGGATTACGCTCCCCCCCACCCACCCCCAGCACACAAAAGACACGAGGGAATCGACGTAGTTACGCAATTTAATTACGCGCCATAAACAAAAGATAAGCCGAAACGGCGGGAAGAAAAACCGGTGTCGAAGAGGAGCCAAGAAAACGCGCCAAAATGCGCAATCATATTATGCGATGGATGAGCTTCGCTCCCAAACTGGACTGACCCTAATCACGGCGCTCCACATTGGGATTCGAACCGAGGGCCTCTCCATTGAGAAGGGTGGGTATGCATTACTTACTGGAGGCCGACGATAAGCGAACGCCCAGGTCCCGCGGCTTAGAATCCAGGAGGAATAACTAATACTTCAAACCTTATTAATTAATCACTAATAAACGAATTCCAACGAGGGTATCTACGGGAACGATTGCTACGAGAGGATCGTAGAGAAAGCGCGTGGAAGATGCATAAGCCCGATTAGTCCAAAGAGGAGACTACTCGCGGCGTCTACGGACCGGAGGGACGAACACCTTAACTTACCTAACCTCTACAGTAAGGGTGGGGCGTGGAGGGCATGCATTCCTTCAAATTTCAAGGGAACGTCACCCTTGAGCTTTTATCATTCAAGGGCGACATCCCGAAACGGAATAAGAGTCAATGATCACCGTGTACCACATGTGTGTGGCCCAATTCGCAGTGACGATGGCAACGCCCAAATGACCAACCAAGCAACCAACCGACGCCTTTTGGGGGTCATGGTCGCCTTTAACGGCCACACCAACACACAATTTCGATATAATTAATGCAACTTGTCGAAAACTAACGAGGACATCTCGGCCATAAGAAGGGTGTTTGGGAAAAAAGTTCCGGGAGTGAATGAGGTGGAAGACTGCGTCAAAGGTGTCTCCATGATTCGAATGTGTGTATGTATGTATGTGTGTGTGTGTGAAGAGGGAATGAATGATATTGAGTAGGATAGGTGTGCGTGTGAGGGGTGGTGTGTGTGCGAGGAAATGTGCTTGGGCCCTAATGCCCCAGGATGAACCCTGAGCTCATCTAGGTAATAGGGGGTGAGGGGAGGCTAGTGGCGTTGAAGCGCGCCGACCCCATGAGGGGAAGTAATGTTGACGTTTGAGCCCCCCCCCCCGCCGTATCCACCACTAAACATTGAAAGCGCTATTTAAACTGATGGGGAAATCCGCTCTACTCGGTCGATGCCAAACACAACATTGGTAAAAGGAAAACAGATTCCGAGCGCTTTCAAACCTCTTCAAGGCATGAACAGAGAGAGCCCACCATCATATATATATATATATATATATATATATATATATATATATATATATATACACCTTAGATAGTAAAGGTGTCGCCTCCTTTCCCAGAGCCCAAACGAGGAGGACTAAAATGCCGCGAAGTCTTACCTTGAGACCTGATCCGGGAAGTGATAATTGGGTCGAACGAAAACAACACGAGCTTCATGTCGAAATTGGGGCATGATACATACACATTCTAAATACGTACACAACCTAAAATACACATTCTAAAATGTCTTTGGAAACTTAATGGTTCCCTTTAATTGTGGATTTGGCGCTATTCAAATTGATTGCGTGATTCCATTTGGAAATGCACACAAATAGGGCAGATTGCTCACTACGGTGATTTACTGGGTTTTGCTCTAGCCTTTCCTGGACTTATTTCTCCGTTTGTCCAAAGTAAATTTTGTACAATCATTACATCCTATTGAATAAAGAGTTGCTGGTTGGTTGGAGGAGTACTTGATAAGACAAGGGTGTAGAGGTGTATCGTAATTTTTAAGTGGTTGGAGGAGACGAAGTCATTCTAATGAAACCTTTGTTATAACATATAAGGGAGAGAGGACCCGGTTCAAGTTCCAAACATGATAAACACGCATGATAAAAAGGGTGGCGGGGGATGGGGGGTCTAGGGCAGGGGTCTCCAAACTACGGCCCGCGAAGTCAGTTCATCCGGCCCACCGCTGCACTATGTCACAAATCAGCTAAAATATTATTATGTGCATATAACTTGTGCATTGCAACTTGCAACTTTGCATAAAATTATTATTTTTCTAAAACTTTTGGGGTAGAATATTCAATGTGTAAAATTCTAAACATTTATAGGCATTTATTGCTTCCCTCCCCAAATTTATCCCTCCTCTTATTCCCCCACCTCCTACCTCCACTCTCTTCACTCCTTTATCGCTACGCCTATTCCCCCACCTCCCTCTGGCTGGTCGAAAAATTGAGACTACTGCTTTCGTTTCGACAGTTATTCTTACTATAGGTCAGGAGAAATAATTAACATTTTATTTACCCTTTTGATCGTTTCTACAGTGCAATTAATCTGAGATTGTGATTAATATTTATTAAAAAAATGATCAATTCAGTGTTGAAATTTAATTAACTTTAAGTCCCTCGAGGTGAGTTTGATTTTTCATGTTGTACACTTATAGGTATATTGGACTCTGATTCTTTTTCTCTTAGTGGTGTAGGTACTCTTGCATGGATGATTTTCGGAAGGGAGGGGGGTCTTTTTTTTAATTATGATTTAATTTTTATTGTATTTTAAAGGGTAGTTTATATATTAGATGCTTATTTTCTTAGAGGGGCAACTGGTCTTGAGTTGTATGCGAGGTTTAATTTTCAAATATAAACTTCTTCACACATGCTTACTTGACGTTACAAATTTCTTTTAAAAGACAGTAATTCTCAAACTAGTTTTATACCCAGTAAAATTTAATGCTCACATTGACGGTTTTAAAGTTAAAACACATTTAAAATATTTTGATCAATATAAAACTTAATTTTAACTCGTCAAATTTATCGGGTGGAGAAAAAAGGCTTCAAAATTTGATTTTAATAACTCAGTTAATTTGAATGATTATCACTTTATATTTGCTACGTATTCTCATTCATTCTTAATAAGTTCACAAAATTTCATTAATTTTTACCAAATATTTTGGTTACATGAGTCGAAAGTTTGATTGCCACTTCAATCCTTCTAGGTAAGAACGGACATAAGTACGCCATGTGGAATATTTATATTTACACTTTAAATGAAAATATTTTATGTGAAAATTCCAAACACCATTTTATCATTTTCAGATCCTGTTTTCTTTATCCATCGTTATTGCTACTAGAAAAAGAAAAGTGGATGTTGAGTGTCGCCTTTTCAATGGAGAATGGGGAGAAAAGTACTTCTTTGTAGAAACAAACAACCGGAAGTCTAGTTGCATAATATGCAACGAAAGTGTTGCCGTTTTTTAGGAGTACAATCGTCGGCGTCACTATGGAACAAAACATCTGTCAAGAAATTCGAAGTTTTATGGAAAGGTGCGTTCTGAGAAATTTGAGTTCATGAAACGTAGTTTGGAATCTCAAAAATCTGTCTTCACAAGTGTGTTTGCTGAAAATGGATCTATCACTCGAACAAGTTACGAAATAACGCATAAGATGACAGCGCGAGGAAAACCTTTCACTGACGGCAACTTCATCAAAGAGTGTATGACGGAAACAGCAAAAGACTTGTGTCTTGAGAAAGCTAATATGTATGCAAGTATCAACTTTTCAGAAAATTCTGTTATGCGGAGAACAGAAGAACTTGGAGAGAACATACTGCGACAGATACGAGAGAAAGCTAGGAACTTCTTGTGGTATTCTCTGGCATTGAATGAGTCTACTGATCTCTCGAGTACGTCACAACTTCTCGTGTTCATTTGTGGTGTTAATTTGGACTTTTCAGATCACTGAAGAGTTGACATCTGTTTGCAGCATGCACAGAACAACAACCGGAAAAGACATTTTCATGGAAGTGGAGAAAACTTTGCAAGACTGTAACCTTCAAGGGAATCAGCTTCGATGTGTTACAGTTGATGAGGGAAAAATCATGGCTGGTGTGAAGAAGAGTCTGGTGGGGGAGATTAGGATTACAACTTCCAGGTGCTCTGTTTATACACTGCATTATACATCAGCAAGCACTTTGTAGGAAAGACTTAAATATTTCTTGCGTACTGGAACCAGTCGTTTCTGCAGTGAACTTCATTCGGGGCCATGCACTTCATCACCGGCAGTTCCAAGCTTTTCTTCAAGAAATAGATTCTGAATTCTGTGACTTTTGTATTTTGTGGATTGGTAAATAAATACGTTGGTTATCTTGATTTTTTGTATATTCATTCTCTCAGTTGTCTGGCCAACTGTAAAAAAAAGGTTTGGTGACCCCTGGTCTAGGGAATATAAGTAAAAGCACGATTTGGAACCCATATTATGGCATGGGCTATTATTAGATTGGTCACTCGGAGGGCGTGGATGAAGAGCGACCCCCAGGAGTACCCGGTGGAGTGTGAAGCTGAGTACTCAAAGTTATAGTAGCCGTGAACCACCCACGCACTGCACTCAACGTCGTCTATAGTTAACCACAAAACAAATCTAGGAACATACGACCAACAACCGAGTCAAATAAAATAGAGGAGGCCAGCCTCCTCCAAAAAGTCATAGAGTCCACAAGTCAAAATGCACGAACCAGTCTCGAGTACAAGGGACAAGCGGTAGCGACCCCGCAGGTAACGTGCGCGGAGATCACCAGACTGGGACATTCAACAAGAATGTGCCGAACAGTCTGGGGGACAACGCAGTCTTCACAGTAAGGCGCAGACGAGCGCTCCATCAAATGGCGGTGCGTCCGATTCGGAGACGATAGAAAGCAATCTGAAGCCGTCACGGCATTGGAGGGTAGGTCTCCTATCTTCTTTGGCAGGGAGCCCGGAGAGCTGCCCGGATTCCGATCATGTAGTTAGTATGAGGAAGATCCAAACGCTGGTGTGGTCGCCCAGTCCTCACGGAATCTTTGGCGACAGCATTTCCCACATGCCAAAGAACCCAGCAGAACATGATCTCAACACCGCCCGTCACGCGGCAACCGTGGCATCACGTATACCGCGAAATAGGGTCCGTGGAAATTCCAATGCCCGAGAACACTCAGCGCACTCTGTGAGTCGCAAAAGATAACAATCCGTTATGCGAATAGAGCACGATGCGTTATCTCCCGTACCGAGCGGTGGATTGCAACCAGCTCGGCCGTGAAAACGCGAGTTCTGGGAAGAGTCCAGCTAACTTCAAACGGTGTGGAAATCGACCTCCTTCTGGCCATTGGAGTGTGGTCCAAAAAAGGTCAGACGCAATAATCCCGGTAGTGTAAGCTCGGGGAAGCAGAGGAGTGGCGTTTTTTTTTTTTTTTAATTAAGGGCTATCTGGCGACTGCCGACTTAGGCATTAGTCGCCGTAACAAACAGCCTAGTTCTAGGCTACATTAAAAAATTGAACAGGAAACAACAATAAAAAGAAATAACAATAACAAAAACAACAACAACAATTGAACCTGATTAAATGAAAGGGAGAAGGCCGGCCTCCCCCCAAAAGTCAACAAGTCCACCAGTCAAAGTGCACACACTCGTCCCGAGTACAAGGGACAGGCGGTAGCGACCCCGCCCATCCCGGTACCGGGACAGGTGTCGTGCGCGAAGATCACCCAGACTGGGACATTCGACAAGAATGTGCCGAACAGTCTGGGGGACGAGGCAGTCGTTGCAATAGGGCGCAGGTGAGCGCTCCATCAAATAGCGATGCGTCACACGAGTGTGCCCGATTCGGAGACGACAGAAAGCAACCTGAAGCCGCCGTGGCATTGGGGGATAGGTCCATGGGAACAGTCGCGGCGCAATGGCACGCAACTTTAAGTTCCCTTCGACCGTCTCCCATCTTCTTTCCAAGCAGTCCGAAAGGCTGCCCGTATTCCTGCCATGTAGTCAGTGTGAGGAAGAGCGAAACGCTGGTCCGGTCGCAGAGTCCTCGCGGACTCTTTGGCGCCATCATTCCCCGCAATTCCTGCATGTCCAGGAGCCCAGCAGAAGATAATCTCGACATCTGCCCGGCTCGCCAAAACCGTGGCGTCACGGATTTCGCGAACCAGGGGATGCGAAGATTCCAATGCCCCGAGAGCACTCAGGGCGCTTTGTGAGTCGCTATAGATCACAATCCGGTCTCCGAACCGGGCACGTCGCGTAATCTCCCGTACCGAGTGGTGTATTGCCACCAGCTCGGCCGTGAAGACAGACGCAGCGCCTGGTAGAGCCCCGCTGACTTCAAACAGAGGAATACGGCGTGGAAGCCGACCCCCTATTGGGACTTGGAGCCATCCGTATACACTGGCACGGTACCAGCGTGACACGATGTGTGCTCCAAAAAGGTCGAACGCAATACTCCCGGCGCAGTACAAGATTTGGGAGCAGAGGCAGGCGACAAATAGCCAAATGTCGTACCCTCCAGGGTGGCGTCCTGGACAGAACCAGGGGCGCCACCGGCCCGAGAGCTATATCTACCTCTCGAAGGAGTTTCCTGGCCCTAAACCCAAAGGGCTTAGGGTATGACTGGCGTCTCTCGGCGGCATAGGCACCATCGAGATCAGCTGTGGATGCAGTGAGAGCTGTTGGCGACTGAGGGAGGCGCCGGGCTCGCGCGTACAGGCGAGTGATGCACTGCACGCGGCGCAGAGCGAGTGGCATCTCCCCAGCATCGACCAGTAAGGCAGTAGCCCTATCAGCGGCTCAAGCGCTGAACGTCACGGAACGGAGAATATCCATGGCGCGGGAACAAGAGACCCTAAGGCTGCGAATATGAGCCTCCCAGGTGAGGCGTCGGTCGAATACAAGACCAAGGAAACGGTGCGACTCAACCACATCCAGGCGCACCCCATTAAGAAACAAATCTGGGTCGGGTGAAGCCGTGGATGGCGGCAGAAGTGCACCACCTTAGTCTTGGCCAAAGAAAACCGAAACCTGTGCGCTTCGGCATAGCGAGAGACGCGGTGCAATGCCTGTTGGAGTCGACGCTCCAGAGTTGGAATCTGGGCCGCGCCAAAAGAGATCGAAAGGTCGTCCACGTAGAGCGTAGCGAGAACATCTTCCGGCAGCACCGAGGTGATGCCGTTGATGCTCAGGGCAAAGAGTGTGACACTGAGGACACTTCCTTGCGGAAAACCCTCTTCCTGCTCCTTTGAGCAAAAGAGGGCTCCCCCCACCCGTACGCGGAATCGACGATCTCGCAAAAATTCAGATATAAACATTGGGAGGCGTCCCCTCGCCCCTATCCGACGTGGAGTGGAACTTACGGAAGCCGCACTCCAGAAGACAGATGGCCTCCGCTGTCCAGGAAATAGGCTAATCTAACATTTACCAATTTCTCCATCAACTTGCACACGCAAGAGGTTAGAGAGATTGGGCGGAAACCGGTCGGATTAGAGTGATCTCTCCCGGCTTGCGAAAGGCGAGCACAGTAGCGATTCGCCAGGAGTTTGGGAGAAGACCTTCCACCGAGATCCTGTTGAACAAATCTAACAGAAAGGCCATGCCTCGCTAACCCAGGTGTCGAAGCATGGCGTACGGGACATCGTCCGGACCATGGGCGGTGTCCGCGCACGAAGCGAGAGCGGAACGCAACTCACTCACAGTAAACTTGTCGTTGAAGGGTTCTCCGCCTCTGGAGGTAAAGTCCAGCCGGCGGCCTTCCGCGACATCACGACGTGAATGAATGCTGGCGGAGCAGCATCACGGCTAGAGAATGCGGAAAAAGCGGTCGCTAAGGATTCCGCCACGGACGCGGGGTCCGAGACTGCGGTCCCATTCTCCTGGAGAACGGGAGGGGGGTCCTGCGAGAACTTGCCCCGAATCCTTTTGACTCGCTTCCACACCTCAGCTAAAGAGGTCTTCCCGTTAAGTGAAGACACGTATGCCCGCCAAGAAGAGCGGCGGGCGTGCTTCGAAATATACCGGAACCTAGCCCAAGCCCGACGAAATTCAGCGACAGTGAGGTCGTTCGGGCGGCGCTTATAGGCATAATGCTTCTGTTTGAGGGCCGCCTCACCCTCGGCTGACCACCATGGGAGTGGTCGGCGTGCAAAACGGCCAGACATCTTAGGAATAGTCGTCAGGCCCACGGCGATGAGGTTACCGGAGAAAACTCAACGGCCTCAACTACCGACCTAAACTCCTCGACTGAGATAAAGAATTCAGTCAGTTCCTGAAATGCAGGCCACCGCACCCGCGCCAAGCACCACCAAGGTGGTCTCTCAGGCGGCAGTTGCCCTGAAAATGATATTTGAATGGGAAAGTGATCACTACCATGGAGGTCATCGACCACCTCCCAATCAAAATCAGGCTGTGCATCCTAAGAGCACAAAGAGAGGCCGAGGCAAGAAAATGAAGCGGTTCTCGGAAAGTGATGCGTAAACCCATCCACGTTTAGGATACCCATCTCAAGCTCTTCGATCAGATCGGCAAGGACTTGTCCCCTGGGATTTATGGAGTAATCTCCCCAGAGAGGATGCCTGCCGTTCAGATCTCCAAGCAAGAGATAGGGCCTCGGCAACCGTGCCACGACGCGGCGGAAGTCCCCCGCGTCGAAGTCAGCTGACGGTGGAATGTACGCAGAAATCAGAGTATACCTCCTATCCAGGTGCAGCTGCGCAGCCACTGCCTGAAAGGAGGTATCTAAAGAGAAAAGAAGAACGGAGACATCATGCCGGGTGTAAACCGCGCATCCCCCAGACGGCCATCCCGCGGTGGTGGAGTCGCAAGACCCTTATACCCCGGAAGGGCGGGCAAGGGGCACGCACCTAGCATGGTCTACTGCAAAACGATAGCTAACGGGGAACGGGACGAGACGAGCCTCCGCAGCTCCTCCCAGTTGGCCCGGAGTCCACGGCAATTGCATTGAAGGAATATGCCCTCAAGGCCTAGCTCGGAGGAGACGCGGGGGCCCTCCTCGAACTGAAGACCCTCACGGGAATGGCCATACGCTTCCCGGGGGCAGAACCCCAGGCGCTGTTGGCCGGACAAAGCGTGGAAGGCGCTGTCGCCTTCGAGGACTTATTGGGGGAGTCTTTTCCTCCCTCCACCTCGAAACCTTAGGCGGGCGTTGCGGCTTCGGAGGCGAGGGGGCCCTCTTTTCGAGGAACCACCGTCTCCGAGCCACTCGCTCCACTCGAAGGGGCCGAAGCTCCTTTGTTGCTGTCCTCCTTTCGGGGAACAGCTTTAGGAACCCCTGAAGATGGCCTTGCGACCATCTTCAGGGGTGTTGCCTCCTGTGAGTCTAACGACTCGGTGGAGGCGCGTGGCCGTTTCGCCTTACGGGAAACGGTCACGCTGGGGGAAGAGGGGGAAGCCCTGATTTTAGCCGGGGCAGGGTATGAACCCTTTTTGCCGCCAGCTTTACCAGGGGAGCGCCCGGGTTGGGTAGAGCCCGCAGAAGGGCTCCGAATGGGCGCGGAAACAACCGTGCTCGTTGGCCTGGATGGGCCAGGAGCAGAGGGTGCCTTTCTAACTATTCAGGCATATGACGTCCCAGGCAGAGCCGGGCGCGCCAGGACCAAGTCCTTTGCCTCGCGGAATGAGAGTCGATCCTGGGCCTGAACGGCCAGGATTTCTTTCTCAAGGAGATATGCACCACATTGCTTGGAAAAAGCAGGGTGCGGCTCTCCGCAATTGACACACTTGGTCACACACAATTTGGACTTATCGTGTGCGACCTTGGAGCATTTTACACAGACTTCGGGGGACCCCGACTTTGCACTTCTACATGAGCGATTCGTATGGCCGAAGCGGTGACAGTAATAGCACCGCCGCGGCAGTGGCACAAATGCCTTCAAGCAGTAGCGGTACCAACCGTCACGCACCGACGTAGGGAGCTTGTCACAGTCGAACGTGACGAAGAGTGTAGGGGTGGGTCTCGAAGCCCCTCCCTGTTTTCTCGTCACACGTTCGACCTTGACCGCCTCATGGTCGGCCAGCTCTAGGGTGATGTCCTCAATGGAGTAGACAACGAGTTCCCTCGCATAAACTACTCCTTTCACAAAGTTCATGGTAGAGTGCGGCGTCACACTCACCGGGGTGCCATGAAGTGTCCGAAGAGCACTTATCTTGGCCGCCTCGGCGGGATTCGCCGTACTCATCAGAAGGCCCCCGTCCGAGAAACGGGTCACCTTCGGCTCTCTAACAATTGCACTAGCTAATGCTCTCCTCTGATGGATCATGTTGCCCTTGGCCAACATGGTGCAATCAGTGGAGCCAACAACTTAGAATCGTTTGAAGCCAGCGGGCTCGAAAATGCCAGGTAACCTCTGAATCAGGGGCCCCAATGTCATCGAGGCTACGCCCTGTGCACTTTTAGTCTTAGTCAGGGGCTCCGCAACAGGAGGGGCAGAGGGGCCGGATGTGCCGATCTTGGCTTGGTCGCTTGCCAAAGTGGCAGCAGACCCATCCGTCCCCGTAGCCCCCCGCGGGTGGAGAGGAGCCCCGAGCCTTCTTAGTCTTTGTCTTTTCCTTTTTAGGAGAGGAGGGCGGGGAATGAACCCGCTTCTCACCCCCGCCGGTAGAAGCCCTCAGGCCAGATGGACCGGCCTTAGCCAGGTCCTTCTCCGAAATGGAGCAGGTCCTGGTGGTCGCAGGGGCATCATCCGGAGGAGATCCCTCCCCTCCTTGTACTGCCTGAGAATCCCCAGCCGTTTGAGGAGGACCTTGCATCGGGGCAGATTCGGGTTCGGTGCTTAACGCCGAGCCAAGATTCCCCCCCATGGAAGGCCCTACCGTCTGAGGCTGGGTTTCCTCAAGGACCATGTCTATCTCAGGGGCTGCCTCCAGTTGGCCATCCCCCCCCCCCAAGACATCGCAGGTCCCGTAGGCGGTATCGTCACTAGTCTTCTCTGGGGAGGCATGGGCCTTGACCCCGGCAAGGTTCAGTATTCTTGCCAGCAGGTCTTTTGAGGGAAGCGACCAAAGGGGCCTGGCTTCCCTCTCCCCCCTAAGGGGGTTTGCCCTACCGAGGCGCTTTGATGTGGAGCAGCTGGCTAAGGGCTGCCTGCTGGCTTTCTTGGCAGTCCCCTTGGAAAGAACAGAGGGGACTGCCGCTGGTAAAAGGGAGGCGCCCGAAAGCACCTCCAGAGAAGGGGGTGAGGGGGAGTCCCCTACACCCGTAAGCGAAGGAGAGGAGTAAGCCTCCTCTCAGGTTAGAGATATATGGAGGGTCCCCTGAGCAAGCCCAAGGGCGGCTCCGTCGATGTTATAGGGGAAGTTGGGGGTTGAGTTTTTTTTTAAACTCATCATTGGGCATGGTGACCCTCTTTTTGACACGGGATGCAATCGCGCATCACCTCTCGCAGTAGCCCGCACTGCGAGGTGCTTACAAGCCTGGCAGAGCCAGGCGCCGCCATTTAAGACCACCCCTCCCACCTGGTGGCCTGGCAGTCCATCGGCATGGCGGCTCCACCTTGAACACGGCGTAAAAAATATATAGATTGTGAATAGGAGAGGAAAAGGGATGTGAGGAAGGTATGGGTGGGGATAAAGCAGGTTGTTAAAAAACAACCACCCCAGACCGGAGCTCAGGGGTTAGGGAACATTGTCCCGTCCCCCCTCAGCCCCGATCCGGGACGGTTGACTTAAGAAGAAGGTCAGCATCTACCCTGTGAAATTAGAGGCTGACCATTGAAAGTTGTGAGAGAGGTTGTATGAAAAGAGAGGAAACAAGTGTTTTGAAGGAAGAAGAGGCTAAGCTGGGGTCCGACGAGGTGCTGAGTCCCATCAGCACGGCGGCCAGGATGGCAAATCGCCGCACCCCTTACGGGGCAGAGGAGTGGCGATAAATAGTCAAAGGTGGTACCATTCAGGGTGGCGTCCGGGGCAGAACCAGACGTGCCACCAGCCTGAGAGGTACACCGAGCTCTCGGAGTTTCCTAGACCTCAATCCAAAGGGCTTAGGGTATGAGTGGCGTGTCTCGGCGACATAATGACCTTCGAGATAGGCAGGGGATTCAGCGAAAGCCGTTGGCGACTGAGGGAGGCGACGGAGCCGGGTCGCGTGGACAGGCGCATAATATAGCGTGTACGGCCTAGAGAGAGTACGCTCTCAAGTGGGGCCGAGCGGAAAGCATCGGTCGATAGGCAGAGACCGGTGTAGTGGATTAAGTCCACCTTACGCAATACACACTCGGCTGCAGATAAATAAAACTTGCACCCGTAGTCAGGTTTCGAACGAACAAAAGATCGATATAAAAATAAGACACTACGAACGTCACGGAAAGAGGAATGCTCATGGCGTGGGTACAAGAGATCCTAAGGTTATAATGAGCCTCCCAAGTGAGGCGTCGGTCAAATACAAGACCAAGAGATGGGTATAAATCCACCACTTCCAGGCGAAAGTCATTAACAAACGAGTCGGGGTGTAGTCGTGGATGGCGACAAAAGTGCACCACCTTAGTCTTGGCCAAGGAAAACCGAAACCTGTGCGCTTCTTCGGCATGGTCAGATGCCGTTCAATGACTGAGGGAGTGACGTTCCAAAGTTGGAATCAAGACCGCACCAAAAGAGATCGAAAAGACGTCCACGTAGAACGTAGCGATAACATCCTTCGGCAGCACCGAGGTGATAGCGTTGATGCTCAGGGCAGAGTGCGACACTACGGACACCTCTGCAGGGCACGCTCTTCCCGCTCAATTAGACTGGAAAAGGCTTCCCCTACCGGTACGCGGAATTGCCGATCTCACCGAAAACCCTACCAAGTATGATTGGGAGGCGCGTCCCCTCGCCCCCATCGTGTGGTATCTTCATGATACCGTATCACCATCCGGTATCATAGGCTTTCTCCAGATCGACAAAAACAGTGGCGCAGTGCTGTCTACGAAGTAAGGCCTCGCAGACGACATTTACCAGTTGGAACAGAGTATTCAACGTGGAGGGGAACTCACAGAAGCCGCACTGCGCAGAAGACAGGCGGCCTCCGCTGATCAGGAAAAAGGATAATTTAGCGTTTATTAATTTCTTCTTTAACTTAGACAATCAGGAAGTTAGAGAGATTAAGAGGAAACTGGCAGGGCAGAGTAATATCTCCCCAATTGTGCGAAAAGCGGGCACAACAGCTCTTCGCTAGGAGGCTGGGAGTATACCTTCTGTTCAGATCCTGTTGAACAAATCTAACAGAAGGCCATGCCTCGCTTACTCAGGTGTCGAAGCATGACGTTGTGGACACCTTTCGGACTAGGGGCGGTGTCCGCGCACGAAGGGAGAGCGGAACGCAACTCACTCAAAGTAAACCTGTCGTTGAAGGGTTCTAAGCCTCTGGAGGTAAAGTCCAGTCGACGGCCTTCCGCGATATGCATTGAATGCTGGCGAAGAAGCATCCAGGCTTGAGAATGCGAAGATAGCGGTCGAGAAAGATTCCGATGCCGAAGTGGGGTCCGAGATTGCAGTCCCATTCGAATGGAGAACAGGGGAAGGGGGGGGGGGGAGGCGCTTGGCCCGAATCGTTATGACTCGTTTCCACACCTCTGCGAAAGGAGTCTTTCCATTAAGAAGACTCCACGGATTCGAGCAAAGATGGGCCTTGACAAACCGGCTCGCCATTGATGCGAAATTGTCCCCTAGCTTTGACTATAATTGATGGTGCTGACGTAGCCACCTTGTATGTGTACTTGAAGGTGCGCTGAGTCAACGGCCCAAACCTCTAGGTACCAAGTAAGAGGCTGCACCGGGTACTACTCCCCTGCTGGGATATATATGGCTGACCACTAAAACTGTGCCTGCACTTTGTTTTTCTGAATAAAGCCAAAAAGGCTAGGAATCCTGTTTCTTTTTTTTCTAATGCACCTCTCTGGTCTCGTCCGATTTTTGTGAGATTTATAATTTTAGCGCAATGCGATTTCTAAGCTTTCTTCTAACATTTTCACGAGCTAGGTATAATTTGCCTCTAAATGACCCCATTGTAATTAAGAATTTAAGATATTCAATGCACTGTCGCTTGTTTCAAATGCGGTATTTTAAAAAAAAAGTGTGCCTCCCCCCCCACTCTTTCGGTTCGATAAGTGTATCAAATAAAATATCATTCCGTAAATACAATATAGCTAAATAAGCCTTAGGAATTTCCTCTTTCCTCTTTTTTCACCGCTCCATCTTTCTAGAGTTAAAACTTGATGATTCAAAGCCATCCCAAATTAAGAAATATTTGGGCAGGTCAGTCACACACATTATATATACATATGTACAACTTTGGGGCGTATACGTGTGCAATCACATATCTTAGTTGATATATATATATATATATATATATATATATATATATATATATATATATATATATATATATATATATATATAGAGAGAGAGAGAGAGAGAGAGAGATATGAAAGAAATTGTTCATGAATTTCTTTCTTTCTTGTACTCTATGGATATATAGTCTGCAGCAATGCACGATGTCTGCTTCTTTTTCTTCCTTCAAAGGGTTTTTGAAAGGCAAAAATCAAATATAGCGAAAGACTTTTGATATATATATATATATATATATATATATATATATATATATATATATATATATATATACATACATACATACATACATATGACTCCTGGATCCACCGTGGTACTGTTCAGCCGTCTGTTTGCAGTGAACCCTCATTCCCTAGCCTCAAAGACAGAAAGCGCGGGCATATGGCGCGGTCCTTTGGGCTGACTTGAGTCTGTAGCTCTTTTGGGCCACCGGGCCACGCCTCGTACCTGGCCCAATGTCGCTTCATTATGGCCGCTTCAAAGAAGAATTACACTCTCAATATAAGAGTATAGAACCCGTAAAAGAAAAGGAGGCAACGGTGAAAGGCGGCAAAATTCCTGGCGAAAACTGATACCTAGCGCCATCTGGATGGGATCCTTTAACCAGCTTCATTTGCGCCTGGAGGGTGCGGGGGGGACAAGACGACGTCCCGCACACAAAAAAATAACATCGGGTATGTGGGGTACCAGTGAATGGTTGCATTTGTGAAAGTCCAACCCAACGCCCGAATTATTATTATGGGCGTAATCCAAACAAAGGCTGCATCTCGGACATAAATTTTTGAGAGGGTCTCGTGGAAGTAGTGAAGTAAAAATGTGGGAAAGGTCGCATATCCAAGCAGCCCAACACTGCGGCTAAATAACAAGCGTCCATTAACTGGGGTGCAAACGTAGCCCCAGATTCAAGGTGGAATGGACATCTCGATGGGGAGTAAATTAAACGAAATTCTAGTCAGGGCGGGTGGGGGTGAGGGGCCCAACCCATAGCAGCCACATCGACCAAGTGGAGTGGGGAGGGGAGGCTCTAGAAGCAAAATGCAGTATAAACCGACCCCCCCCCTTTAACGAGGGACCCATAGGGGGGAAGGGGGGAAGCGATTGCGTCCAGTCGACATTTTGTAGACTTCCGAAACTATCTTCGAGAGCCGCGGTGTCGGGTCACTTCCACGCACACGTACACCCCACTCAATGACACGTGCACACAACACACACATAAACAAACAAACCTTCCGCAAAATGCGTCTCCGCCTAACCCCTCGCGTCTTCTAACAGGGGCAACAACACGTGCCAATGGTCACATAGTGCCACTTAGAGGCCCAGAGGAATAAAAACTGGCCAGGGTTCTGACTCTGCGGTGGGAGCAGTATATTGCCATCTACCGCCGGGAACAAGCATCGCGAGAGCAACCAATACAAAATTGAAGGACCTAAACCACCGTGGGAGAGTGAAAATGTTTGTAAGGTAACTAAATTACTAATTTTATTTGCAAAAAACGAATTCGGTTTGACGAACGAGGGCATTTTTTTATTTAGTAAAGAATCGAAGAGAAGCAGATGAATAAATAGAAGGAAGAGGACAATGGTTAAGGAGTGCAAGAGCAATCGATCTCCCTCCGCCCTAAGTGATTATGCGGGCAAGCGTATCATAACGCCTCTGCAGGTTCGTAGACAAACACGGCAGACGAGCCTAGTGCTCTGGCGAGGGGCAATTACTAGTTGTAGGCCAATTTTATCCCCAAACAGACCGCATTTAGTTCCACGAAAGCGACCTCGTTCACCGACCCGGGAACAAAAACTCGCCTAAAAGTGATTCCACATGAATGCTAAAGCAAAGGAAATATATGCCCATGCTCTCTCTTCTTTACCAGATCATGCAAGTACTAATAACAACCTGGATATAATAAGTGTCCATAAAGTCTAGACACAGGAAATATCACAATGATCTCCTCGTTCACCAGACCCCCTTGACTTCCTTTTCTGGGTTATGCTAAAGGATTGAATGAAGGTGTACTCTATGATACGAGACGCCCCACGGAACAGCGCATCATAAATGACTGTGCTCAAATTGAAGCAAATTCGGAGTTAATTAATGCATCGAGTTCATCGGGGGAATCTCGCATCGAACTCTGCATCACAAAAGGTGGAAATCGCATTGAAGTATTTATTAACATTTCAATTAAATAAAAAGGAGTTCAAATATTTATTGAAAATATGCATTTTGCCTATGTGCCCATAGTTTAGGAACACCCTGTCTATATGAACCTGCAAAATCAGGTTCTTTAGATATGCTCTTCCAACATAAGCTTTCCTTTGAATGTCACACTATAGCTATTTACAGCATCCACGATTATATTCCTGAAACACTATTTCCTAAAATCCAGCCTCTATCTATTTTTTCAAACAGTGACCCCTGGTCCTATCATCAGTCTCCAAAAAATCCCCTATTTCTAATTTACCAATCCTCTTAAACATTTTAAAATGCTCGATCGTATCACCCCTTAAGGAGCTCCTTTCAAATGTTAAGTGCCCTCGACCTATCGACTTAATCAAGGTGTCTCAAGGAAGGTACTATCCGGGTTGCTTTTTTTTGTACTGCTGCATTAATGTTAATATCCTGTGTGATGTGTGTGGGGGGAGGGGGGGGGCTTGAGTGAATGCAATGTACCATGTGTGGCCTAATATACAATTCATATAGTTCGAGAACAGCTTCCTTACTTTTATTACTAACATTTCTATTGCTAGAGCCTAATAACCTATTTTTCTTATTTCTAGTCTCTAACCACTGCTAAAAGAACCACAATGACCGATCTATTACTACTAAATCTCTCTCATCTTAACATAATGTTCCCCTCCATTTTAAGAGGCCCCACCCTATCTTGAATGAGCCTATTATTTATAATTACCGCGATTGGTTCTTTTGACGTTATTCTTTCAAGCTGGCAACTAGTAAAATACTAGAAGGACATGAGCTAGTGGACCTGCGGCGAAAATCTTTCAAGATTATCAACTGGTTTAGTTACCTACTTTTAAGAGGAAGCTTTCAAAGACCAACGAGTGAAAACATTAAATACCTCCACCATCAAACTTATCCAATTTTTAAATAAAGAATCCTCTTGTGGTGCCTTTGGACGTTCTTCCATCTTTCTCAGAACTTGAAAAAAAGGGGCCAATTTAGATAGCTAGACACTAGGTGGTCAACTGACATCAGATTTGGACTTCCTTATAACCCATCGAAAGGTTATAAGGAAGCTCGAAATGGAACAAAACCAAAGATCTACAGGTAGAGAAACCACCTGGAACCATACTAGGCGGAATTCCAATGGCGGAAGCAGGCCACTGTCGACGTATTTGGAGATATTTTACGCGCAATCAAAGACTTCTGGCCGCTAAAAATTAACCACAGGGTAAGTAACCATATAACAAACGAAAGCATCCCCCGCCCCCCGATTAGGGTAAGAATGCCCATTTCCTAAATCTCAGGAATATGCCCAAATACAGAGGATTCATACCATTATAAGATTTATTCCGGAAGAAATACCCTTTTGCCAGCAATGGAGGAACGGGCGCAAATTCAGGGCAATTACAAGTCCTACCAAACCAAAAGAACTAGTCTATTCAGGCTAATTACCTGCCACATAGTTTCAGTTCCCCCAATTTTATCACAAACAAACATTCCTAAGGTTTCGGGAGGAAATCCATCCATTAATTTGAACTTTTTTTCTTAACAATCCTAAACAAATTATCCTCTGATTGGTGGATCACTCGTTCACTGGCGGTGATGCACAAAAGAAGGGAACTGGGGCAATTTCTCACTGGAACAGGGCTGCCAACTTTTTTTGAGGAAAATAATCTAGAAGTTAATTAAAATAAATCTAAAATATAAAGTAAATAATCTAAAATTAACTTTAATCAAGTATGACACTATTTGATTCCCTTTAGATCTGAAATGCCTCTTCAAAATCATTATTGAGATGTTCTTCATCCTCTTGATATGTACATGTAGAGATACTGGTTAGGCATCATTTTGATATATACTGCTAGAGTTCCAATATCTCATAACTTGGGCTGGTAAATTATACGTGGAACAGCATTTTTCTTTTCTTATCAGTCCAAATTTGACAGTTAAAATGGCATTCAAAGGTTTAAAGCTGATTCACTTTCTTAATTTTGATTTCACATAATGTGGCAATATTAATGCTGATTTTGCAGACTGCAATAACTCTAAAAATGGATTAGAGCTTGAAGCATCCTTATATTCTCCTACTTCTTTCCAAAATTGTTCTGTATTTTCTTTGTTCAATCAGTCCAGTAGATTTAATTTTTCCTAACTGATAATCTGCTTTGGTCAGTGTGTCTTTTTTCATTGGCACCTAGAAACCTCATTACATTACATATAGCAGTGTTATCTTCTACAGCTGAAGTATTTTAACATTTTCTGGGAGTCTTTGTTTTAACTGGTTGAACAAGGCTAGCAGAAAGTCAGAACAGCTCTTTCTTAAATTAGTTTCTTCAGTGTTGTTGAAAATATTTTTTTTACTTCAGTTCCATTATTTTGGCTTCAAACCTGTGTCCTAGGTAAAGCCAGGGATCTAAATGATAATCAATCTTTGTAATGAGGAAATCAAATTTGGATGTTGGCAAAGGCAATTTTTTTATCAATTGATTTAATCAACAATTTTTTTTGTCAATTGATTTAATCAACAAAATCAAGTCACTTAACAATTTGACCTTTTCAACATTTTTGGTTTCAAACAACTTGTCCACCTGTTGAGCATCAATTAATATTGGATTTAAAAAAAGAATGAAGGTCAAATTTGTCTCATTTTAGCAGTATAACATTTTTCACTCAGGTGTGTAACTTCAAAATGTGATTTTAGTTCAAGCTAATGGTCAAGAATTCCTTGAACTGCGCCTTGTATAGAGAGCCATCTTGTTTGGGTAATCTCTTGTCGTAATTTTGAGAGGAGTTGAATCATTATTCAGTGCATTATACAAATTCCTCTCTTTGCTTTGCCTGACAGCAGAATGTGAGAACCATTTATGAGCTTCACCAATATTAAAATCAATATTTCTTGGCACAACTGATTATGAAACACACTCATTTTGACAGATAGCGTTAAACTTGATCTAATCTGTAATTCTGTATTCTGGAGCAAGGTTGTCAAACATATTTTTAAGAATGTACCAGATTGACTTAAAAAGTACCAACATTTTATTGTCGTTAAAAATCAAGGAAATGGCATAATATTTACCGTAAAGAACATACGTCGTTGCATTTTTGTGTAATTAATGTTTTTAAATATTTTGTAATTAGAAGGCTGCATCCTCAATAAACAAACGCTATAAGTCAATTTGCTAGTATTGAGCAACTTTAATGTCTATAAACAAAAAGTGCCAAATAGCATACTTGGAAATAAAATCTTTAGTAATATAATACTTACAAAGGAATTTATTATCAATGTTCACTTATATATGTCTGCAATTTTAATATTTTACAGAAAGAAAAAAAATCTAAAAAGGTACCGGATTTTTGTAGCTTGGTACTAACCCACATTGAAAGTACCAAATCTGTTGCAATAATACCAGGTTCGGCAACTCTGTTCTAGAGTGCCAGGAACGGGCAAGTTCAGACGAGTTTCATACACGTTTGACTATGGAATGTTATTTAAACATAAAAATAAATGACATTCAAAATAACCTACAAAAATCTAAATATGAAACACAAAAATAATCTAAATAGCCATTTCTTATATCTAAATGGCTCACAAAAAATCTTGATTAAAATAATTCAAGTTGTCAGCTCTGCACTGGAAAGAACGAATAAAGGCGCAAAGAGAAGAAGAGACGAGTCGAGTGGAAGAGAAGCAGCAAAAAATTCTTAACAACACCCATAACAACGGTCGCCAACCCCAAAATTTCTACGGTCGGGTAAACGCACCTCAAACCACGACGAGTCGTACGAAAAAGATAAGAAACACAAATATACAAACATGAATCTCCTGCATGTGTGTTTTAGATGTAACATAATAATGCAGTGCCAATAAGAATGAGATACAAAATAGTGTTTCTTAACCTTTTATGCTCAGAATGTCAAGTCTTTCTTTCTAAGAAAGACTAAAAGGGTACATTCCAAATAATAATAGAATATTTCCACATATAACGAGTTAAATATATTTAATCTGCTTCATTGAATAGTGTCATTTCATATTGTCCTGTAGATGTACAATCTGTAGAATTGTAGTTTGTAGAAAGATCAACATTCAACCTTTGCGAATCTGTCGTGTTCAGCTCTTGAAATCTTAAATTTCCCCTGGAATACTAAGTTGATTGAGCGACGTTTGATTGATTCAAGAAAGTGAATTTAGGCTAACGGCCTATAAGAAAAAGAGAGCTAGAGAAGAGGAAGCGGCCTATAAGAAAAAGAGAGCTAGGAAAGAGGAAGAGCTGGGGAAAAGGAACAACAGTGAAGGAAATAAGTGTAACAGACCGTTGAATCGGGTAAGAATGGATAAAATAAAATGCGAATGAACGAACTGCTAACCCAAACATGAGGTACTTTAGGAATAACTGCTAGACACCCTCACCCCCCGTTAAGAGTACAACACCCATGGACACATTTAAATCTATTAGGTAGAGAACAAATGGAGAAAAGAAACACACAAAGCAACCGCGCTCATCACATCCAAGAAAAAGTCCTCAAATTCCATCCATTTATAACTTTGTGGTCTCGGCGCCCAACTGCTACTCTCACAACCCTTTCAATACAACCCAGACTTTGTTTTTACTCTACTATAGGCGGCCAATTTTGGCTGCCCCAACCTAGATTGGTGAAGTTAGCGGAAGTGAATGTCAGTGTTAGGTAAATAGTTCGACTTTGCAGAACAGGATTTTCGCGGGGACGCTAAGGCCAGGGGAGGGTGCAACTCTCTGGAATCCGCTTCCTTCCACTAGTCCCCTAAAACTAGAGGACCCCCACCCTCTTGCTATTCCCACCAAGCGATCCTAAGCGAACTACAACTTCATTTTACTCATTGGGCCTCGCTGGGTCTAATCCGAGGGTGCTTACGCCTGCGAGAGGCGAAATGACCCGTAGGCACTCCGGCCTACACTGCAGAGTACAACCCGTCCGTCAGAGTCAGTGGCATCGGAAATTCGCTGAAAAGTGAGGCGAGGGGGGTGGGGAAGGGGGCGTCAAGTGGTGATGCCGAACACTGAGGCGATGGAGCGCGAAACCAACGGAGCGTCTTCGGGCGGAAGCGATGCTGCGGAGACGGACATCGTGACGCAGCGCATTCCCGCAACGCCCGTCTCCGGACCAACTTCTTGCCCACACATACGGCCATTTGCACGCATTAAGCAGCCCATGTGGCAGGTTCCCGACGCGTAGCTGACAATACTATTATCGTCCAACCCAGGGAGTAAAAACAAGGGAATACTACTACTAATAATAATTTAAAAGCAAAACTGGTAGTCGATCCGAAGGAGCAAAATAGGATAATAACCCTCAATGCCACGGGGGGGGGGGCACAAAAGGGGTGATATATGGTCCACATGAGTTGGGGTGGGCATTTCCTCTTCAATTAATAAATTACCTCCCCCTTTCCCTACCGTATTTATAAACTAATTGCCGGTCAGGCCAGGGGAAGGGAGAAGTAGTCTTGACCTCGAAGAAAGTAATGACCCCATCGCCTATTTCAAAACTCCCCACACTTATCACAACATGACCTCCCCCCCCCCAAGCACCCCTGAGCCCCCACCCCCCTTGTGGGAAAAATATCGAGTGGACCCAATCGGTAGCGAGGCTAATCAGCCGCACACCTGTTGTCGCAGCATCCTTATCAAGGCCGATAAGGGGACGCCAGTATCTTCATCTATCATGGGGTGCCAAAAGTCCAGGCGCACCTGGTAATTTCAAAGGGGGGGGGGGACATGGCCCCCTACCCATAACTATCCAAATGCAATTTAAGAACGCAGTTTACGTTCTTGAATAAGACGATCCGTGAGCACCTGAGAGGAGCGAGGGAGGGTTATTATTTAAAACCAACGAGGGAATTTGAAAGGAGTTATCTGGTAGAGTGAAGGAGATGGAGGAAGTTAAAATGTGTGAAAAATATATTGTCACAGGTCGTCGGGGTCGGTAGGGCATGCATCTCTCCAGATGTCGGCTACAACATGAATGACCACTCTGCACCGCCCGCCCTTTGAAGAGGTAAGCAGAGGGGCGTCAGCATGTATGCCCAGCCCATTAATAGCGGACTTCAGGAAAAATGAAATGACACATGGGTTGTTATAAAAAAAACGAAGAACTGGAAACCAACGAGGGCATATCTGCTAGATGATTTCTGCCAGGAAATGATCAAAGAAGGTGGCGAAGATACATCTCCCGGGGGTCGAACTTCGCTTTTGCATCCGGCAGACGAATCAGCGGCCAATTTCATAGGAAAAACTCATTCTTAAAGAAATTAACTTTGTCTTATGTTCCTAATTCTTTCTCTCTTTTTTGCAATTTTCATTTTTATGGGAACCCGATGTGTCAATTTAATTATTGCATTGATTTTGTATTTACATTATTTTATTTCTCTTCCCCTCTCCTAATCTCCCTCTTTAGACTATCGCTTTATCCGTTAATCGTTTTAACCCTTTTTGCCCTGTTGTTGACCCTTTCTGCTTCTCGGTTTGACCTTGCTGCCTGTTATAGCTTAATGTGAATTTACCGGTATCTCTCCTTCTTCCTCATTGGTGATTTCTTGTCTTAGAGGCGGTCCTTTATTTTTTGCCCTTATTATATTATTTTCACTTGTAGTTTTCCTTGAGAATGAACTGAATAAAGCTCGAAAAGTACACGGAAGCACCTTTTCATTTTTCCTGCGGGACATTGATAAATTGCACTTGCCCCGGGATACAATTTGGGCAATGATAGCGGAGGTACGGTGCGCTCGTTGAAGGCAAGATTCTGTTCTCATATGTGAATTAGACACACGACCGGAAGGGTTCTGTCAAACAAAGTTTTCGCCCGTTCGGCTCCATTCCATCCATTGCAAAACTGATGTATCTCCAGATGATTTTAAGAATCTTAAAGACCATCCATGATCCAATATCCTTAAAAATTCAAGAATCCATGTTTATAAAAAAAACAACTTCCCCTACTCCAAATTCTGACTCCTCTTCACATCCTCTACTCTAAACCGTTTGCACAAGGTTAGTGTTTTACCTGAAATGTATCCAGTGTTTTCTCCATTGATTATTGTTACCTTTCTTTTATTAATTGAATTCTGTACCTTTTATATAACAATCCAGTAACCTGAATAGCTCTACATCCCTCCCCCCATATTAAATGTCCGATTAATCTACTACATCCATAAATTGGAATGTTTAAATTTTCAACGTATAATATTAGTCTTTTTACGAATTTTTGTAATTTTTCCAGCACCAAAAGATGGGTGAAACTTTTACCCGAAACGTTGGAAATATCACGTAAACTAAATGAACTCCCTGTTTTTCGTCATATCCTTCATCCTGCAAAAAATAAATTAATATATGTATATAGTATATATATATATATATATATATATATATATATATATATATATATATATATATATATATATATATATATATATATACGAAGGGCGGTCAATAAGTT
Source organism: Ceratothoa steindachneri (assembly GCA_963969495.1). Lineage (NCBI taxonomy): Eukaryota > Metazoa > Arthropoda > Malacostraca > Isopoda > Cymothoidae > Ceratothoa > Ceratothoa steindachneri. The sequence goes on from OZ018324.1 coordinate 4,525,629, forward strand.
TTGCGAATCGGTAGGGCAAAACAGAGTAACAAGGAGTAACAAGGAAAGTAAGTACCCTAGGAGACCTTACGGTCCATTCAAAGAGGGTACCTTTGGACTAGCAATCGAGCAGGCACATGGCTGCTCAATTGTTTTGCGTCCCTGAACGGCCGCTTTTCAAGACTTTATCTAGTCTTGACTTGAACTGGTCAACAGATTCACTGTTGACAACTTCCACTGGAAGTGCGTTCCACTTACCGCAGATACTGTAGGTGAAAAAGTTTCCACACAGATTGCGGTTGTAACGCTTCAGTTCAAGTTTGAAGCCGTGATTGCGCGTTCTGTTCTCACTCAGTGTGAAAATATCCCGGTAGTCAACATTGTCGAACCCTCGAAGTATTTTGAAGACCTCGATGAGCTGACCACGCAGTCTACGGGTTTCCAGCGAAAACAGATCTAACTCCCTTAGTCTATCCTCATAACTTTTATGTCGGATAGAGGGAATCAGTTTGGTTGCCCTAGCTTGTACGCGTTCTAATCTCGCGATGTCCTTTCGCAATGAAGGACTCCAAAATTGTACGGCATACTCCAGGTGCGGTCGGACAAGTGAGTTGTACAGGCACAGTACAATCTCCTGGTTCCGATAACCAAACTGGCGCTTAATATAGCCTAGCATCCTTTGGGCCTTTTTCTCGGCCTCAATGCACTGTTTCGAGAACTTGAGGTCACTAGTGATTGTTACACCCAAGTCCTTCTCAGTGTCACTCGATTCAAGCGCAGTGCCCTTAAGGATATACTGAGATTGGGGGTTTCTGTGGCCGATATGCATTACTTTGCATTTCCCCACGTTAAAAGGCATTTGCCACGTGTCCGACCACTCCCCAATCTTCCCAAGATCTTCCTGCAGGCGGGCAGTATTTCCATCCTTTGCAACGTTCATACCAAGCTTGGTATCGTCGGCAAATTTGGAAATCTTGGCAACCATGTCACCGTCCATGTCGTTGACGTAGATGATGAATAGTAGTGGTCCCAGGACAGAACCTTGAGGCACCCCGCTAGTAACGGGCACCCACTCAGAAGACTGTCCATTTACCACCACCCGTTGCCGTCTGCCACTTAGCCAGTTCTCGATCCAGCCGGCTACCTTTCCGTCTATACCAAGCGCTCGCACTTTCCGGAGAAGGCGGCGGTGTGGTACCTTATGAAAGGCTTTCTGAAAGTCTAGGTAGACCACATCCACCGCCTTGTCCCGATCGTGCTCACTGAACACGAAGTGGAAGAATTCCACAAGGTTCGTCAGGCATGACCGTTGCCTTCGGAAGCCGTGCTGGGAACTCCTCAGTAGCAGGTTTGACTCTAAATACGACGTCACTTTGTCCACCATGATGCTTTCCATGAGTTTACCGACTATCGAAGTCAGACTGAGAGGTCGGTAGTTCGACGGTTGGTTACGGTCTCCTTTCTTGAAGATAGGAGTCACCTCTGCCTCACGCCAGTCTCTAGGAACGCATCCGGTCCGGATTGACATGTTAAAGATAGCGCACAGATGTCGTGATACTTCATCGCACACTTCCTTCAACACTTTAGGTAGAAACCCGTCCGGTCCAGGGGACTTATTCGTCTTTAGGTCAGCGATCTTTTTCTTTATTTCTCCTTCGGTGAAGTCCATTGCCTCCAGCTTTTCCCCCCGAGTAGGAATCCGTCGGCTGGGGAATGGGACCACACTCTTCAGTAAACACTGAAGAGAAGTAGTCGTTAAGGAGGTTAACATTTTCTGCATCTGAATGCTTTAATGTCCCCTCCTCATTCCTCAAGGGGCCAATCGTTCGACGGATTGGTTTACGGCTGTTCACATATCCAAAAAACTCCTTGGGATTCTCTTTACAGAGTCTCGCCACTCGGAGTTCCTCAGACCGCTTAGCCGCCCTTATACTGGACTTCACTCTCCTGGCTAGCCTCCGGTATTCGTCAAAGTCACTCGAGATCTTCGATTGCCGGTACACATTTCTCTTCTCCCTAAGCAGTTGGCCAATTTCTCGATTAAACCAATTAGGTTGAACAGAAGATCGACGGGGGCATTTCAGAGGGATAAAACGCGATTGAAGACTCATGAATGTGGTTTTGAAACTGTTCCAAGAGTCTTCAACAGCCTCGCACTCTTCTAGCCTCGCGTCAGTCAGTCCCGCGCGTAGACCTGCAAAGTCTGCTCTTCTCAAATCGAGTTTCCTTGATTTACTAGTTGCAGGCTCTGCCTTGGGGACTTTGACGACAAATCTAATTAGTCGGTGGTCACTGCCACCGAGCTCTTCGCCAACAGAGAGGTCCTCAACGATGTCATCCTCAGAGGTGAAAACCAAGTCGAGGATATTGTCTCCTCTCGTTGGCTCTCTCACCTATTGAGTGAGGAACTCGTTGTTCGTGAACTCCAGGAGTAGTGCGTTCTCGCCACAGGGTTCTCTGGTTTCCCAGTCAACTTGTGTGTTGAAATCACCCATGACGATACACACTCTGTCTTCGACAAGTTCTCCTAGTAGCTGGTACAGATCTCTGTCCTTTTCAACGAGTTGGGCAGGAGGTCTATAAAGCACCAGGGTCCTGTATTTGGCAGGACCTATCTCTAGGTCAACACCTAGTAGTTCATGGTCGGATACGATGTTGCAATCCGTCGAGTTGAGAGTATCCTTGACATACAACAACACACCGCCACCCTCTCTGTCTGGCCTATCTTTCAAGAAGAGCTGGTAACCGGGAATCGTGAATTCACCTTCAAAATCTCGGCTTGATGTTTTTATCCACGACTCCGTTATGGCCTCCATCTCAGGTTCTTCTGTTGCTACGAGGCCACGAAGTTCTAGAAACTTGTTTCTGATAGACCTCGCATTAAACAGAAGAACTTTGAAGGAGTCCCCGACTGTAGGACTCCCTACGCTCTTCCGTTTCCCGCTTTCTTTCTCTGTGGCGGGATCACTCCACTCTTTGTGACTTCAGAAAAGGTCGTTCCTGGAGTAACACGGGTGTACTGGCGTACGTCCTCCTTTACTCGGGGTCTGACACTTCTTTGGGTCCGCTCCACAACATCCTGGATCATGTTTGCGAGTGCAGCTTTCCCTTTAAAGGAAAGATGCACTCCGTCCCTTTTGTACAGGTCATTTCTCCCGTAAAAGGTGCGGTAGGGGTCTACAAAAAAGACTCCTTCCGACGTACAAAGATCTCCCAGGCGTTGGTTTATGGAGACGTTCCTCGCGTGAGCATTGCGGGATGGACCTCGTCTTGGGAGTATCCCGACCACGACACGTCTGCGGGTTTTATCCCACAGTCGTCAACTCCTCCCATAACCGTGGGTGTTAGGACAAGTTATGACAAGTCAGGACCTGCAGCCGCACGCTCCTGCCTCGTCTATTTAAGAAGCAGTACCTGATCGCAGATCGTCACTCACAAATTTTTCAACAATTGACAAGGTTGAGCACCGCGCAGTGATCAAATTATTGACCAAGGAAGGCAAGAATGCAAAAGATCCATGAACACATGGTTGCAGTGTACACCGAAACCGCCCCTTCCTATGGAACCATTGCTCACTGGAATAGGGAGTTCCGCCATGGTCGTGAGTGCCTTGAAGATGACCCCGGTCAAGGACTCCCGTCAGACGTGACCAACGAGGACAATGTCGCCCGTGTGGAGAGGATCATCCTCGAAAATCGACGGGTGAAGGTCGAAGAAATCGAGCGAGAACTTGGAATATCACATAGAAGTGTTATCAATATCATCCATGACAATTTGGCCATGACCAAGGTCTCTCTGTCCGTTGGGTCCCTAGAAACCTCACGCCCCATGATCGACTTCAACGTCGTCAAAGCTAACAAGGCCAGAGTTGCACAAGCTGCCGTGCGCGAGTGCGGATTCAAGGAGTTCAACCATCCCCCCTCCCGTCCAGATCTGGCCCCTAGCGACTACTTTTTATTCCGCCAGCTCAAGGCTGCACTGCATCGACACCGGTTTGGGGATGATGAAGATGTCCAGCTCGCCGTCCAGAAGTGGATTGAACAGCAGTCGGGAGATTTCTGATTGTCGGGAATTCGAAGCTTCAGGGACAAGTGGCGCAAGTGCATTGAAGTCGAGGGTAGTTATATTGAAAAATAATAAAACACTTTTCCTCATATCTCGTTTCCTTATATCCGAATTGCAAAACTTATTGACCGCCCCTCGTATATTGCTCCAGTAAGCTTCCATGACTCTACCTAATACCACAATTATTCGCCATAGTCCATGAACTGTGTAGTGCAGGGGTATGGAATTTGGAGGCATTAAGAACAATTAAATTAAAAGACGACCCTCCAAGATTTCAACAAGTTTGATAGACAAATAAAGGAGTAAAAACCCTTAAAAAAAAATCAACACCAAAAATAATTCATACTATTTTCACATCCATAGGATTAATTTATGACACAGTTTCGAAGTCACGCGGATAGTTTCTGTGACCTATTTATATTTTGAACTGGTTAGGAATAGTCTAGAAGGTTCAACAGCCGTTCCATCGGCATGGCAAATTCGAATGTCTTTATTCTACAAGGAATCATCAGGGGCAGAAGTAGTGTAAATTGTGGTTCCGATAATGGAGAATAACTACAAAATTCAAATCCCAGATGAGCTACATGAAGATTTCTGAACAGCCAAATATCTCAAACTCTACAGCGATAAGATTGTTTAAGGACGTAGGGATAACTGCCAACCTCCCTCGTTCAAGTCATCCTCGGAAAATTCCACTTCGGACGATTCTGAGATCTGTTAAAAGTAACTCGAGGGTGAGTAGAAGGCAGATGAAAAGCGGCGATGCTAGGATCGATAGAGCGTCCAGGGTGCTGTTGCATAGCACGGAAATACCTGGACGTGGTCCGAGGAAGACACTTTTAGGAAAGGACATTCACTTGAAAGCCCCACTCAAGATTCTATTGGGGGGTAAGAGTGCTAGGGTTGCTTTGACGAAACGCAGATCGCTTAATTGGGCACATAATAATGATTGAAGTAAAAGAAGGGAGGGTGGTCTTCCCCATATCAATGCTCCTAAGGAAGAAGATGGGAGGTTGAGCTATCTATTATGTTATGGAGCAGTTTTTGCATAAAAGCTATTGGTACACTTCATCGAATCAAGGAATAATCAATACTACAAACAGATTCTTGAAGATTAGTTGCGAAGTGATGCTCACAAGTTTGGCCTTGGAAGAAGATGGATGGTTCAACACGACAAAGACCTGAAGCAAACAGAAATTGCTTTCTCCCTGGTTGAAGGAAGATAAAATAAGCGTTTTAGTATGGCCATCAGGGTCGCCAGGCCTCAACCCAATACACAATTTATGGCATCAACGGAAGGTACACGTTCATGCAAGACAACCCCCAAATTTCGACTAATTGGAGTTTTGGCGGGCAAAGTTGCTTGCGAAGTTTGTTTGACCCTAGTCAAAAACTATAATAGTTTGAGGAGCGTCATTAGGCAAAAGGTTTATACTAGTGAACTATTAGTTATCAAATTGTATAGGGTACGGATCCTTGTTTATTGCAACTTTTTCTACAAAGCACGATTATTATTCCTATTTATCTATTCAACTTGTTGAAATTTTGAGGTAGCGTCTATTAATACATTCCTCTCAATACCTCAAACTGTCGTTACCTTGCAATTAACGGTTAATGAACTACTAGCGAACTCCAGGGGATCCTTTGGGGTTTTGTGTACGTTCTCCGTAAACTTAAAAAAAATTGTACGTTCTCCGATTACTTTTGTAAATTTCACCATTAATGCAGTTTTTTTATTATTTTTGAAATTAGGTTAGGTAGATATTAAATTAGTTGAAACTATTAAATTCAATTTATATTAGTCGTGTGCTAATTCTGAGAATTGAGAATAATAAGTGATATGGTGTGAAATCTCTCAAAGTTGTGGTTTCATTTGAAAACGGGAGGAAGCGGTGAATCTTTTTCCAGGAAGACGACGGCATAACAAACATCTGAGTTACGTTGCCGTAAGCATCCAATACATTCATATTGGGTCGCTGCTCAGTGACGCTGATCGAACGAGTGTAGATGAGTGGGGAGGAACGTGACTTCAGGGTAGATTACTTCTGTTGCTCCATTTATCGGCGTATGTACCAAGTTATTTTAGCGCCCATCTGGCGACTGCAATTAAAAATTTAGCCTATTACTAGGTTACTTTAAAAACCAGATCCCCCCCCCCCAAATGAAGTAAATACCAAATAACAAAAAAAAAAAAATGAAACAAAGGCAAGAAGGAAGCACGTCAGGAGGATGCGGCCTGGATCAAAATGACCACACACACATTTTGTAAGGAAGAGCTGGAAGATGATAAAACCGTGCAAAGTAGAGCTGCAAGATGATGAAACCGTGCAAAGTAGAGCTGGAAGATGATGAAACCGTGCAAAGAATAGCTGGAATATGACGAAACCGTGCAAAGAATAGCTGGAATATGACGAAACCGTGCAACTAAAGCTGGAAGGTGATGAAACCGTGCAAAGTAGAGCTGCAAGATGATGAAACCGTGCAAAGTAGAGCTGGAATATGATGAAACCGTGCAACTAGAGCTGGAAGGTGATGAAACCGTGCAAAGTAGAGCTGCAAGATGATGAAACCGTGCAAAGTAGAGCTGGAATATGATGAAACCATGCAAAGTAGAACTGGAATATGATGAAACCATGCAAAGTAGAACTGGAAGATGATGAAACCGTGCAAACTAGAGCTGAAAGATGATGAAAACGTGCAAAGTAGATCTGCAAGTTGATGAAACCGTTCAAATTAGAGCTGGGAGGTGATGAAACCGTTCAAATTAGAGCTGGAAGATGATGAAACCTTGCAAAGTAGAGCTGGAAGATGATGAAATCCTGCAAAGTAGAGCTGGAATATGATGATATCGGGCAAAGTAGACCTGGAAGATGATGAAACCTGGTAAAGTAGAGCTGAAAGATTATGAAACCTGGTAAATTAGAGCTGGAAGATGATGAAACCGTGCAAAGTAAAGCTGAAAGATGATGAAACCGTGCAAATTAGACCTGAAAGGACATGAAACCGTGCAAAGTAGACCTGGAATAGGATGAAACCGTGCAAAGTAGAGCTGGAAGATGATGAAACCGTGCAAAGTAGAGCTGGAAGATCATGAAACTGTGCAAAGTAGATCTGCAAGTTGATGAAACAGTGCAAAATAGAGCTGCAAGATGATGAAACCGTGCAAAGTAGACTTTAAATATGATGAAACCGTGCAAAGTAGAGCTGGGAGATTATGAAACCTGGTAAAGTAGAGCTGAAAGGTGATGTAACAGTGCAAAGTAGAGCTGGAAGATGATGAAACTGTGCATTCACGAAGAAATCCTAACGAGGGGTAGAGTTTTTCCACGCCAGTAGCTATTTGGCGGTTTGCTGAGAAACCATGAGCTTTTTCTCTACGCTTTTCCATTACGCCAACTTTTAGAAGACTGTATTGAGCTATTTCACTAAGGTTAAAAACAATAGGTGACATGGGAAAGGCGGACAACCACATACAAATATTCCTGGATATAACATCAAACATAAGACTGTCACTCATGTGTCGAGTTCGCTTCAGAAGGACAAAATGGGCAAGTTGAGAATGCCGCGAAATGCCTAAAACAGGGCTAACAAACTTCGTCGTCGGACGCACCGTTCCACCTTCGATTCTTTATTGTGTGAATTCGTAGGGCGTAGAAAATACAGACCTATTTAACAAGATTTTGCGATGCATCTCAGAGTTTAAGATTTAAACTAATAGTTTAACTTATAAAATCTAGGTTATTTCTTAATAAATGTTATTTGTATCATATAACCTAATCTAACGTTAGCAAAAACAATTTCCCCCCAAAAGAAATACATGATGGCAAAATTTCCAAAAAATCCGAAGAACAAAAACACTAGACACAAAAGATCCCTTTCTGAAGCAAATGCAACTAGAGAGACGAGAGGGATGAATACTGGAAGCCCCCACCCCCGAGCAATGTAAAGAAACTACTACTTGGAGAATTAAGGGAGGGGAAGGCGCTTAACAGTTTATTACAAATAAGATTCTTAAATTAAAATAACGTCTGTTAAGTTAGTAATTGCGAGACGAAGCGCCAAGGTTGTATTTCTTATTAAGAATAAACAAATATTATGAACATGTATTTACGCAATGTATCCTTTGAATCAGACAAAAAACAACAAACCGAACTATGCTATTAAATATTACTGAATCAAGAACCATCATTATTTCTTACTAAATTCATTAAATTATCTTCTTGCTTTGTCGCAAAAACTGCTCAAGTGACATCGGTATAAAATCGCGCCTTTTCTTCCCCGAATTCCTTCTTACAAAAGATTTTGGAATTGAAATATTACCGATCCAGTCCTTGAGCGAGCGAGTCTCTCACAACGAAGTTGGGAGTGGGGAAATAATGCAATAACGAAAATTTATCAATTATTTTACTAGATATAAATTTTTCAACAATGGAGAAGGTTGAGCACCGCGCAGTGATCAAATTATTGACCAAGGAAGGCAAGAATGCAAAAGAGATCCATGAACGCATGGTTGCAGTGTACACCGACAACGCCCATGCCTATGCAACCATTGCTCACTGGAATAGGAAGTTTTGCCATGGTCGTGAGTCCCTTGAAGATGACGCCTGTCAGACGTGACCAACGAGGACAATGTCGCCCGTGTGGAGAGGATCATCCTCGAAAATCGACGGGTGAAGGTCGAAGAAATCGAGCCAGAACTTGGAATATCACATGGAAGTGTTATTAATATCATCCACGACAATTTGGCCATGACCAAGGTCTCTGCCCGTTGGGTCCCTAGAAACCTCACGCCCCATGATGGACTTCAACGTCGTCAAAGTCTACAAGGCCAGAGTTGCACAAGCTGCCCTGCGCGAGTGCGGATTCGAGGAGTTCAACCATCCCCCCTCCCGTCCAGATCTGGCCCCTAGCGACTACTTTTTATTCCGCAAGCTCAAGGCTGCACTGCGTGGACGCCGGTTTGGGGACGATGAAGATGTCCATCTCGCCTTCCACGAGTGGATTGAACAGCAGTCGGGAGATTTCTGATTGTCAGGAATTCGAAGCCTCGGGGACAAGTGGCGCAAGTGCATTGAAGTCGAGGGTAGTTATATTGAAAAATAATAAAACACTTTTCCTCATATCTCGTTTCCTTATATCCGAATTGCAAAACTTATTGACCGCCCTCGTACATTTAATATAATTGTAGGATCTGCCTTTTTAAAGTATAACAAAGTATTTTTTACTTAGCCGATAATAAAGGCTATAAACTTTCAAGTTTCTTTACCTGTGTTTACGCCCTTGTTAACTGCGGCGAAGCAAACAGGTCAACATATCTATGGGTCACGCAATCTCGCGTTGTGTTCATCTTCTGTTTGCAACGAGTCACTGGCTCAGTGTAGCTAGCTAAAACAAATGCTACCAAAGCTAATTGAGGTCACTGAGTTCAAATATGATATATGTTGACCACTAAGTGGCTAGAGGTGCTAAATCGGCCATTTTCGCCCCAGGTCCACTAAATCATGTCCCTCTCGTGTTTGACATAAGCCCGGAGATTTCAGAAAAGACCAGAGGCACACAGGAGTAAATTTAAGTGGTGCGGGCGTATAGGCATAACCCCGTTAAATACAAACTAAAACCCAACTTTAACATCAGATAAAAATAAAATATGGGACCATTTCTTCGAGCTTCCTCTTCAAATCTTAGAAATTCGGAGACGTTTTCCACACTGCTGCGAATCTCCGAGCGACGACAGAGAGCAAACGCTCTTCTCTTAAACCAGGAACCTTATTTTTGACTTACGGGTTATAGAAGCAATAATTAATTTACGGTATTAAGTGTTGGGGTAGATTTTACAGGTAGCGACGCTTAGAATTATAAGATTATTTAATCTAAAAAATAAATTACCTAAAAAAGATCACATAGACTTTTCCTGGTTCGCACCCAACAGTTAATGTGCTGGGCCTAGAAACTAGTTCCCGGACATTTATGACCCACCCATGTAGGGTTTGTCATCCTTAACCCTTAATTAAAATTAGAGCCTATCACTGGTCTACTTTCACATTCCACAAACAAAACCAAAAGAAAGAGAGGAAGAAGCACCCCCCGGCGTCGGGAAGGAGGCGGGCCCCCCCGGGGCATAAACATGCAACCAGAACCCCTCTCCCAAAACTTAAGGAAAATGGGAGGCCAGACAGCTCTAAGGTGATGTCATCTATGGAGCAGTTGACGAGTTCCCTCGCATAAACGAGCCTTGTAAGGATCAGACACCTTCGTCAGGAGGCCCCCGTCCGAGAAACGGATCGCCTTCGGCTCTCTACCAATCGAACTAGTTAATGCTCTCATCTGATAGATCATGTTGTCTTTGGCCAACATGCTGCCATCTGTGGAGCGAATAACAGGGAAGCCAACATGCGTTTGAAGCCAGCGGGCTCGGAAACGCCAGGTAGTTTCTGAATGAGGGGCCCTGAAGTAATCGAGGCTCCGCTCTGGGCCGCACTTCCACTTTTGGTCTTTGTCAGTTCCGCCTCATAAAGTAGCGCTGAGAGGGAGCGAGAGGGAAGCGCACCAACAACTTCCCTGGGCCCCGTCAGTGTGTTTAAGTCAACCCAGTGACGGGGTTTGCAGCTCAATGGGGGACCAAGTGTAACAGGGTACCCCCCTGGGGGAGGGCGTAGGGAGAGAAATGCATTGTTTGGTTACCATAGCAATGGTTAGCCACATCCAAGATGCATCGGGCACGGGCCCGAATCGCTACTACTCATCCCCGCTAAGCGACTGCACCGAACACATCACTCTTCCAATTCTTAACAAACAAACACACTTTCAGTTTCAAGTGGGCATTTCAACCTTTACATTTCCACTACACAAGGGTGGGAGTTGTATTCACCCAGGCATGGATGACCCAACCCCCTCAATGCGACTAGAGCCAAATGCAGTGAAGGTGGTTAAGCGATTTTAGGGTAACCGAATACCACCCCCCTCGGAAGGGGGTACAAATGCAGTTAAATAGATAAGAATTATTTTTAAATGTTCCAATCCTTTTTAGCGACCGCCGACAAGGGCACACCCGATGAAGTTACAGAGATAAACCTCTCTTTAGTCTACATGTAAATTAAAAGAAAGATAGCGTAAAAAGGAAGAAAAGGGCGGGCCCGGGCGAGACCTCACTCCCTCCGTAGCGCAACGGAGCACCACCGATCCAGCCGAGAGGACCCTAAGTCCCTCGTCCGGGCGGGCTTAATCGGAGAGTCTCCGGGCACTTTAGGTTCGCAGACAAGTCTCGACACGCCGCTGCCCGTGGCTCTCTCTATATCTCTCCCCCCGAATCCAAAAGATTCCAGGGGGGGGGGCTATCTCCAGCCTTTGATTGCTTCGCCTACCATGGGCCTCCTGGCAACAGGTGGGGGAGTGAAAAGGGGGAGGGGCTCACTCGCTATCTTGCACTCCGTTGCACAGTGATTAGGGCCGTGGCCTCGGAGAAACCCGGCCTCAGTTATCTATTTTCTGGTCAACGACACCGAAAATCAGAGTTGGCACGATCCATTTCTTCGGGGAGGGGTGTAGTGCAACACCCCCTCAACTTCAACTGTGGAGAACACCTCGTTATGCCCACAAACAATGAGAGCATCGTAAGAAAGATGAGGCAAATGGAATGGAGGGATAAAAACGACCAAAATCACGAATGGAATCAATTTTGCCTCTCAGTGACAACCTGCAACTTGGGGTCCCAACCAGCGGTTCGCGGCAAAATCGACCCCAATCTAGCCCCCTTCGATTACTAACCACACCCAACGGAGCTTAACATCACGCGTGTCAGTGAGCGTTCATTTCATTCGGTTCACTCGTAGACCCATTGTGACCTAACATGAGGAATACTTAAGCCCCCCCCCCCTCATCATTGCCACAATTGGGGAGGGGGCAAGGGAAAGCCTGGAACCAAATACGAATATCTGATTCCCAGTTTTCAAGAGGGAGAATTTTATCGCCTTACGGATCCCACCTCCAAGTGGATTCAACTGTATACTTCTGTACTAGTTCCACGTAGTTTAATATGCGCCGCTTCTAGTCGCAATACTTGGGGAGGGGGGGGGGGTCTCGACTATTGCAATCTCTGTTACTCCTTTCGCCACCACGTTTTAATTCCTTTTCTCGTTGACCTCATCATTTTCCTTCCCGTTAAATAGTAATTACATTTCCTTTCCCTCTAATTAAAGTTTCGACACTCGCTACAAGGATAATGATAGCGGGTTGAACCTTTACTCCACCTTAGAAACTCGGTTTGAGGAAATCATAAAAACAAGTACCAGGCAATCACGATTAAAAATCACAACAAACCGAGATTTAAAAAACAAACTGATAGCACGAAAAGTCTACGGGTGTTGACGACCGAGTTTCGAAATCGAATAGCAGCCACGCTTTTTACTCAGTGTCGCGTGCCGCGCTCTCGGAAAGGAAGGGCGCGTGGCATTCTTCTAAATATCTGTAGGCACGTGGCACTCATAGAAGTAAAATAAAGCTGTCTTTTTAAATTCAAAGGGTCACCTAGTGACTACCATCAAGGGCATAGCCGCTGAAATTGATTAATAGCCCATTCTTAGGCTATATAAGTTAGAGACCCCCCCCCCCCCCCCAAAAAAAAAAAAAACTACCAACAATATAAATCAGCAAAACCAGACCCGACTAAGAAAAAGAATCTTCAGGTGCTAGGAGACATTTTTACTTAGGGGCTACGAACATGTACCTAACACCCCAATACTGAATACGAGGGGTGATCAGAAAGTAATGACAGTGAGACCATATATTTTGGTAGAGGTAAATCTAAATAGTAGTCTACATTCCTTCAAAGTACTCCCTTCCAGCGTTCCATCTTCTTACGCCACTTCATGAAGCAGTCACGGTACTCAGAAGCTGATATACTTCGGAGCACTGAATTGACTGTTCGTCCAGGTCTTGGATACGATGAAACTGATCCATTGCCTTCGCACCCCTTCATCTTTGGAAACAACCCTTTAATCTACAAAAACAACACCAATTTAGCTTTTTTCTGTTTCTATAATATATTTTAGTTTGATTCATAAGAAACTGAAATCCCAAGTTTCTGATTGCAACAGGGTATTAATGTACTGTACAGGATCCAGTAGGTACATACATTATAAAATATCAGGAATAAAAAAAAATCAAGTATTTGTTATGATTTTATATTCAAAAGTATTGTAATTAATTATACAAAACTAGCTTCATTGGATACTGTAGACCTACAGACAAATAAGATCATGTCTGTTAGGGGGGTTTGTATGAATCTTCCCTGAGCATTGTTATCAGTTATTTCATATGATAATTATCAGCCACATTGAAAGGAATAATGTTTACATAAAATGTTCTAACAAACTGTAGATCTACAAGTTTCTTCTCTGCTTCTGTTGTTTTGTGAACAAATTTGTCAATCCTTTGGACCATAGAGCATGAGGACACCTCACTGTGACTGTCAGCTGATTTTGTAGAAGTATTTGACATTGAGCTAGAAAGGTGGTGGAGTTGGACCAACAGTAGATGTCTGCTAGATTAATTATTTCAGTTGGTAAATCATCATCAGGGTCTGCTTTGGGTGCACATTTTTAGCATATTCTGTACACCGTTTCAGGTGTACACAATGATCACAATGTACACTTTTGTTTTTATTTCCTTTATCATCTGTTGTTTCCTCAAATTCCTTTCATGCAGTTCCTTTGTATCTTCCTTTGCTTGTCATGATGGACTCACTGTGCTATAAAATTAGTTTGATCCTACAGTGTCACAAAGTATACTAAATGTTCTTCGATCAATGCATCAATAAAGAAATACAAAAAAATATATGAAATTAGTAAATTTTAGAAAACCCGAATTTTCCCCCAATAAACCCCGGGCGGGTTTAAAAAAAAGAAGAAAAAAAGCGGGGGTTACGCCCCCCCCAACCCATTTAAGTCTGAGGTAAGTAAGCTCACTATCGAAGTTAACAAAACTGTATAATGTTCACTCAGTTTTGTTGAATATTAATAAGAAAAATAGGCAATCTTGTCTTTTTTGTTAACATGAATGCTTTATGTATATGTTTTAAGGAAATAGAAGGGACGTATTAATCTCGGATCTAGATCTAACGACGTCTTCCGAAGTAGGGCGCGAGTCATGATGAGTCAGCGGCCCCCGTGTGCTTTATGGCCGACTCTCAAGACGACACATGACCCAACCAATAAAATCAGAAGGAAGAGGCGAGTTACGAGTCAGTTCATTTTAGAAGTGTTTTGTGCGTTTATTTATGTGCCCTGCTTTTGTAGCTTGGATGCAGGGAAGAATTATGTTGTGTACAAGAAGAAGCTGTGGATCTTTTGAGAGATTGGATGGCTAAATCAACGTTTTCTGGGGTGAATGCGTGCTTTTCTCTCTCAATGGAATTCTCTGTTTTGCCTATGTGTGGGGTGGAAGCTTTTGACCGAGTGGTGTTATTTTGTTATTGCGATCATGTGACTTTACTTTTGTGTGGGGAGGAGGTTGGGCATGATGTATGTATTCTCTTTAAGGTTCACCAGAGTTGCGTTGAGTCCGTTTTGTCACTAACTCATTTGGCTGCACAAGATGCATTAACTAGCCTCATTCGACTGTCTCATAATCCCCCCTCTCTCAATATATATATATATATATATATATATATATATATATATATATATATATATATATATATATATATATTTATTGGGGTGCATAGGCACTTGGAATTTATTGCACATATACTCCAATTTCTACATGAACGTACACCATGTTACTGTATATTTAGTTCCTGTAAAAACTACAGAAAATATATTCCAGTGTAAGGTTGTTCCTCTCTTTCGGATAAAGGTGGAGGCGTGGCACTGCCTTGGATTCTCGGGATAATCTCGAGAAAGGAACGAAGGCCGCGAATGAGGCAGGACAAATTCGCCCCATTGAATGACCCTCAAATTCAATCGACCGAGCCAAGGACAACAGACCTCCGGACACAAAGGATAATTTCCCCAAAATTCGATTTTAATTCATTTCTTCAAAGTTTTATGAACCAAAATATATTTTTATAGAAACAAAAAACAAATGGACAATTCTGTGGAAACAATATTTTTTTAAAGAGAGATGAAATTATTAATAAAATTTAGTTAAAACCAAGAAACCGACGGGACCATCACGATATAAACTACTGATGAAAGATCCGTAAAAGTGAAGAGTGAGAGGATGTATAGAAGATATAGAGCCCGAGCAGTGTAAAGGGGAGACTACTTATAGCATTAAAGAACGGCCGGGGGACACCACCCAAGAACCTCAATAATAAAGTAAATCCCCTCGTAGGCGGCCACAAAGGGGGGTGTTAGGCGAAGCATTGGCAACCATGCTGCAACTGATATATGTGCCCTACTGGCCCCAACCTCTGCAACAGTAGTTGTATATCTCCCACCCATTTTCACCTCATTTACGACAGATTCCTTCGTTGGTTTTTGCTTTTAAAAAAACATCCCCCACGCAAGAGTTGGAAATTGTAGGAAGGACGCCCTCTATGGAGTGGTGAAGTTAGGGAAAGTAAAAATCAACCATTTAGCCAAAGTCTCCCTCTCCCTCAAACGACTATTAGGGGCCCCAAAGAAGGCATTTTCTAGGCCCAGAATTTTAATCCAAATGACTCGTCGCCGCCATCGCGAGGGAAATGGGGCTGGGTATAATCCAATGGGGAATTAGTAATACATACATAAAAGTAACACGCGCACACCAACAGGGGCACACAAGCAAGAAAATTATTAAGTGGCGAGGTCATGGACAGTGAACATGTGTGGGAGGTACAAAATTTATGTCATCAATAAAGAAGGCAACCGTGTTGGGGGTGAAATTGGGGGGGGGGGGGGCGCTTGATCGAGAGTTTCCAACGGCCGAAGAGGGAAGGGGGCGATTGTGGATCCAAATGTCAAGTTGCGGAGAATTGCGCGACTGCCGTGCTAAGCACATCTTTAGAGAAGTGTGCGCGACGTCCCTTGTTCCCATTTTCGCCTCCGTCCTCTAACTTAAGAATGAAATCTCTTCGTCTCCTCTTTTGCTGACGCTCGGCCGATAGCATCATCATTATTTGGCGCGACCAAAACATTGTGAGCTAAACTTTGGGAATTGGCCGTCGAAGAGAGAGTAATTTTCTCTTTAATGGATAACTGTTTCTTCAGCAGGTGGGTTTGGCGATGGGCGCCCCGCTTAGGACCTTCATTGGCCCATTCCATCTTGCGCTTCCACGAAAAGGCCTCGATGGAGGAGGAGTGGCCCTCCTCAGACTTCAAACTTCTATTTTTTAAAACATTTATACATGGTCGCTTTGTGTTTTTTAAAACATAAAGACCACGCCCCCCAATTCATCGAATTACATAAATGAACATAACGATATATATATATATATATATATATATATATATATATATATATATATATATATATATATATATATATATATATATATATATATATATATATAATAAAAAACTCATAAAGTGGCACGTGAGGAAATCAATAATATGAAAATTAACCAACAGGAAAATGAAAAGATGAATCAAAGCACTTTCGAACTATATTTGCAAGTTTATTTTCAAGGAATAGCATGAAAATGGAGAACACAACCTTATATAGGGTACAAAGATGCGAAGGGAACGCCCACCACATAGTACAAACCAATGGAAAAACACAATAACAAGACAGAGAAATACCAATAAAAAGATCATTAGGCAACTAATAACAGACATATGGATCCCTAAAACGATATACACATACGAGCGCCGTGTATATGAATGGAAATGGTGGGGGTAAAAACAAAACACATTTTAAAGGATTATCATTAGAACGAAAACATTTAGGGCTAAGAGTTAATCCACGATCATAGCAGAGACACGTGGTGGGGGACGTTATTATTATGGACAAAGTGAACTATATTGAAAATACGAACTTATTATTAGAAGATGAATCTACTTATGATGTCCTACAAAAAGACCCTACATTAACTACTAACAGTGAATTTCATAAAAATCTTCGATCCCTTTTAAATTACTAAATTTAAATCTAGCAAAGCTTCTCTTCCATATATGTACGGTTTGGTAAAAACTCACAGACCCAATAATCCTATGCGCCCCATTATAAGTTCGTTAGGCTCTTCCTCATATTCCTTATCAAAATGGCTTGTGAATCACTTATCCCCGCTTGTGGGGTCCATCTCCCAATCTCATATTAAAAATAGTTGTGAACTTATAGAGAAGCTTAATACAATACCTTACTCCAACAATTTCATTCTTGGTTTACTAAAGTTCCTTTAGACGATCTTCTTCCTCTCCTTGGTGATAAATGATATAATTTAGATCTTCCTGTACCGGTCAATACTTTCCTAAGGCTTATTTCTCTTTGTGCTAAAAATTGTAAATTTTCATTCAATGACAAATTTTACCTTAAAAAATTTGGTCTTCCAATGGGGGGTTGTTTATCTCCCACCCTCTCTCATTTATATATGGAATTCTTTGTGGCGTTATTCTTGCCCCCTTCCTCAAAAGATATTAACAATCTTAATTCTCTAGTCCCTTCTATTAAATTTACCCTTGAAATTGAGGAAAATGGGACTCTTCCTTTTCTTGACCTTTTGATATATAAGACGCTGTCAGGTTTTAAATTCTCTGTTTATCACAAACCGTCCAACTCCAGTTCATATATTCATTTTTATTCTTATCACAGTGTTAAAATTAAAAGAACTGTATTCACTTCTGTTTCTGCGTGCATTACGCCTTGTTAGTACGGAATTTTTGGATAAGGAATTGTCCAATATCTTTGAAATAGGTAAAAAAACTGTTGCCCTCGTCATCTTTTGCACACTTCATTAAACTTTGCTAAGAGAACTTTTTATAGAACTGATAACCCACCGGTTTTCAATTATAAAAATTGTGTTATCTTGCCATACTTTGAACCATTTTTTGGTCTCACCCGTATTTTTAAGCAACTTAATATATCTGTAAATTTTAGATATGAATCCACTTTATATAAAATGTTAGTCCACAATAATACAAGGAAAAAGGTGGAGTATATTCTATAGAATGTTCTATTTGCAATTTACCTTACTTCGGGCAAACTGGTAAATCTTTATCTACTAGAATTTACCAACATAAGTATAATATTAGAAGAGGTGAACTAAACAGCGCTTTATTTTTACATTTATCCGAAAATAACCACCCCATTGACTGGAACTCTGCAAAATTCCTTTATCATTAATTGGCATGTTGCCTAATATAAATATCTCCCCTGGCTTATTTAAACTGGACCCTGTTTTTAAAAAACTTGTACTAAATGAAATAACTTCATAATGTAGCCTGTTGTCACTCTTTATTAGTGTAATATCATTCGCATTGCCTCCCCCACCATGTGTCTTTGCTGTGATCGCGGATTAACTCTTTGCCCTAAATGTTTTCGTTCTAATGATAATCCTTCGAAATGTTTTTTGTTTTTTTTACCCCCACCATATTCCATTCATATACACGGCGCTCGTATGTGTATATCGTTTTGGGGATGCATATGTCTGTTATTAGTTGCCTAATGATCTTTTTATTGGTATTTCTCTGTCTTGTTATTGTGTTTTTCCATTGGTTTGTACTATGTGATGGGCGTTCCCTTCGCATCTTTGTACCCTATATAAGGTTGTCTTATCCATTTTCATGGTATTCCTTGAAAATAAACTTGCAAATATAGTTCGAAAGTGCTTTGATTCATCTTTTCATTTTCCTGTTGGTTAATTTTCATATATATATATATATATATATATATATATATATATATATATATATATATATATATATATATATATATATATATATACAGTGGGTGCAATAAATATCCGATACATGGTCAAAAGTTTATTTACCATAGTCACACAACAGCAAAGTAATCGAAAATTGAACATCTGATGTATTTTGTACGTTGAATACAAATTGGTATCATATTGCAAAAATAGTAAAACATTACTATGATTACGGCAAAAATATCAAACGAACGTTTCAAAAAGTATCCGATTCATCTCTGAAAACCAGTTAGTATTTGACCTTTCGTCGCTAGCACAGCTTCCAACCGTTTGGGATATTTACTTATGAGGTTCTTACAAATATTTGTAGGTATCTTGACCCATTCTTATTGGCCTATTCTTTTTAAATTTGTTAGATTTCTTGGGTTCCTTTTCTGAATCTTTAGTTTTAATTCTCGCCACAGGTTCTCGATAGGATTTAGGTCTGGCGACTGACTTGGCCATCCCATAACCTTTATTTTCTTCTGCTGAAACCACAATGCAGTACCTTTGGTTGTATGTTTTGGATCATTGTCATGTGGCAACTTCAAGTCGTCTGCAGACTGTAAGAGATTATCATCCAGAATCCTGCGATACATTCATTTTCCCTTCAATAATATGGAGTCTTCCAGGACCTGCAGAAAAGAAGCAGCCCCATACCATTATGCTGCCTCCTCCAAACTTCACTGTTGGGATTGTATTTTTAGGATCATGCGCTGAGTTTTTCTGCCTCCAACCGTGACTAACACTATTTCGCCCAAATAACTCAATCTTCGTCTCGTTTGACCATAGTGCAGCGTCCCCAAAACTTTAGACGATTTCTGTCATGAATTGGTTTCAACAAAGGTGTCTTTCTGGGTGTGCGAGAATGGAATCCCTCGTTCCTAAGAACTGCTCTCACTGTATGTTTCAGTTGCTTCCAAATTTTTCTGAACTTCAGATCGAGTCACTCGAGGATTCTTCTTTACTTTACGGACTATTTGTTTAGCCGCACGGTTTGAGATTTTAGATGGACGCCCTGAACGTGGTAGACTTGCAGTGGACTGATATGACGTGAGCCGGCGAGTGGTGTGCCACCGATGGTTGAGATTGGTATTTTTAGCATAGATGGAATTTTTCTATATCCCAAACCACTTTTATGTAACTGAACAATTAGTTCTCTGGTCCTTTTTGGCAATTCTTTAGTCTTCGCCATATTAAAATTAGAGTGTTGAACGATGACCTCCTTCTCATGCAGGTCTCAGGCACTGACTGAGGTCCGCTGTTTCACGTGGACGAAGTAGATATTTTTCTAGAAAGTGTTACAGCATTTCTGTCACGTAAACCACTCTGGAATGTTCGAGAACTATTTATTATCGCTTTAAAACATTTTGTGGCTGTGTTGGATACTTTTTGATACGGTTGGAAGCTGTATTAGCGACGAAAGGTCATATCACCAAATACTAACTGGTTTTCATAGATGTATCGGATACTTTTTGAAAAGTTCGTTTGATATTTTTGCCGTAATCATAGTAATGTTTTACTATTTTTGCAATATGATACCAATTTGTATTCAACGTACAAAATACATCAGATGTTCAATTTTCGATTACTTTGCTGTTGTGTGACTATGGTAAATAAACTTTTGACCTTGTATCGGATATTTATTGCATCCACTGTATATATATATATATATATATATATATATATATATATATATATATATATATATATATATATACATATAATGGTGCTGTGGGTAATTTGTCGCCGTTAACAGCTCTGAATTCCGCGCATGCGTGTTTTCTGGCCTCGGTTCTCTCTTATCCCTATCATAGTAGACTCAGTTGTGCATCGTCTGTGAAAGAAGCATTGCCATGGCTGAATTTAATCACCCCCAAATTTGAAAAAGGATAGCTGTGCTGCTTGGAATCCACGCAGGAAGCTCATTTGCGAAGATATCCGCATGGTTGGGCGTCAATCTGCGGACGGTGCAGAGCATCAGGAAAGAGGTGGACGAGTGAGGCTGAGATTACGAGGGTACGGCGGCTCCGAAACATCACTCTAATCCTTCTGATACGTAAAGAACCCCCAAATTTCTTGGGAGATCCAGGCCATCATTGATATAATGGAGTATCAGAGTCTCATCAGTTAGAAGTGTCAAAATATATACTTTATTACTTATACAATATGAGAAAGGACCAACTGTTGTCGCAGAAGATGAAGGACAATGGAGAAGAACGTGGTGCGAAGCTTTTAAACCAACTGAAGCATCCCCTCAAGCCTTCTGGTTCTTCTCTGAGGAGAAGAATTTCTGCCAGGACCACTGAGTGGTGAACTCGCAAAACAACCGCTGGCTTGTTGTGTCCCCAAAGATGCACCGAGAGCTATGAAGACCAAGTTCCCGGTCCACACAATGGTGTCTGTGGTAGTCAGTAGTGAGGACCACGTTATTCCTCTGGAGGGCTATAAATGGTGTCTGGAGGATTTGGTGTTGATCTAGATTCAGGAGGTGGTCGTTTTAAGGCGGTAAGTGTGGTGGCAGCAGGACTCTTCACTACCTAACAGAAGCAAGAGGACCCGGTCTTGTTTTTGTTTGTTTTTTTTTAACCACATTACTCAGAACATCTGGCTTCAGAGCTGCAACCCCTTGGACTATTTTGTGTGAGGCTTGGTTGAGAGATCAACAAGTCCCCGTATACCACCAGGGTGGACATTAGGTCGAGGATCACCACAGTTTTCACCCCAACATAGAGATCTTCGAGAACGTCTGCAGGTAGCTTCCGACGCCGCATGGAAGCCTCGGTTGAGGGCGAAGGTGATTTCACTGAATAAAATGAACAGTACAAAAATCATTCGAGTCTTTAACTTTGGTCAATTTATTGGTATAAATCAACTGATATCTTCCTTTATATTGAGGTTAGGCAACAAATACCCAACTCCACTCTGAATAATGTATATATTGTCTGTGTGAAAGTGAATCCAATTGAGAAAATGTAATTACTACGACCCATTGAACTTGCAGTTCCGTCATGAATAAAAACAATGTTCAGCAGTTTCAGTTGAGTTGCAATGAACAGTAGACAAATACTAATATTGTACTAAAATTGCCGAAATGAGCAGGAAGCAGCCGCCGATATCTGTTCAGAAACAATTCAATCAAAGTCTCGTTATTGTGAAGTCAATGGACAAAATATTAACGCCATCATAAATAATCGAGTATTTCTTAGTGCCCTAAAAAAACATCGAAAACCAAGGGGGTATTCCTCCTCTTTACATTAAATATAAGCTCCTAAAGAAGCCAAAAGAGATTACTTGGGGGTCCCCAGAGAATCAAAGAACAATATTCTTATTTCTATTATTGCAAAAAAGACAAAATATATTTTTATAATTTCAATTGAATTTTGTTTTACATTATACACTGCAGTCTGTTTAGTTAACTAGCGTAAGAATCTTTTATTTAGGCAATACCTTAAAATTTCCATACTGAGTATCATAGCCAGATCTCATGTCATTCTTCAAGGTCGGCTTTGAGTTTTTTTGTGTAGTGGAAATTACCAACACAGGTTCCTACTCCAAACTCTTTATTCACTCTTATGTGCGTTTCGCATTACGCAAGCAGTCATTTATTATCTTTCTCTTTTTAACAACCCGTGAGCTAGAAACGGCGCTGAAAATTCCAACGACTTTGCAACTGGTCTATAATAATAAAAAACATCGGACCCATTAGAGAACCTTGTGGTACTCCATTCGCAAGAGGGAAGGGGATGCTGAAAGAAACTTTAAAATACGTTGATCGATGCGCATCAGAAGGCGTTTCAACGGTGCCGAGGTCAACGGACGGTGGTCGATGGACAAGAACCCCATCGGAGGCTAATGAGGCAACAGCGAAAAGCCTGGATGAAGGAAAGCCTGGATGAGCTAGGACGAACGACCGTAGCACGCACGCGCGTCTCTTGACGGGCGCCTTCGAAGGGAGCAGCCACGGGTCGCTCGGCGTCTTCGAGAGGCAGACACGCGACAGAAGAGGTACTATAAACAGAGAGATAAGACCCTACCCTGCTATAAACAGAGAAGACCCCACCCTGCCATGAACAGAGAAGACCCCACCCTGCCATGAACAGAGAAGACCCCACCCTGCTATGAACAGAGAAGACTCCACCCTGCTATGAACAGAGAAGACTCCACCCTGCTATGAACAGAGAAGACCCCACCCTGCTATGAACAGAGAAGACCCCACCCTGCTATGAACAGAGAAGACTCCACCCTGCTATGAACAGAGAAGACCCCACCCTGCTATGAACAGAGAAGACCCCACCCTGCTATGAACAGAGAAGACCCCACCACGCTATGAACAGAGAAGACCCCACCACGCTATGAACAGAGAAGACCCCACCCTGCTATGAACAGAGAAGACCCCCCTGCCCAACATGGATTCATTTAATCGTGAAAAGCTCTCGCCTAATCCAACATGAACCAATTTGAATGAGGGGACCAAAGAGAGAGGGGGAAAACAATAGGAAACTAAATCTTTACACAAGGGGAAGCGGGACAATTGATCCCCAGAACAGGGGGCACTGAAGAGAATTTCGACTTTGAACCCCGTCGAGGGGGAAAAGGGGCAATTTAGGAAGTGTTCTCGTCGAAATTTCGTGTTTTTACAGGTACTAGAACTATAAAAAAGGGTGGGTGAACGCGACTCTTCCCGAATCGACCGCAGCTACCATAGTTCTAATTACCCCCCCCCCCCTCCCGGGGATTGGCAGCTTGTATTCTTTTAATCGCTAATTGGAACATTTACTCTATGCTTCCAGCTAAAGGGTTGAAATTTACCTTACATAAATTACTGGAAAACGGGTGTAATCCAACGTGGGCGTGCACCCCCCCCCTCCCTGAACAAAAATGATTCTGAACATTCAATTAAACTACATTAATTTCCTCAAAAAAATACAATTTCAGTCAATAATAAATTAATAATTTTTGGAGTGCATCTGACCCTGAAAAATCCCCCTCCCGTCTTCGGGTCCTTGTCGTGGAAGGTGACTAATCCCGGATAAGGGTGGGGGATCTTGCAAGTCGCCTCTCTTTAACTGCATCAACGTGACTAAAAATTACTAACTGCCACCGGAGACTCCGTTTATTCGGAGAGGTGATGCGCGCCAACACCAATTTTTTGGTAGGTGTGGGCGATGCTGGTGATAGTAATACGGGAGATTAGTTGGAAGGGGGGTGGGCGCACGGCCCTTGCGAGAACGTGCGTCCAAACCCTTGCTCCTCGGAGGGCGGTCAGCGGCTACTCAGAGGTCGCCGATGACCATGCTAAGTAGCGACCACGACGGGGCGCGAAAAGGGTTGGGTGAGGGGTGGGGGATTCAGCCACCCTCAAGAAATCGGCCCCCGTCCCCAAATCGATCGAGAAGGGCGCCCTCGATATCTCCCGAGGCTTCGTCTCGGGGTCTCCCGATGGAGCTGAGCGGAGGACGGCATCCCGCCGGTGATCCTCTGGCGGCAGACACGGGCTATTATTTCGGACAAAAAACGTTGACCAACGAAGGAACGTTGGCAAGAAAGTCACAAACAGAGGTTTGGTGTAAATTGGGGAAGTGGCAATGTATGGTAGGGAGCCCGAAAGAACAAGACTCAAGAACCATGGGCCGGGAAGAGGCAAATCTCCTTCCCCTCTTCGGGTCCTTGTCGTGCGAGGTAACTAATCCCGAATAAGGATGGGCTCTACAAGAGAGCCCCCCCCTTAATCTCGCGGGGTTCCTTGCCAAGAGGCCCCTTGCTGGACGTACCCCCCCCCCCCGAGTGTAGTGCGATATCCCCATTCGCACCAGGGTTGTGTTTATTCCCGATTAATATAAAAGCGCGCGACCCCAAGTTACAGTACGTGACTGAGGAAAGGTGGAGGGGTGTGTGTGTGTGTGTGTGTGTGTGTGTGTGTGTTGGGGGTGGGGGGCTCGGGTGTCCTTCAAAACAACCACCTTGATTCCACGCAGATTGCTCACATCAAGAATGTTGCACAACGGAGACGTACACTTAACTAAGAGTCGTACACACGCACTTACACAAACAGGTATATATATAAAAAAAGAAGAGGTGGATTTCATAGTGAGCAAATCTCGCTTGAAACCGTATAAATTAAAAAAAAAAATAATAATCTTCAACCTAAACACGCGTGTGTGAGCGGCAAAAGCGAGCGGTGAGAAAATGGCTACGGAAACACGCCAGCACGCCACTGCACATAGCCAGAAGAGCATTTATCAATGTCTGCCAATAAAGGCGCAATTATGGGCGAAGCTGAGCGCATCGAGAAACAGTAAACTCATCGAGCGGTCAAACCCCCCTCCTCCCTCCCCCCTCGTCCGCCGTCCGGTGTGATACAGAGAAAGGGGAAGAGAAGAAGAACACGAGACGACGGCGGAAGAAAAGGAACGGAAGGAAAAGCGAATCCTACACAGGGAAATGGAAAAACGAGGAAAGAAGAAAGGGGACGAACAGAAAAGCGCTACCTACACAGAGAAAGTGGAAGAAGGACAGAGGGAACGGTGACGGGGGAAGAAGGGTGACGGAGGGAAAAGCGTCAATTTAAAGAAGAACGATACCTAGAAAGAGGACAGAAAAGGGATATCTTGAGCGAAAGAGGAGATAAGGGGCGCGGGGGGGGGGGGGTGAAAACCCCCGATACCTATAAAGACAAGAGAGAGAGAGAGAAGGACAAACGGGGGAATCCAGGGTCGTTTGGAAGGGGCGGTCGCCGGCAGGTAGGCCCATTCGATCCGTCTTCCACCTCGGTTCTGCACGTCCGAGCAAATGGGGAGCGGATGGCGAAGCAAAACTCGCCTTCGGAAATAGGGAGGAGGTGAAAGGAGGGAGGGGGGGGGGGGGGCATTCGTTCAGCTACCGAGAGGATCACCCGCGCCCTACCCAAAACGCAACACGAGAATCAGGACTCTACACCCACCACCGAGTTGCAAGAGCTGAAATTTGGGTAGGTAAAATTCGTAATTATCCAGTAGCACCTTCCTTTGCCCCCCCCCCCCTCCCAGCCAATTTTCTTGATTAGAAAGAGGGCGCAGGTGCAGTAGGCAGTCGTGTTGAAACTGTCCACACATATTCACTTTCTTTTCGAAATAATGGAGATGACCACGCTGGATCTCGCTAGACGATGGAGAAACAGAACAGGGCTTTAAATTTCATCTTAATATTTATTTATATATTCATTCTAACTTAGCATAACTACCCCATTTTACGCGCCCCTCAGCCGGTACTTGAAATACAGAATTCGCTGAGTGATTTTTGCACCAATGAGAACCGGGAGAGGAGAAGGCATTTACTTTGCCAAATTAGGACTCCAATAAGCCGGGGAATAAAGCTAATTTGTCTCAACGCCAAACTTGGGTTAACGACAAAAACTGGCGCAGAAACTAGGGTTTCTGCATTTCCCAAACTGTACTATAAGTTTCTGTAGTTGCAAAACTAAGAAGTAGAGAGCAGAAGACTCAACAGCAGAAACCTCAGCCACGGCTGGAAGATCCTTAGGGTAGATATACACACACTTGAACGACCAGCATTACAGGAAGAGTGTCTCTTTAAAACTTAACCAAAATATCTACCATTTTGTTCTTCCGACAAACTTCTCGACCAAATTCCATGAAGATCCATCGAAAAGTTTTAGCATAATTTTCAAAACCAAACACTCAACACAAACATACCATTCAATATTAAGACAAGTGTAGTATTTAGGAGAGAGAACAGAATATTTGAGCACACCTTAAGGCTATTTAAATAGTTTATTTATGACCACCCCCACCCCACATTTGCCAATCAGCTGCTCTTTGACATCTCCATGAAATAAAACCAGAACCAATTGATTTTTAGTCGCGTGCTCCTATAAGTTAGTATGTCGGTAGGTCGGTCAGAGGGTAACCATTTTACTTTTTAATGAGTTTGGGCGCAATAAGATCGTAACTATTCGGCCGATTCTAACGAAATTTAAAACCCTTATGTTGTTTTACATTCTCCTTCGAAGGATATAATTGCTAAAGTCCTCCCAAGTTAGTCCAGTAATTATTGAAAGATTGGAAGGTTGCAAGGTCATCGTAAGTCAGGATAATTGAGAGAACGCGACTTAGGGCTTGTTTTACTTCGAGGATTCGTGCCCAAGTGTGCTCCAACATACCAACCACACTTCGATATAATTCCATGCAGAGAAAACGAAAGTTTTTTTTTTGTTTTTTATGAGCCTATCTGGCGACTACCCACTTGGGCATAAGTCGACGCAATCACGACAACAGAGCACTAGGCTACTTTAAAATAAAAATATGAAAACACTACAACAATAAAAAGGCAAAATGCCAACAATTAGAAAGCAAGATCCGGCGTCGGGGGGAGGTCCGCCTCCCCCCGGCGCAGGAGCGTGCGATCTACAAAGAAAACAACAACAATAAAACAAAACCTAGTTAAATAAAGATGAGAAGGCGGGCCTCCCCCCAAAAGTCTATAAGTCCACTAGTCAATGTACACGAACTCGGCCCGAGTATAAGGGACAGGCGGTGGCGACCCCGCCCATCCCGTTAGCGGGAGGGGTTAACGTACGCGGAGATTGCCCAGACTGGGACATTTAACAAGAATGTGCCGAACAGTCTGGGGGATAACACAGTCTGCACAGTAGGGCGCAGAGAGCGCTCCATCTAATGCCGGTGCGTCCCGCGAGTGTGCCCCTTTCGGAGAAGACATAAAGCATGCTGAAGCACTCGCGGTATTGGGAGGGTCGGTCCATGGGAACAGTCACGGCGTAACGGCACGCAACTTTAAGTTCCCTTCGACCGTCTCCCATCTTCTTTGCCAAGCATCCCGAAGAGCTGCCCGGATTCCTGCCATGAAGTCGGTGTGAGGAAGAGCGAAACGCTGGTCCGGTTGCAGAGTCCTCGCGGCCTCTTTGGCGCCCTCATTCCCCGCAATTCCTACAGGTCAAGGAACCCAGCAGAAGATAATCTCGACATCAGCCCAGCTTGCAAAAACCGTGGCGTCACGGATATCGCGAACCAGGGGATGCGGAGATTCCAATGCCCCAAAAGCACTCAGGGCGCTTTGTGAGTCGCTATAGATCACAATCCGGTCTCCGAACCGGGCACGTCGCGTGATCTTCCGTACCGAGTAGTGTATTTCCACCAGCTCGGCCGTGAAGACAGACGCAGCGCCTGGCAGAGCCCCGCTGACTTCAAACAAGGGTATACGGCGTGGAAGCCGACCCCTTCTTGGGACTTGGAGCCATCCGTATACACTGGGACGGTTCCAGCGTGGCACGAGGTGTGCTCCAAAAAGATCGAACGCAATACTCTCAGCGCTGTAGAAGCTTTGGAAGCAGAGGCGTGGCGACAAATAGCCAAATGTGGTACCCTCCAGGGTGGCGTCCTGGGCAGAACCAGGGTCGCCACCGGCCCGAGAGCTATACCTAGCTCTAGAAGGAGTTTACTGGCCATAAACCCAAAAGGCTTAGGATATGACTGGCGTCTCTGGGCGGCATAGGCAGCGTCGAAATCAGCTGCGGATGCAGTGAGAGCTGTTGGCGAGTGAGAGGCGCCAGGCTCGCACGTACTGGCGAATAATGCACTGTAAACGGCGTAGAGTGGGTGGCATCTCACCAGCATCGACTAGTAACCTCTCAATGAGGAAAGTGCGGAAGGCACCGGTCGCAAGGCGGAGGCCGGTATAGTGGATCGAGTCCACCTTCCGCGATACACGCTCGGCTACGGATGCATAAAACTCGCATCCGTAGTCAAGCTTCAAACGAACAAAGGATCGATAAAAAAGTAAGACAGTAGTCCTATCAGCGCTCCAAGCGCTGAACATCAAGGAACGTAGAATATAGATGTGGTGGGTACAAGAGACCATAAGACTGCTAATATGAGCCTCCCAGGTCAGTCGTCGCTCAAATACAAGAGCAAGGAAACGGTGCGACTCAACCACTTACAGGCGTACTCCATCCAGAAACAAGTCTAGGTCAGGGTGGAACCGTAGATGTCAGAAGAAGTACACCACCTTAGTCTTGGCCAAGGAAAACCGAAACCTGTGCGCTTCGGCATAGCGAGACGCGCGGTTCAATACCTGATGTAGTCGACGTTCCAGATAGGCATCTGAGCCGCGCCCAAAGAGATCGAAAGGTCGTCCACGTAGAACGTAGCGAGAACATCTTCCGGCAGCACCGAGGTGATGCCGTTGATGCTCAGGGCAAAGAGTGTAACACTAAGAACGCTTCCCTGCGGGACACCGTCTTCCTGCTCATTTGGGCCGGAGAGGGCTCCCCCCCTCCCCCGTAGGCAAAATCGACGATCTCGCAAAAATGCAGATATAAACATTGGGACGCGTCCCCTCGCCCCCATCGTGTGAAGAGCCTCCATGATACCGTATCGCCATGCGGTATCATAGGCCTTCTCCAGATCGAAAAAGACTGTGGCGTAGTGCTGTCTACGAAGGAAAGCCTCGCAGACGGCATTTTCCAGTCGGAGCAGAGTATCCGACGTGAAGTGGAACTTGCGGAAGCCGCATTGTGCAGAGGAAAGATGGCCTCCGCTGTCCAGAAAAAAGGCTAAGCTAAGATTTACCAATTTTTCCATCAACTTGCACACGCAAGAGGTTAAAGAAATTGGGCAGAAACTGGCCGGAGTAGAGTGATCTCTCCCCGTTTTGCGAAAGGCGTGCACAGTAGCGATTCGCCAGGAATCCTGGAGGAGACCCTATACCAAGATCCTGATGAACAAATCTAACAGAAAGGCCATGCCTACCTCACCCAGGCGTCGAAGCATGGCGTATGGGGAAATCGTCCGGACCATGGGCGGTGTCCGCGCACGAAGCAAGCGCGTGTCGTTGGAGGGTTCTCCGCCTCTTGAGGGAAAGTCCAGGCGGCGGCCTTCCGCGACATCACGACGTGCATTGAATGCTTGCGGAGCAGCATCCCAGCTAGAGAATGCGTTGAAAGCGGTCGCGAAAGATTCCGCCACGGACGCGGGATCCGAGATTGGGGTCATGCGAGAACTTGCTTTGAATCCTCTTGACTCGCTTCCACACCTCTGCTAGAGGGGTCTTCACGTCAAGTGAAGACACGTATGCCCGCCAAGAAAAGCGGCGGGCGTGTTTCGAAATATACCGCAACCAAGCCCTAGCCCGACGAAATTCAGCGACAGTGAAATCGTTCGGGAGGCGCTTATAGCGCATGTAGGCATAACGCTTCTGTTTGAGGGCCGTCTCACTCTCGGCCGACAACCAAGAGAGTGGTCGGCGTGGAAAACAGCCAGACGTTCTGGGAATAGTAGTCAGGCCCGCGGCCATGAGGTTGCCGGAGAAGAACTAATCGGCCTCATCTACCGACCTAAACTCCTCGACTAAGATAGAGAATTCAGTCAGTTCCTGAAATGCAGACCACCGCGCCCTCGCCAAGCACAACCGAGGTGGGCTATCAGGCGGCAGCCGCCCTGAAAATGATATTTGAATGGGAAAGTGATCAATACCATGGAGGTCATCGACCACTCCCCAATCAAAATCAGGCTGTGCATCCGGAGAAAACAGATATATATATATATATATATATATATATATATCAAGGTAAGAAAATAAAGCGGTTCTCGGGCAGTGATGCGTAAACTCATCTACATTTAGGACACCCAAATCAAGCTCTTCGATCAGATCGGCAAGGACTTGTCCCTTGGGATTTATTGAGTAGTCTCCCCAGAGAGGATGTCTGCCGTTCAGATGTCCAAGCAAGAGAAAGGGCCTCGGCAACCGTGCCACGACGCGGCGGAAGTCCCCCGCGTCGAAGTCAGCTGACGGTGGAATGTACGCTGAAATGATAGTATACCTCCTATCCAGGTGCAGCTGCACAGCCACTGCCTGAAAGGAGGTATCTAATGTAAAATGAAGAACGGACACATCATGCCGGGTCTAAACCGCGCATCCTCCAGCCCGTCCCCATTCCGTGGTGGTGGGGTCGCAAAACCCTTATACTCCGGGAGGGTGGGCAGGGGGCACGCGCCTAGCATGGTCTCCTGACAGAAACATAGCTAACGGGTACTGGGACGAAACGAGCTTCCGCAGCTCCTCCCAGTTGGCCTGGAGTCCACGGCAATTCCATTGAAGGAATTTGCCCTCCAGGCCTAGCTCGGGGAAGTCGCAGGGGCCGTCCTCGAACAGAGGACCCTCACGGGAATGGCCGTACGCTTCCCGGAGGCAGAACCCCGGGCGCTGTTGGCCGAACAAGGCACTGAAGGCACTGCAACCTTCGAGGACTTATTGGAAGAGGTTGGGCTCGCCATGCGAGTCTCTTCCTCCCTCCGCCTCGAAACCTTAGGCGGGCGTGGCAGCTTCCGAGGTTGGGGGGCCTCTTTTCGAGGGTACACCGTCTCTGAGCCACTCAGCCTACCCCTACACGAGGGCGAAGGAGCCGAAGAACCTTTGTTGCTGTCCTCCTTTGGGGGGGCAGCTTTAGGAACCCCGTAAGATGGCCTGGCGACCAACTTAAGGGGCGTTGCCTCCTGTGGGTCTAACGACTCGGTGGAGGCGCGTGGCCGTGTCGCTTTACGGGGAAACGATCACGCTGGGGAAAGGGGAGGGAGCCCTGGTTTCAGCCGGGGCTGGGTGTGGGCCCTTTTTGCCGCCAGCTTTACCAGGGGAGCCCCCGGGTTTAGTAGAACCCGCAGAAGGGCTCCGAATGGGCGCGGAAACAACCGTGCTCGTTGGCCTAGATGAGCCAGGAGCAGAGGGTGTCTTTCCCAGGCAGAGGTGGGATCGCCAGGACCAAGTCCTTAGCCTCGCGGATTGAGAGTCGATCCTGGGCCTGAACGGCCAGGATTTCTTTCTCAAGGAGATATGCACCACATTGCTTCGAAGAAGGGCGGTGCCTCTCTCCGCAATTGACACACTTGGCCACACACGATTTGGACTTATCTTGTGCGGCCTTGGAGCAATTTACACAGACTTCGGGGGACCCCGACTTTGCACGTCTACATGATCGATTCGTATGGCCGAAGCGGTGACAGTAATAGCACCGCCGCGGCAGTGGCACGAATGCCTTCACGCGGTAGCGGTACCAACCGGCACGCACCGACTCAGGGAGCTTGTCACAGTCGAACGTGACGAAGAGTGTAGGGGTGGGTCTCGAGGCCCCTCCCTGTTTTCTCATCACACGCTCGACCTTGACCGCCCCATGGTCGGCCAGCTCTAAGGTGATGTCCTCAATGGAGTAGTCAACGAGTTCCCTCGCATAAACTACTCCTTTCACAAAGTTCATGGTAGAGTGCGGCGTCACACTCACCGGGGTGCCATGAAGTGTCCGAAGAGCACTTATCGTGGCCGCCTCGGCGGGATTCGCCGCATTCGCCAGAAGGCCCCCGTCCGAGAAACGGGTCACCTTTGGCTCTCTACCAATTGCCCTAGCTAATCCTCTCCTCTGATGGATCATGTTGCCCTTGGCCAACATGGTGCCATCAGTGGAGCGAACAACTTAGAATCGTTTGAAGCCAGCGGGCTCGAAAACGCCAGGTAACCTCTGAATGAGGGGCCCCGATGTCATCGAGGCTACGCCCTGTGCACTTTTAGTATTAGTCAGGGGCTCCGCAACAGGAAGGGCAGAGGGGCCAGATGTGCCGATCTTGGCTTGGTCGCTTGCCAAAGTGGCAGCAGACCCATCCGTCCCCGTAGCCCCCCGCGGGTGGAGAGGAGCCCCGAGCCTTCTTAGTCTTTGTCTTTTCCTTTTTATGAGAGGAGGGCGGGGAATGAACCCGTTTCTCACCTCCGCCGATAGGAGCCCCTAGGCCAGATGGACCGGCCTCAGCCAGATCCTTCTCCGAAATCGAGAAGGTCCTGGTGACGCAGGGGCATCATCCGGAGGAGATCCCTTCCCTCCTTGTACTGCCTCAGAATCCACAGCCGTTTGATGTGGAACTTGCATAGGGGCGGATTCGGGTTCGGTGCTTGGCGCCGAGCCCGGATTCCCCCACATGGAAGGCCCTACCGTCTGAGGCTGGGTTTCCTCAAGGACCATGTCTATCACAGGAGGGGCCTCCAGTTGGCCATCCCCTCCCAGAACATCGCAGGTCCCCTTGACAGCGTCACCACTCTTGTTTGGGGAGGCACAGGCCTTGACCCCGGCAAGGTTCAATATTCTTGCCAGCAGGTCTTTTGAGGGAAGCGAACGAAGGGGCCTGGCTTCCCTCTCCCCCCTAAGGGGGCTTGCCCTACCGAGCCGCATACACGAACGACGGTCGGCAATGGGATACCTGCTGACTTTTTTGACAGTCCCCTTAGAAAGAAACGGAGGGACCTCCGGTGGAAATAGGGAGGTGCCCGAAAACACTTCCAGAGAAGGGGGTGAGGGGGAGTCCCCTTCACCCGTAGGCGTAGGAGAGGAGTAAGCATCCTCTCCGGTTAAAGAAATATGGAGGGTCCCCTGCGCAGGGGGGGGGGGGCTCCATTTTTTCGGTGGAGCTGCCCGAGGGTGGCTCCGTTGATGAGCAAGGGGGAATTAGGGGGAGATTTTGTTTTTTAACATGATTGGGCATGGTGACCCTATAATTTTCTGCGGGACGCAATAGCTCATCACCTCTCACAGTTGCCCGCACTGCAAGAGGTGCTTACAGGCCTGGCAGAACCAGGCGCCACCATTTGGGACCACCCCTCCCGCCTTGTGGCATGGTGGCCTTGCAGTCCACCGGCATGGCGGCTCCACCTTAAACACGGCGTAAAAAGATAGATTGTGAAGAGGAGAGGAAAGGGGATGTGAGGAAGGTATGGGTGGGGATGAAGCAGGTTGTTAAATAAAACAACATCCTAAACCGGAACTCAGGGGTTAGGGAACGTCCTCCCTTCCCCCCTCAGCCCCGATCTTGGACGGTTGGCTTGAGAAGAAGGTCAGCATCTACCCTGTAAAATTAGAGGCTGACCACAGAAAGTTGTGGGAGAGGTATGAAAAGCGAGGAAATACAAGTGTTTTGAAGGAAGGAGAAGAGGCTAAGCTGGGGCCGGACGGAGCGCTGGATCCCGTCAGCACGGCGGCCAGGATGGCAAATCGCCGCGCCCCTTACGGGGGGAGCAAGTAGTAAATCTTTTCTACTAAATCACTGTGGGACACTTGAAGACAAAACATAAAGGTGAACCTTCTCTCGCAGGAGGAAAGCAGGCAGAGCAGAAGAAATGCAGAAGAAAGAAAAGAAGAGAAAAATGCAAGAAGATAGAGGTCAAGTTTATGTCATGCAAGAAAATTTCTACAACAAAACAGCTAACTCTTAAGGAGACATTTGATACTGGAAAAAAATGGGATTCCAAACACCCTGAACAGATTGAAGGCCAAAAGCTTCTCACTTATTGGCTTTGTGATGGATTGAAGTCCTATGAAACTGTAGGAAATGCACATTTCCAAAGTTTTGTAAACCATCTTTCAAAAAAGTTCAAAGTTCCATCTGAAAAAAATAATAAGGACTGAACTTGTGCCAGAATTAAATGAAAAAGCTTAGTATGCTGTCAATCAGTCATTAAAAACTAACTCCATTAAAAATGGAACTTACATCATTACAACTGACATTTGGTCATTCCCAAGCAAGGATTCAGTCATGTCCATAACTGTCCACTGGATTACAAGGGATTTCAAGAGGAAACTTGCAGTATTGCAATGCATTCGCTATAATACAGCTCATACTGCATCAAACCTCTCTCCATCTGTGAAGAATAGATGCACTGACTGGGGATTAAGTAACATGCATGTCATTGTGACAGACAATGACAGTAACATCGTTCTCGCAGTAAAAAATGCAGGATATCAAAGCATAGGATGCTTCTGCCACATCCTACACTTAGTCGTCCATCATTAGGGGTTTGAACAAAGTGGAGTTAAGCTGATGATTAACAGGTAATATGGATATGTTTATGCAATAAAATAGGAGAACTTAATAATCTTAAACTTGAATTATAATTGTTTGTTGATTTCGAAAAAATTATCCATCTTGACAATCATTTGTATAACACCAATTAATATTAATAATATGTATGCCTACTGAGGTTGTACAGCATTTCTCTTAAACCAGGGTGAAAACTCTTGTAAAGAAGTTGAGGCGAACAAAAATGAAAGCAATCTTCAATAAATATAAAAAACAAGCTGCTGTGCCTAGGAACAGTATGCTGTTGGACTGCGAAACTCGATGGGGAAGTGTCTACACGATGCTAGAGCGATGCTAGAGCGATGCTAGAGCGATGCTAGAGCGTGCCCTACAACAAAAACAGGCAATTAAATTTGCTGAAGATGACCCAGATCTCAACATTGTTGCTGAGTCGAAGGTAACAATTTTACTAGATATTGATTATTCAGCACTCGTATATAATTAATTCTGTGAAGTGTGAATTTATCACCCTACTGCTTATATATACTGTATATATATATATATATAGTTGTGTGAAGTAAGGAGGGGTGCTGGGAACATCCCACAGATGCTAGCAGGTTTAGATATAATCCTTTGTAAAAAAAATACTCTATTGCTAAAAAGTCCTTTTTATACCTGCTATTCCTTCAGATAACTCAAAATGTTTGGGACCTCATCCATAAAGCTATAGTCCTGCTTGGACCAATCAATGCAGCAACTAAGGCGGCAGAAAGTGACACAGCATCAGTGTCTGACATCATCCCCCTCATGAAGAGGATCAAGTTTGAGATCTCACAAGTTTCAAAAGCAGGAATTGCAACTATGAAAGAGACGCTGCTAAAACGTGCAACAATTTTCATTTCAAACTTGTTAACCATAAGGTATAATTTTTATCCTAAATAATAGTATCTTTATTGCGCACATAGCTGCAGCGTAGTTACTAAGTATAATAACTGTATTTGGTGATGTGATATTTTTAATTCAGGTATCTGGAAGGTGGGGATTCAAGAGCACATTTTGTTAATGTGGAGCAAAATCCCTTGAGGGTAGTAGCCACTCTCCTAGACCCGAGGTACAAAGCTGCTGCTTTCCAACACAAAGAATACAGCCAAAGATGAAAGGAAAAGTTGCTCTCTTTAGTTATCTCAGAGCTAAATCGAGTAATTGCGGAAGCGGCAGACTCTGCAGAAACGGTGACAGACACAGCTGAACCAAGAGACAATCCTAAGTCTGACGAGGTGAGAAAATAAAAATGGCTGATGAATAAGTATTAAAGTGTACTGATAGGAAACTGTAGCTGAGAATATAACCCAAGATAGCAGCAAGCGAGGTATTAACTTATTCAATTCGAATGACATCGAGTCAAAGGCAAAAGAGCATAAGGTGTTAGGTAATATATAAATTGCTGTTAATTTATTCAGTTTTTTTGTTTGATACAGGAAGATAGACTTATAATTTTAATTATACATCTTCACTTTTTCAGGAATGTACAGCATCTTCCATGTCATGCTCATGGGATTTTGTTCTCAGGAACAACTCAGACGACTTAAGAAAAGGTTCAGGGCTGTGTCTTAATGTGACTGAGGCAGCAACTACTGAGGTCAACAAATACCTGAAAATGAAGCTCAAGTTCTGGGCAGCGCACAACAGTGAGCTTCCAGAGCTGTCACCTTTGGCAAGAACTTATCTGGGATCACCACCGAGGCTAACAGCTAGCGAAAGAGAGTTTAAAGTTGGAAAAACACTTCAGAAGGATCGTGTCAAATTAATGCCAAAGAATGTAGAAAACTGCTGTTTCTGAAGTATACCTTTAGAGCCATTGCCTATGAAACTTCATTGCCAAGTGTTCCTGAAGGGTTCATTGCACCAAACTCTACAGAATATGATGTCGATCTCGACACAGACACCGATACTGATCATTCAGAGGATGTGTAATGTTCACTCCTCATCAAGTAATTTTTTTTTATTGCAAAGGAATTGATAAAAGGAAATAGTAAATATCTATTATTACAGTATACGAGTGCTTACAACGTTGAAAATAAAACTATTGTTTCAATAAATGAATTTTCAATTTCCACAAATGATTAAGGTATAAAAATACAAACTCCGGCTCCAACCCCGGTTTTGACACAATGGATGGCCGGGGCCGGGGCCGGGGTGGAAAAAAATGGCCGGGGTTAGCCGCGGTTGGTCTATAGCGAACACGGTGGAAAACCAAACCAAACGAAGGGAATAATAAAAAGGGGAGTAGCCCCATTGTTTCCCCCCTGTAGATAAGTAAACAAATTTAGGAATACTCACATCTTAAAACCTGGTTCATGATGAGGAGCGAGCAATTCTCAACGCGTCTGAAACAGGATCAAAATCACAATATAAATATACATACCACCATTTCTAAAAAGCGCGCACCAACTAGGGCCTCTCCGCCAATAAGTCCCCCTCCCAAACTTAATATTATGAAGTAGTGGGGACGCAAAAATGTGCGTAAAAATAAATAGGTACAGAATATGTCAATGACTTAATTGGAGGGTATAGTGACGAGAGTTACAAGTGGATAGCCTCAATGTAAAGGATTTTCACACCGGCTGAAGCAACTGAAGCTCCTAAACACTCCATAGCACGATTTCCACTTAGAGAAAGGTGGTGGTGTGGTGGGGAACGCCTCACACTACAACCTTTCAAGCCATGAGGAAACAAAGCACAAATATTGACAAGGAATAGAAAAGGACTGGCAGGAGACGTTTCGAGTGGAAACCCCGGCGCCATCAATCAATCGAAAGGCTCTTATCTTTCCCCGTCAAGGATGACACCACAACATCCAGGCTCTGATCCATCTACCTTAGTCCAGGAACCTTTTCCCTACAGATTATAGGGTTTTAGCGTTCAAAACGAAGCAAATGCGACAAAATGATGCTTGGTTCAATGGCATTATATACACCACTACCTTTCGTAGTCAAAAACAGAACTTAAGTTTTAGGTAACCTGATAAAAGTAGAATCTTTGATGACTGCCTACCATCAGACGACCAATGATACTCAAATTACTTTAATAAGGTCAATGCCTAATTTTCGAAACAAAAGGTCAGAGAACATTCAAGATGGGCACACCAATTAGTAGAGCCCAAATTTTATCAAAATAATCCGGCTTTGAACTTCTTAGTGAGCTTTTCCGAGGGCTTGCATATAATCACGCACGTAATGAAATTCGCAGGTTACAGATACTTGCAGGACGAATTAATAGTATTATTTTATTTAAAAAAAACAACAGAAAACTAACGAATCACCACAAGAAAATCTTTGAAAAGAGGCCTATGGATAGGCTTCCCAAATTTCCAGAACGCGAAACCGGGACACGATCTAAATGTAGGAATATACACACCATTTTATGGATATTTTTAGATTCTCTTTGAAAAAAACTCTTATTTCTCACTGCCGTGAGTCTTTATCAGCATTTGTTTTGTTTTTTTAATTCCCCGCAAGTTAGTTCAATATACAGTTTGCAATAGAGTGGAGCATTTACAGTTGATAAACCAACCACCCAGCCTCTTTCCTGCGGCCATACATTGTTGATAATGGAAAATGCCCCCACAACTGGAGTTGATGTACCTAGGAGACATAAAAATGTACTCTACAATACGTTTGAGGTTGGAGAGAGAAATACTCTGGTCCTTCAAATGATTAAACATTTGAAACCATTTCTCCTAACAAGTGAAATTTTCAGTTTTTCCGAAATTTACACTTTGAAGACCAAAATGCCTCGGTAACCACCACTTCATCAAAAGGGTCGTCTAAATTTATTATATTACTTGATTGTTTCGTTAATTTTACCAACAGATGGTTATATTTGAGGTCAGGCAATGTCTATACTATTTATCCACGCAAAGGATTAACTCAGCCAAAGCTTTTCTTCCACACTTCGATGTAATCAAGGCAGCGATCATAAAAATTTTTAAATTCTTGCATGATTAGCAGCATCGATAATTCCATTATCCTCTTTAGGGAAGAAATTTATTATCTCACCTTTCTTATAAATTCGTTTTCAATCTTTTTAAATATGCAAGAATATCAGAAGTAGTTGCTTTGGTTTTCTCCATAGACAATATTTTTTTATTAAACACATCTAATTGGCCATAGATGAACAACAAATTCATTTCCCCACAGCCAACCTCAAATAGGTAATTTTAAATTAGTACGAATTGGTTCTTCAAAAATGTCTAAGATTCTTTCAATAGCTAGAAGTAGTGAAATAAATCTGGTATCGCCATATTGTAGAACCCTCTTATCCTAAAGATTCACAAACTCACATAACTCTTTTAGCTGATTAATACGCACAGTATAAATGTGCAAATATGTGCAATTTTTCACCACAAGAATATCTACTTCAATGGGTATTACGTCAGCAGCAGTTTGAAGACAGTTGTGAACAATATGAGCGCCACAGCCAACACCTACAATATGTCTTCCCTTTTCTTTGTTTAGCCCGCTGTAAACATTATTTACGCCTTTCGGTTCGACACCTCTAAAATTTGTGTTACGGTCTTTAATAACTGAAATCAAAGAGTTTGTCAATATTCCACAAGTTTCATCAGTAACCGATTAAAAGCCTAAAAGTTTAACTTTAACAACTTCCTCCGGTACAAAATAGTAGACAACGAAAACAATCATCTTAATATCTTTTCTATTAGAAACATCCATTGTTATGGCGACAAATTTTGACATATTCGAATCTTTATGAACTTCTTGAAGAAACATTGGGGTTTTTTTTAACGCACCCATTTGGAAACTCTCTATTATGCATAATTCACCATAATTTAAAATTTCAGCCTAGTACTAGGCTACTTTAAAATTACCAAAACCAAAATAAACAAAGATAAAAACAACAAAAACCTGGCTAGTATAGCGGTTAGCTTGCTTGCCCGGCAATCGCTGGGTCGGCAGTTCGAATCTCCGTCCGGATTCCTTTTAAGCTGACACTATTTACTAAGGGAGGTTACCCCCGTCAGCGGGCATCACGGTGGGGAGTTGGGGCTTGCCCTGGCTTACGTCCGCCTGATAAGCAGCAACACAGCAGCTTGATAGGAGGACTAAAACCAGCAAACTTTAACTTTAAAAACAAAGTCAATAAACAAAAGCAAAAAAAATGAAGAAAATGAAGCATGCTCCGCCGTCCGGGGAGAGCCGACTTTCCCTGGCGCAGGAACTTGCGACCTACAACAGAGTCAAATAAAATGGAGGAGGCCAACTTACTCCAAAAGGTCAGATAGTCCACAGGTCTATGCAGAGGAACGCGTCTCGAGTATAAGGGAGAAGCGGTAGCGATCCCGCTCAGGTACCGTGCGCGAAGATCGCCCAGACGGGGACATTCAACAAGAATGTGCCGAAAGGTCTGGGGGACAACGCAGTCTTCGTAGTATGGCGTAGGCGAGCGCTCCATCAAATTGCGGTGCGTCCCCCGAGTGTGTCCAATTCGGAGGCGACAGAAAGCGACCTGAAGCCTTCGCGGCAGTCGCGGCGCAATGAGACGCAACTTTAAGTTCCCCTCGACCGTCTCCCATCTTCTTTGCCAAGCAGCCCGTATTCTTGCCATATAGTGGGTGTGAGGAAGAGCGAAACGCTGCTCTGGTAGCACACTCCTCGCGGACTCTTTGACGCCCTCATTCCCCGCAATCCCTTCATGTCCAGGAAGCCAGCAGAAGATAATTTAAACATCCGCCCGGCTTGCCAAAACCGTGGCGTCACGGATATCGCGAACCAGAGGATGCGGAGATTCCAATGCTCTGAGAGCACTCAGCGCGCTTTGTGAGTCACTATAGATCACAACCTGGTCACCGAACCGGGCACGCGGCGTAATCTCCCGTACCGAGTGTATTGCCACCAGGGAACAATGCAGTCGTCGCAGTAAGTTGCGTCCCTCAAATGTGCCCGAAGACAGAAAGCGATCTGAAGCCGTCGCGGCAGTGGGAAATAGGTCCATGGTAAGAGTCGCAGCGCAATGGCACGCAACTAAGCTTCTATCGGCCGTCTTCCATCCACCTTGCTAAGCAGCCCTGAGGGCTGTCATGATTATTGCCATGTCGGAACTACCGCCATGAGCAATTGAAAATTCAGACGAACACGATATTAACTCTCTCATCACGGTCACAAACTCTTTTCCGGAATGTATCTTCTTTCTGGAGATCAGTAATTGCCCTTTCATTTAAGCATTTTACTTAGCTAACAGGGAAAAAAAACTATTTCAAAGAAACACTGAGTAATTACCTACGTCACTGCCGAACTTCTCTCATTCTTATATTAGGCTACGTTGCAATAATCGCCGAAGCCTGCAGTGACAAATCGAGTTGCCATATGCCATTTAACTTTTTATGAATCTCAAACATAATATAAGGAGGAATGAATTTTAAAAGCTTAACCTATATCCTATTGTGGGAGTATTAGAACATAATTATTATAGTTAGTTGGTATTACTGTTTATATTTATAAAGTTAATGTTTTCCAACACAAAATTGTAAACCAGCCACGACGCCGGGACTGTCCCGGTCAAATCGGGACGTATGGCAAGCAAATCTATGAGTAAAATGGTACTCGTAAAGTCAAAATGTGTATAAGGATACAAACGTGGCATTCCTATTCAGTGAAACCGCCTATGTCACGATATTGCCCTATTATACGTATGAGAATGGTAATATGATTTTGCCACCTTGTTTCTGTAGAGGTATGGGTGCGATGGATATTGAAAGAATTGGTCATTTTTTCCACTCCACTAATGGGAAACCAAGAAGTATATCGGAGTCTTTAGTTTATATTAACAATTCTCTCGGACTAAGATGTCTTTAATAGGTTTTCTTGATTTTTACTTGTTACATGGCTATCTTAGACACAAGTTATCATTATTGATTAGAAAAAAGAGAAAACCAACGATGACCGTCAGAAATTCATGGAAAATTCTAAGGTCAAGAAAAAATATGTGAAAGCTAGATTAACGTAGAGACTGGTAAGCCCTCCTCGTCCCAAGTATAAATACCAGTCTCCTGAAACTGCCCACTATCAACAATGAAGGCAAATCTTGCTGCGTGGTTAGTCATTAGAGAATCCAATAGAAGCGTTTGGGGAAGAGAAAACCCGCACGGACGCGATTCTAGACTGTAATAGGTTAAGCAAATTCCCGTTCTATCAATACACTGCAGATAACCCGTTGAAGACAGAGGAGTGATAATAAATACATATTCTGATCCAACAATTATCCTACGAGATTTGTAGGATATCCAGGTACCGTAACAGCAATGGGAATGCAGGAAAGGAAAGTGATCCTACCATACGCAGCAACATGATCATAGATAAGGGGAGACGACCCCATCCGAATGGGCTTGGGCAACAAACTACCAAGCAGTTCTCTCCCCGAATATTAGTTAAAAAAAAACCCTTACAAAGTCAAAACTAATTCACTTCCACCTGAAGGTTTTGAAGAGATGAAACACTAATCACGGGTGTATTAAATGTACTACTGCGTCCCATTGTACAAATCAAGAACACATCAAATGGGGCGAAACCCGAGTAATCGCAAGGGTAGAGAATACCATCAAATCCGGCTTTACGAAGACCTCCTTTACAGCCACGCTGAAATAAGGTGTAAAATAGCTCAGAATGGCGAATTTTCTTCTATTAAATCTTGCAAAATATCACCAAAATTTAAATTGCGTCAAGGGCCTCGATTTGCCCTTACCCACGTTTACCTTAGACCTCAAATGTGTGTTGTTTACGTATAGCTTCCCGAACTGGTTCTTGGCTAATTAAAACATGGAGGTTCCTATATATAAATATACCAGGCAATGGCTCCGCCGGAGCTTGCGCTTCGCTACTAAGATTAAAATCTAAAAAAAGGCAGCCATGGTTAAAATTTTATAAATTTTCTGAACTTCGCCAATTATAATAATATTAAAAAGGAACTCTAAACTAAATTTCCCCCCTTTCAAAATATCACGTTGCTAAAATATAGTTATAAAAGATATATAAAATAAATTTTCTGAACTTCAACATTTGTAATTCTTTGAGTTTTAAAAAAATCACAAAATTTCGATACTTATATTTATTTCTGAACTTTGATAAAAAAACATAAGTCATAACCAAACTAAGATGAAATTATTATTCAAATACTAAAAAAAAAATCCCCCTCTTAAATTATAGAGTTAGTGGTGATGATGATGATGATGATGAAAACTAACCAGAAAAAAAGGAAAGCAGATTCCGAGCGTTATCGTCTTAATTTGCAAAGGGATCGGAATATACTTTTTCTAAAAACATAATTGTTACTCACGTTCTACTTTGTGACCGTGGGAGGTTTTTCAGTGTTTCATCAAGCTCACCCCCCCCCCTTTCTTTCTCTTTTAATGGCATGCACCTATGCACACAATATGTACTGCATTTATGTAATGAACTCTCATTCAGGTTTTGTTAAGGCGGAAAAGGGAAGCGAAAATGTGAGAAAGAAAAGTAGACTAGGGACAAGACGAGCTCGTAACTCTCCAGAACACACAGAAACCATTACAAATAAAACCTGAAGAGAACCCCCTCCGCCCAACATCAAATGGATCACTTAGATCATGGATTCCCAATCTAGGGTACATGCACCCCTAGTGGTACATCTGTACTCTTCAGTGGGTACATTGGATCCGAGAGAATAACCACTACTGTACAATACATGATGTAATTTCCATCAAGATTGCACAACAACGTATTAGTCCGATCTCTATTTCTGACGTTTATATTTTGGTGCAAATTGGCAACCTACGTTTCGATCACTTTATAAGCAGACGCCTGCAAGCAACACGGGCATTTGGTAGCTACCTTGTGTGGGTGGAGTCAAGGTATGTTTGAGTGCCTTTCTTTTTAAACATCTTTTTAATAATAATTTAAATGAATTAATATTTTTTTATGTATTCTAATTGTTAAACGGCATTTATTTAACAAATGTAAAGATTTTTAGTGATGTGTTATGCAAAATTGTTATTTTATTTTATTTTATGAGTTGATTGAAACGAGTAGGTACGTAATAATTGCTTAGAATTTGGATTTTCGAACGATTGTGCGTTCTTTATCATTTTGATAACAAAATGATACGTACATATATTTGTATAGGGAAAGCCTGTAAGTTTTTATTTCAAACGCCTTTCTTTTGAAAAAATAAAAGATTTGCCTAAATAGTTTATTACACAAAAAATAAATGAAAAAAAACGAGAATATCCAAAATTTATATAAAGAAATATTATATTACTTGGTAACATATCAATATCACACACAAACTCTTACCCCTCACTCTCTCCTCTTTCACACACACACATGCTTTTTTAATTTAGAATTTATTTTTCATTTATTATTATTTTTATTATTATTCATTTTCCTTTTCCTTCTAGCCCTCATGAAGTAAACAATGACGAGCAAAAGGAAATACTCAGAGACCTACTTACAGTTCGGGTTTACATCAACAGTAAACAATGGCTTGGATATTCCACTTTTGTGTACTTTGTCAAAAAAAAACCTGGACAATGATTCATTGAAGCCAAACCCTCTCATTTGACATCTGCAGAAAACTCACTCGAAATTCAAAGAAGCAATGTTTAAGAAACAACGACTGGATCCAACGGAAGGTTTTTCCAACAAACCAGTGCAGCAGTGAAGGCATCTTATGAAGTTTCACTTCTAATTGACAAACAAAAG
Organism: Ceratothoa steindachneri; assembly: GCA_963969495.1. NCBI lineage: Eukaryota > Metazoa > Arthropoda > Malacostraca > Isopoda > Cymothoidae > Ceratothoa > Ceratothoa steindachneri. The sequence goes on from OZ018324.1 coordinate 4,570,088, forward strand.
AAAGCTCATACCATTGGGGAAGACCTTCTTGTTCCAGCTGCAAAAGAAATGGTAATTTGTGTCTTTGGAGATAAATCTGAAAAAAAGATTAACTTAATCTCTCTGTCTAACAATACGTTCAACGACGAATTGCAGAAATGTCAGTCGGTTCTTTAAACTTCTGTGTGAAGATTTGGTGTCGATCACAGTGGATTTCTATTCCATACTGATAGACGTTGGCTTTCCCGAGGAAATGTCACAAAACGTGTCTCTGAGCTACATAGAGAATTGCTGGAATTCTTTCAACATTCCTATTCTGAAACTTGCTAACCTAGTTAATATATTTGATGCTCTGAATATGTTAAACCAGAGTCTCCAAGGAAAAGAGATAACAGGTTGTGAGTTTATAGCTAAGCTCAAAGCATTTCATGCAAAACTTCGGCTGTGGAGGGGAAGTATCCATTCTGATACCTTGTCTATGTTTAGTACTGTAACAGAATTTCTAGATCAAAATCCACAATCTGAGACCAACTACATCACAAAATTAGCAACTGAACATCTTATGAAGCTGGAGGAAGAAACTGCTGGCTATTTTCCAGGCCTTGGTAAAGATAAAGTTGTGTATTTTAGGAATCCTTTGACCGCAAATGCTCAGGTGTCGCAGGCTGGAACAGGTATGCAAGAGGAACTGGTAGAGATCCAACATGATTCTGCACATGATGTGTACTCTGAGAAAAATTTGTGTGATTTTTGGTTGTCGATGCGAAATTAATACTATTGTTATTTCCATCAACATGATTTGCGAGTCAACATTTTGAGTGCTGTTAGGAATCAAATCAAAATACATATCAAAACCCAAAACTCTTGAGCACAATATTCGTTGTGTTCTTGCTAAAGTTTCCCCTCGAATAAATGAGCTTGTTGCCAAAAAACAAAGCCAATCCATCACATTAGTATTGCTTAGTTTTGGTCATCGCTACATAGTTTTGTGTATTTTTACTCAGTAATGATCATTACGGATAATTATAAAAAAAATATGTATGAAGGATCAAACTATTTTATAAATTACCTGAGTTTAATTCACTGTTGTTATGAGTAATTATAAGAAAGATATGAATGAGATGCATCGAAACATTCTGTATATTACGCGAGCTTAAGTCTATTGATGCTATGGATAATGATAAGAAAAAAATGTATGTGATGCATCATATTTTATGAATTATGTGAGGCTCGTGAGCTTCATTTATTGATGTTATGAATAATCATAAATACAAATAATATATATATATATATATATATATATATATATATATATATATATATATATATATATATGTACAGTGCAGTTTACTCAAACAAATTTCATAATAAAATATAAAAAATTCCATTTCATTGTTTTTCTTTTTCATCCTCTATTTTTAGGGGTACACAGGAATTTATAAATATGCCAAGGGGTACAGAACAAAAAGATTGGGAACCACTGACTTAGATGATGACTTTGGCGGGTGAAATACCGCGATACGACGTCACAAACTATCCTCGACCCAATCCTGATTCCAACCATTGGAATAGTTAGGGGTTGTTGACTTCTTTAGGAGAAGCTCTCCATACACAGGGTGCGGACGGTATTCCTTCCTAATTTTCAACTAATTTTCTAAGATATTTTTGAACGTTCGTTGTCGGTCTTTTTTTTTCTTAAAACAATAACCATTTTTGCTTTATTTTTTGAAAAGTAATTGACTTTGGAAAGTTTAGACCCCCCCCCCAAAAAAAATTTGTGGAAGAGACATGGAGTCCTTGAAATTCGCGCCAGAAGGACAAACAAGAAGATTTCAGAGTTCTTCAAGGTCAGCAGAAGGATGGTGGAAAAAGTGAGAAAGGAGCTAAAGGATTCAGGATTCTACTACGAGGCAACAGCAGAGTCTAGCATTCTGACCCCATCAGAATGCCAGAATTCGTCGCTGAAATCCAAATCAATGCGTGTTATTGCAAAGAAGAAAGTTTGGTATGAAAAACCCATTGGCTGATGGTGCATAAGGACATCTCTACTTTTCATTCAAGATGAGTAAGGTACAATTTCTGTCGAAGGCGATGCAGAAAAAGCGACTGAAGCAGTACAAGAAGCTGATCAACAAGTTGAAAAACATGTTGGAGCAATACATGCTGGGGTTCTTCTACGACGAGAAGAATTTCTGCCAAGACAAAAAAATTAGCTCCAGGAACAACTTATAACTTGCTGTCGCACCCGAGGACGTGCCCAGTGTCATGCAGATGAAATTTCCAGCGACAACCATGGTCTTCGGTGTCGTCAGCAGTTAAGATGACGACATCCCATCCTTCTTCTTCCCTGAAGGCCTCATGCTGAACACCGACGACTAAATTCGTGTCCTGAGCTACAAGGATGCCTTACGTGTGGCAGCAAGACTACGACCTGTCAAAGCAGCCGGAAAACGCAGGCCCGGTGGCTGTCGCAGAATTTCTTCGATCACACAGCACCTGACAACAACCCGCTAACTTCTTTGTATGGGGCGCGGTGGAACGATATCAACAAACCCAGCTGCAAAACGAAGGCTTGTGGCCGATTCCGAGGTCGCCCGAATGCCGTATTCGAGGCCACAGGTGGGTTCAACGAGTGAGACCGACAGAACATGTCATGAAGACAAACACCCAAATTTGACGACTATGTAAAAATAAAGGGTTTTTTTCTGAGGCTGTCCTCATACGAAAGAAGACCGTTCATGCCCTCTACATTTTCCATGTCTGGATAGAGATGTAAATGATTGGAGTGATAGGATCATGCCACTCTTTTCAAGTCACGTCTACATAAAAAAATGTTCCCATTTCCGGTTAGGTTCCCTCTCACGATAGGCCAAGAAACCGCCGAAAGCTGCCCCTCGCCGCGATAAGGATAACCATCATAGTTTATGACGCGCAAACAGGAAAAGTAGAGCTCGAAGGCAAGCGAGCCATCGATAAAACGATCCTTCTTAACAATTTTCGGTTAATAACTCCTCCCTACGACCAATTACCCACTGAACGGCTCTCATACAGCAAATACCTATACCTGTAAACAACGCGAACAGGTACAAGCACTTAATAATGTTAATAACCTATCATTTCACTTCATCAAATTCAGGTGAGGTCGCAAATGGGCGAAACGAGTGAAATATGGCTTTTTATTTCAAGTTTCGCCGTGGTGGGGTGGGGGGGGTGGAGACTGGAAAATGAAATTTAGTTTATCAAAACTGGGAATGTTTTTGGACCAAGAACTACTTCGAATTTCAAGAGAAGACGACAGTACCCACCATCCCCTCCCCCCATTCTACAAAATATTGTACTAATTTTATCTAAACGGCAACGTCTAAAAGAATTGTTTACATTACTTTCTTTAATATTTGCTCTTCGCTTCTCTTTTACGCAAATTTATTCTAAATGGTTTTTAGTTTTATAGGAAAAAAAAGATTTTTACCAAGCCATCATTACTTATTTTAGTGACTATTTTATTCGTCTAATTTTATATTCTTTTGTTTACACTTTCTCAGTGAACCGTATGACTATTTTACTCATAACCATTTTAATCTGATATTTAATTTTATTCCCCCGACTCAATAATCAGCGAGAGATAAGGGATTGTTTGCATTCTTTTTTATTATGAAAGGAGAAAAATGAAAATTGGCTGGGAGCAATAATGGATTAGGTATGAAAGGTAAATTGGGTTATATGAGAATGCCATAAAGGAGTTGTCGGCGTAGCAAATTAATATGTTTACTGGAAGAAGGTGAGCTGAGTCGACGCCCCAGCACACCCCGTACCTTATACTTGCCCGAGCCAGCGGGATGTCGGCCTCGCAGCAGGTGGAGAGGGCTCCTCGGGGTAGAGACTGCCACTCGACTAAGGACCCATAAGAGGCCGAAAGTGCGCCGGGCAAACAGAACCTCTGCGGATAGGAGAGCAAGCGTGGAAATGGGGTAGGAGGGTATGTAATAAAGAGAAGTAGAGAGGGGCGGGTTCACTAAAGAGAAGGGTGCGTGATCACCTAATATTATCATACCCTCCATTGGCAGTAGAAGGGGCCGACGAAAGGTTAGAGAAAGGGACGGAGTAAAAAGGGTGGGTGGGTGAAAGAGTTGGTACAGAAACCGATGTAAGGGGTTGGCGGAAGAAAGGGCAGTCAGGCTAGGGTGGGGCCGAACGGGGCGCTGAGTCCCGTCAGAAAAAACGCATTGCCACGCTACTTAAGGGATTGAATCTAGTCGAAATCGATCATAGTTTGAGGAACGTCATTAAGCAAGAGGTCTATGCTATTAAAATATCCAATTGTATTGGGTATGGATCCCTTTTTAGTTAAAAAGGTCTGCCGCCTGCCAAGGGCATAACCACCGAAATTCAGAAATTATCTTTACAATATAGCCTTAAAATTTGCTAAATGAAAAACAACCACGACAATAATGTAAAAAAAAAAAAAAAAAACCCACACAAAATGAAACAAAATCCAATTAAGACTAAAAAAAAGGAAAATGCAGCATCAGGTCCTGGAGTGAGGCCCGCTCTTCAGGAGACTGAACATGCAATGGGAGGAGGATCCACGAGAAATATCGTAGCACAATGGCTCAACTTAAGATTCCGGTAGGCAGTCTCTCAGCTTCTTTGCCATGTAGCACGAACAGCTGACCTGATTCCTGCCATGTAGCCAGAGTACGGGAAAGCAAAGGGATGGCCCGGTTGCCCAGAACTTGGGGTATGGGGGGATTACAGTGCCTCTAGGGCTCTGTGCGTTCTGTGAGTCGCTAAAGATCACAAACGGGAGACGAAGGGTAATTTCCTGTACCGAGCGGCGCATTGTAACCAACTCGACCCTGAAGACAGACGCACTGACCGGAAGAGCCCCGCTGGCTTCAAACAAGGTAGAGAAGGAATGTGCTCTAAAAGAATCGAACGGAATACGTCCGGCGCTGTTGAAGCTTTAGGAGAAAAAGCGGTACCATAGAGGGTGGCGCCCTGGGCAGAACCAGCAGTGAGAGCGACCAGTGCTACGTCGAGCTCGCTGAGAGGTATTTGATTGCAGATTTTCGTAAAAAGTGTTATTATTCATTTATTTGTCAATCAAACCTGTTTAATGTGTCTATTAATACACTCGTCTCAATGCTTCCAAATTTTACTACGCTGCCATAAACTGTTTATGAACTATGGCAAAAAAAAATTGGTATTAGATAGGGGTATGGCGAAAGATTATGGTATTAGGTAAGGGTATGGCGAAAGATTGTGGTATTAGGTAGGGGCATGGCGAAAGATTGTGGTATGAATAATTTCTAGATTAAGTGTACCTGCCACAGATCTTTGTGGGATGATATATTGAGTGGCATTAGTTGCCGAAGCGTCTGAGGGCGATAAAGTCCCCCTTTATGGCGCGCAACTCTCCTATGGTTAAAGAGGAATCCCAAACCCAGAGCTCGAACGCTGAGACCTTTTGATGGGCAGCCCCCCTGCAAATACTCTGCTCGGCTTCCTCATTTTTTGCCTTTACTGCACTCCAGCCAGGGGGAGGGGGAGGGGCATGCAGACGATCACCCCTGGTACCTGGAGAAGAAGAAGGCTACCCAGCTAGTCTCAAACCACATCGAAACCACCTGGTTTTCCTTCTGGCGAGCTCCACTCTGCCACTTTCTTTACTCCAAGCTTCTTCTCATCTAATTTCTTGGACGGCAGATGAGTGCGCAGGCTAGTCGCCGACCAGCTTTTATCCAGTCATTTCTGGTCGAAGCCTGAGAGGGGGGGGGGGTCGCCCCTCCCTCTTAGCTCCTCCTACTCCACCTTATCCTTTTTTTTTCTCTTATCCACCCGCAAGAGAATATAAGGTGTAACACGGGCAACTACGCTGTCCTCCCGACCTCAATGCCCACGGGGCATCTGCGCCTTTGTGGGGGATATTGCGGCTTAAATTCGAGGGGAAGGGGGGTAGCCCTTGTCGGCTGAGTGCACGGACGTGGATCCTTGAGCCTGTTTGGAAGTTACACGAAACGCACATGTGCGTCCGCGGCAGTCAAGGCGAAGATCATCCATACCAACTTAACGAGGATATGGCAAAACCCTCCCCTCAGATCATTTGAGGGCGCCGCGTTCGAATCCACGTGGGGAACACCAAAACCCTCAAAACAGCTCCCCGCAATTACACACCTCCGTGCACATACCAACAAAGAGAAAAAAAAAAACGTAGACGGGAAGAGTGGGAGGGGAAAAATGCCAAAATGGCTCCCCCCCCAAATTACAAACCTTAAAAATCGGACGAGAGGAATCGAACAGGGAGAGACAAGTGAATAACTAGGGAGGGAAGGCATTACCCGGCAGACGGGGGAGGAAGACAGGTGAGTGCCATTCCTCCCACGCCCGCAACCGACCCCTAACAAACAGCTGGGCAAAATACGCACCCCGTGAAAAGCCTTACTCAAAATCACACATCAGTGTATGAAATACGTAAGCCCCTCTCTCCTTACACTCCCACGCCCCGTCAACATGACACATAAAAAAAAGCAAAAGGCGACAAAGCGAGAACGGGACTACTTAAAAAAATAATAATAAAAACCGCTGACATTCGGAGACAAGCCATAAAAAATTCAGATATCAAACTGCCGAGAGGCCCGTTTTTTTCGTCTGCCACAATCGACGGATTCCGGAGAAATAGTTATCGCCAAGAATACGGAACATGAGTTTAGATGGACAACTTTGAACATGAGTTTTGATGGGGAACGTTGAACATGAGTTTAGATAGGGAACTTTGAATGTGAGTTTTGATGGTGAACTTTGAACATGAGTTAGATGAGCTACTTTGAACATGAGTTTTGATGGGGAACGTTGAACATAAGTTTAGATATGGAACTTTGAATGTGAGTTTTGATGGTGAACTTTGAACATGAGTTAGATGAGCAACTTTGAACATGAGTTAAGATGAGAAACTTTAAACATGAGTTTAGATATGGAACTTCGAAAATGAGTTTTGATGGGTAACTTTGAACATGAGTTTTGATGGGCAACTTTGAACATGAGTTTAGATGGGGAACTTTGAACATGAGTTTTGATGGGCAACTTTAAAAATGAGTTTAGATGAGCAACTTTGAACATGTTTTGATAGGGAACTTTGATGAACATGAGTTTTGATGGGGAACTTTGAACATCGGTTTTGATGGGGAACGTTGATCATGAGTTTTGATAGAGAACTTTGAACATGAGTTTTGATGGGGAACTTTGAACATGAGTTTAGATGGGGAACTTTGAACATGAGTTTTGATGGGCAACTTTGAAAATGAGTTTAGATGAGCAACTTTGAACATGTTTTGATGGGGAACTTTGAACATGAGTTTTGATGGGGTACTTTGGACATGGGTTTTGTTTGATGGGGAACGTTGAACACGAGTTTTGATGGGAAATTTTGAACATGAGTTTAGATGGGCAATTTTGAACAGGAGTTTTGATGGAGAACTTTGAACATGAATTTAGATATGGCACTTTGAACATGAATTTGATGGTGACTTTGAACATGAGTTTTGATGAACTTTGAACATGAATTTAGATATGTAACTTTGAACATGAATTTGATGGGGACTTTGAACATGAGTTTTGATGGAGAACTTTGAACATGAATTTAGATATGGAACTTTGAACATGAGTTTTGATGGCGCACTTTGAACATGAGTTTTGATCGGGAACTTTGAACATGAGTTTTAATGCGGCACTTTGAACATGAGTTTTGATGGGGAACTTTGAACATGAGTTTAGATAAGGAACTTTGAACACGAGTTTAGATATGGAACTTTGAACATGAGTTTTGATGGGGAACTTTGAACATAAGTTTAGATATAGAACTTTGAACATGTTTTGATGGGAACTTTGTATGAGTTTTGATGGGGAATTTTGAAAATAAGTTTAGATATAGAACTTTGAACATGTTTTGATGGGAACTTTGTATGAGTTTTGATGGGGAATTTTGAACATGAATAAATTGGGCAACTTTGAACCCCAACACTGCAACCGAGACTGGAGCTTTCGAGACCCTAAAAGATTTCTTTTAAATCTTAGCTCTCCTTTAGGGCAACCAACGAGGGGATCGACCTAGAACTCCGACTTCGGTCGCCTGCAATCATGGTGTCAAATTCAATGGAATTTTGACAAAATGAAAAAAAAAACAACAACGAGGGCATATTCTTTCAAATTCAGTAGACACGGCGAGGGAACCTACCTTCGATGCGGGAAAAGGGGAGGTTCGGGAGTGCCACGCACCCTTCCTGACGCTAAATGCCCTATAGTCTCCTCTTCGAGTTACTCGTGTTATTATCACTCGAACACTTTAAACCCCCCCAAAACTTCACCCCAATCTGATTTTCGCGCTATGAAAAAAAGGAAACCAGTTGGGGCCGGGGGGCAGGCGAACCCCTTAATATCATCTCGGCACCGGGGTCCCTGGGAGGCAGCGTGAGAACCTCACCGCTTCCTCACTTTCCCCACCCCGGCTCAACCAGCCTCAGGAGTGTGCCATTTCAAGTCTCGGTCAAGTTCCTACATAAGATCCCCCCCCCCCATTTCTCGGGAGCCCCACTTAGGAATGCCATATGCCTCCCACAATATGTAGATCCGCATTTCTCCATAGTGCAATACTCCCCCCCCCCCCCACACACACAAAAGAGTACCAAGTTTCCAGGGAAAAGAAGAAACAACTCACCCACAAACGTAGAAATTTCCCGACGCGAAAATACAAACATAGAACACCACCGGTGACCAGGAACTCGACGCGATCCTGGAAGAACTAATGCATAATAAATTACAGATATAAACTAAACATGACTATAAGTTGTTAGGTGTACATGTTAGGATGGATGAAACTGCAAGTTAGGTGTAAAAGAGTATTTTTATTCCAAAAATGTGGTGGTCAAATTACTTGGACAGCGTAATTCTATTACTTGTATCTTTGAGACAACCAACTAATTTAGGGTCGTAACTTACTTCTTAGAACTTTCACAGTCATTACCTTGTCAGGTTCCGAGCACCAAACATGCCTAGGGAACCCACTACACCTGCCTATAACCATGAGCTAATTGTTTAGCTACCTCAAAAGGAGGAGCTCTCCATAGCTGAAAGGGTTAACGCCCCAGAAGTGTCGTACATAATATTATATCACGAAACAATACCACAGGCTCGTGTATCAGTGGAATTTCGACTGGTAGGCCTAGGAAGTCCTCAGAGTGATGAGCCCAAACCATCGTCCGTATCTCAAAAAAAGGAGCGATACAAGACGAACCAGGGCTTCTCGAGAAGTAAATGAAACTATAGCATTAGTGTTGACAGGAAGACAGTATCCGGCCGCCTGAGGGAGGAAAGGTGTTTACAATCTCGCACGCCACCAGTCAAAGCCCTGAGAACAAGAAAGCTAGATTATCCTTCGCCACTAAGTACGCTCTATGGACAGAAGACCAATGGTCCAAAGTACACTTCAGCGATGAATCGAAGTACAACTGGTTTGGTTCAGATGGCAGGAGGTGGTTCGTCCGTCCAACACCTGGCGAAAGATTATAATCGTTGAACTGTGCGAAGAGCAGCGTCGTTTGGCGGAGGAAGCATTATGGTGTGGGGCATAACATCGGCGGAAATTACTGGCCCACTTGTCCGCTTGCAGGGTAGAGTGAATGGTCAAGTGTATAAAGAACTTCTTGCAAGCACATGTTGTGCCCCAAACGAGATCTACTTAGGCTCAACCTGTCATTTTTATGTAAGATAATGCATCTTGTCACACGGCAAAATTGGTGAAGAATATCCTGGATCAGGAAGAAGTGTTATGGACTGGCCTGGCCTGGCCTGTTTAGCGTCTGGGTTTTTTTTCTTTTTTTTTTTAATTTACCCATCTGGCGGCTACCTTCAATAGGACAAGTCACCGTAATTAAAATTCTAACCTAGTACTAGGCAATTTTGAATTCGCAAAAACAACAACAAGCAAGCATGTTCTGACGTCGGGAATAGGCCCGATTGCCCCCCCCCCCCGCGCAGAAATATGCGACCTACAGGGAATGGAGGAGGCCAACAGACACTACCATCTATTCCAGCCACTGCAGAACTTCTTGAATGGCAAAACTAAAATGACGAACTGAAAACTGCAGCTGGAGACTTCTTTGATAGCAAATCCGGTTGAATTTTACATCAAAGAGATCCCTATCCCGTCGTTGAAAGCAGGTGCTCGAAAATAACGGTGATTACAATGTTCATTGATATTTTTCTTTGTTTCGTTGTAAATCATTGTCAATAAAAGTTGTGCGATAACTTTTTTTTTTCAACCTATTACAAAATGGAGCAGCCAGTGGGACAGAGTATTTGTACCGTGGGATGCCCAAATTGTTAGATTGGTTGGGGAGTTTCCCCGGCCAGGCAGTAAGTACTATTACTGAACCAATGGAATTCCATAATATTACCAGCCAAATCATAATGACTCGCTTCCCTGTCGGAATGAGATACTAAGGATCATGAGAGCTTCTTTATACGCCATCCGGACAAAAAAAAATTCTGTAAAAACACGGAAATAATATAAAGGAAGATTCGTAGGGATATTCAGATTATTCCATCGGTTCACGGATCCAATTGGTCTCGTCTCTACCCGACTTTCCACGACGGTCCTCCGTGTTGCTCAGCTTTACCAAAAGTTATGCGATTGCAACTCTTCCGTACTAATTCCCTGTTTCGTGAAGCTTTGGACGAACAGTCATGTTCGAAACATGAATTTTTAGATGCTGATGGAGCTCTGTACCTATCTATGAGGCGGTGGCCCTATGGTTCTTCTGCACTATGTGGTTTATAATTCCTCGGTGTCAATTGCCGATCTTTTTCTCTTTCTTCCATTATTAATTACTCTTGTCGAAGCTCGTCTTTCTTTGATTCCCTTAAGCAGTCAGGATCTTAGAAACAGTTCCTCCGAACGCATTAAACGGCTTTTGTCACCGATGCTACAGCCATTCAAACTCCTACAATCTCCCCGCTTTGAAAATATAAAAAAAATATTATTATGAGTTATGATTAAATTCTGCCCCCCCCCCCGCAATCGAAATGGCATTTAATGTCGTTCAGAAAAACAAGCTAAAATAGACATATGCAGTTTTATGCTAGGCATCTTTAATAATTCCAATATTAAACTGAAAAGATGGAAACAAATACTAGCCATATAATGATTGCAATAAATGGAAGTTTTTAATTAATTTATTGCAATTATTATGACTTGATATGCGTTTCCATCTTTTCAGTTTAATGTTGTAATTATTAAAGATGCCTAGAAAGCAAAATTCCAAGAAAATTTCAGATTTTCAAAGAGAACGGATTGTTGAACATTCCTAGGAATCTTGGAATGCCCCTTTCTTCCGTTAACAGAATTATAGTTTAATTTAAAGAGAAGGGCGAAACATCACCCGATTGTTACCCTGTTGTCCTGGGCGTAGTTCAAAGATGTCTCCGCGTTGTTGAAAGGGCCATTGAGAACAGCCCTCCTTAGAAAAACTTAAGTGGCAGATAGATTCCAAATGAGACCAAAAAGAGCACTAAATTAAGAAGAAGAACGAGTGGGTTCGAGAGATGAGCGACACGCCATTTGCAAACTGAGATTACCCGCCACCCTGAGGAGTTTAACGGGGTAACTTTTCTGTTTATGGTGTGGGGAGCAATTTGGAATGATGGAAGTTCAAAACTGTACGTTTGTGTGTGTGTGTATGTTAGCAATATCAAACTCGAAAAAATACATTCCCATTCTTAAAGAAGGACTTCTAACAAGGCTTTCAAATGGTCAGCTTGAAAGAGAAAGTTGTTTATTGATGAAAAATAAAGTACCAAAGAGACATCTTCTTTCTCTAAAGGGAAGTACGCAAATAGTAATAAGGTACTTTCATTGTTCAAAATAGAGCTATTTCAGCAATTAAAACTTGAATGTCTCTCTAATTTGTAAAACTATAAGAAAATTTCTGCTCTTTTTTTTCTTATCGGGGATAGTTTGTTTTTTTTTTTGCTACTATCTCTACTACTGACCTCTCTAATATCAATAGCCCTATAAGTGCCCTAAATTGAGCGCCACCTCAGAGTATGGCAATGAAAATGATCTAAAAGATAATTACTTAAATTTACAAATAAATGAAAATACGAGAATTGTTTTACTGAATTATTATCAGATTTTGACCAAATTTGACTGGCTCTTCTCCGCCTCTAAGAATAATATAAGAGGGATGGATGATCTCCAGATCAGTCTCGCTCCTAGTTATAAACAACTTAGAGAGTACAATGTTCCATAGGAGAGTACTTGAGTACCTCTGTCTTGGGAGCATCAAGAGCCGGTCCCCTTTGGGGGAGAGTTAACAACAACAAGGAAAGAAGATACCCTATAAGACCTTACGGTCCATTCGATGAGGGTACCTTTGGACTGGCACATCTCTGCTCAAATGCTTTACGTCCTTTCACGGCCATTTTTCAAGACTTTGTCTAGTCTTGACTTGAACTGGTCAACAGATTCACTGTTGATAACTTCCAATGGAAGTGCGTTCCAACTACCGCAGATACTGTAGCTCTCAACAAGTGTGAAAATATCCCTGTAATCAACATTGTCGAACCCTCGAAGTATTTTGAAAACTTCGATGAGCTGACCACGCAGTCTACGGGTTCCCAACGAGAACAAATCTAATTCCCCTTAATCTATCTTCATAACTTTTATGTTTGATAGAGGGAATCAGTTTGATTGCCCTGGCTTGTACGCGTTCCAATCTCGCGATGTCCTTTCGAAATAAAGGACTCCAAAATTGTACCGCATACTCCAGGTGCGGTCGGACAAGTGAGTTGTACAAACACAGTACAATCTCCTTGTTCCGATATCCAAACTGGCGCTTTATATAACCTAGCATCCTTTGGGCCTTTTTCTCCGCCTCAATGCACTGTTTCGAGAACTTGAGGTCACTAGTGATTGTTACACCCAAGTCCTTCTCAGTGTCGGTGGATTCCATAGCAGTGCCCTTAAGGATATACTGAGATTGGGGGTTTCTGTGGCCGATATGCATCACTTTGCATTTGTTCACGTTAAATGGCATTTGCCATGTGTCCGACCACTGCCCAATCTACCTAAGATCATCTTGAAGGCGGGCAGTATTTCCTTCCTTTGCGACGTCCATACCAAGCTTGGTGTCATCAGCAAATTTAGAAATCTTCGCAACCATGTCACCGTCCATGTCGTTGACGTAGATGATGAATAGTAGTGGTCCCAGGACAGAACCTTGAGGAACACCGCTAGTAACGGGCACCCACTCAGAAGCCTGTCCATTCACCACCACACGTTACCGTCTGCCACTTAGCCAGTTCTCGATCCAGCCGGCTACTTTTCCTTCTATGCCCAGCGCTCGCACTTTCCGGAGAAGGCGGCGGTGTGGTACCTTATCAAAGGCTTTCTGAAAGTCTAAGTAGACCACATCCACTGCCTTGTCCCGATCGTGCTCACTGAAGACGAAGTCGCCTCCGGGGAGGAGGACCTGTTCCGCGTCAGAGGTATGTGGATATAGATCCCCATCGGCAAGATTCCTTGGAAAAGGAGTGTGTGTGTGTGTGTTGCGAAGACGGGAGAGGAAAGAAAGCGATTGTCATACTGACCTTTATGTAGATTTTCCTTATCCTTCGGATAAGGAAAGATTGGCGTCGACTACTACCTCTGTCGTGACAATAGACCATTCTCTCTCTCTCTCTCTCTCTCTCTCTCTCTCTCTCTCTCTCTCTCCCTCTCTCTCTCTCCTCGCACTCTCTCTATAAAGGGGCAAGCAATTATTTAGTTTAAAATTTCTCCTTGTAACATCTGAAAATCTTTTATAGCCCCATTAGGGGCATCTTGGTGGTCAAAATTCGGAAGCTCAAACATTTATTGTTATTTATTGATTCTATCCAAATCCTTGTTTCTTTTAAATATCCTATAATATTGTGAGAACGAGAGTCAGGCGCGTGACGTGGGTAAATTCAGGGTAGGCAGAGACTGTGAAGCTGCCGCAATTCATTTTATGAAGACCCCCTTACAAAGTAAATTGTCGGCAAAAAGTAGGAATTGTTAAAATTAATAGCAGCAGCTTCACAGTTTCTGCCTACCCTGAATTTACTCACGGCACGTGCCTGAAAAAAATAAAAATAAATAAATATATATATATATATATATATCATGTGATTTCAGTTATTTACAGATTAAGCCCGTACGCCACTCCTTCTAGAAAACATGTCTTGTCTCTCGCTGGATAAAAACCCCACACTTCGTTATTCAAAAGGCTTCTTGAATCAACCCTTTGGGGGGTTGAGGATGGTAGCTCAGTCGATGAGCGTCGTGGTCATAATAACGATGAGCGCTTGATGACACAGGTTCGAATCCAACTCCTTTATTTATTTTCATATGACGGTTAAAATTAGTTTTCCCGATTTTCTCCGTTTTTAGATCTCAAATTTTTGTTCTTAAGCTTTCAATAGTTATCTTCCTTAGTGTTGTGATAGCAATTTTCATTTCTTTGGGCCTATAAATATATTATTATATTACGTGCCATGTGATTTCAGTTATATATATATATATATATATATATATATATATATATATATATATATATATATATATATATATATATATATATATAATATAATGTATGTGTGTGTGTGCAATTAAGTCTAGTCCAGTTTGAAATCGCAACGCGTGAAACCAGCGCATTTTTATGCGTCAATGAAACAATTAATTGAGTGAGTTTTAAACTCAGCGATCAAATGTGAAGTCAAGGCAGCGACCCTCTTTTCAAGAAAGGGATGGGGGTAGGGGGAAGAAATAAGGGAGAGGGAGAAGGGGGAGGAAAGCAAAATGGGAGCCACTTATCATTACCCGAGATTTATTGGGCTCGATTTAAAACTGCAGAAATGAGAACTAAATGGAATTTTGGGAAGGCGAAGGCCTGCTCCCGGGGCAATTAGTTCGTGGCTACTAGCGCTTTCTCTCGACCAATGGTCAAGGATAAGCCCAAGGGGGATGTCGAGTGTGACCGACTGAGTCGGCAGTGCTCTTTGAACCGAATTGTGCGGGGAAGTTTCAATGAAACCTCAATCCAGCGTTGGATTACCAATTACTATTACAAGTTAGTACTGGAAGCAATGTTGTATCAGCCATATTTTGTATTGAAAATGAAAGTGGTGAAGTAGGACATGTGACAATATCGGTGTATAGGATGATTTGCTAAAGCATAAACTACTTGGAGCACAAGAGGTAGCGAGACCGGCATTTTATTAGCGACGGAATAGTTCCTTAACAAGTTCAATGAGGCAAAAGTAACGCCAACTTTAAAAAAAGGCATAATGAATGATCCTATAAACTTCCGGCCCATTTACAATTACTTCATTCATTATTAAACTCTCGGAGTCCATTTTTAGAGATGGGCTCGTGAAGCATCCAAAGGTAAAAAACTTAAAAGATGACGAACACTGCAGGGGTTTCGACACGGAAGATCATCCTAAACTATTATGCTAGATTATTTTCTACACCGTTCTGCCAAAAGACTAAATAAAGCTGAAGGCACACGGGATAGGGGAAGGATAGCGTAATAAAATGGATTAAAGATTGGCTGGAAACCCGTAGGACGAGCAGTAAATGTAAATAGTTCCTTATGGGCATCGGTGACTCGCGGCCTTCATAAGGGAATCTGTTCTTGCTTCCTTGCTTTATTAATAGATAGAAACAAGCAAGAAAATGAAAGACTAGTTCATTACTGAAATACCTTTATTTGTAAATTTAAACAATGAAATACATTTTGATTATTTTAGAGCGGCAAAGATTTAATAAGTTCTGAGAGCAGAGCTTGGCATATTTCCGATCATGTTTGGCGCGTGACATCAGAAATTCTGACCGTGATCGTTTTTACTTTTTCCGCAGTCTTGTCTAGTATTTCGCACACATGTTTTATTTGGGTCATGTGATGGGATTGAGTCGACCAAAGAAGTCGTTTGATACAGCCTCGGTCCTCTCATTCTTTTGTCCTCTGACCACTTGAAAACATTGGCAAAGTCCCTCTGTAAGAATGGACATGAAATTTTCCACTTTGTTATAACCAACCCTATTTTCATCATTGCTTTTAACCTGTTTAGGTCAAAATCCTTAGACTGTCGGAAAATCGAGCAAACCTTGATTCGTCAGAAACAAAAATTAAGCTGCGACCAATTTCCAAACGCTTCTCGCTCATTTCTTCTGCCCCTTTCATCCTTCTTAATACTGGTCCTCTCAGCTGCGTGCCCCTAATATCCAGGAGGGGGCAGGAAATTTACTGCTGTTCTTGAGCAGATTTGGAATCTTTCTGTCGCTTTAGAAACTTTTAATTGAGAGTGGGACGTTCTCGATGGACCTACGAAGACCTCTTTCAGAAGGCCGAGGGCGAGCGGGCTGGGACGAGACGTGCTTAAAAATTATAATATTAAACTCGGAAAGGATCGAAACAAACACTCGTCAAAATAAGGGGAAAAAAGATCGGAATGGAAACTTTTTAGCATAAAACTGCGGGTCTCTATTTACTTTTTAAATGTCTCTTGATATGAATTTATTAGAACAAAATTTTTAAATTGATGATGACACGAAACTAGGGAACTTGAGAAAAATATCCTAATGAATTGGAAAACTTGCCAAAAGACTAAGATATAGTCAAATGGTCGGAGAGATGGTGGATGCACATAGGTCTTGGTAATCTCAATCTCGAATGATCTTACATTTTAAAAACAATGAAGTTTAGCTTCAAAAAAGGCGAATTGGCTTCCTGGATACTATTAGCTATGATATGCGTTTAAATCAAAAGTCATTATTTTTCCTTTATGAAGGGCGCTTGTAAGACCTCACCTGTAGTATGCGGTTCAGTTCTGGTTCCGATATATGCGCGAAAGGACATTGCAATATTGGAACGCGCCAGGCGATGAAAGTAATTCCCGAACTTAGAAATAGATCATACGAAGACTGCGGCAACTCATTTAACGTCTACTGAAAGATCGCTATAGGGTTAGCCAACTTATTTGCCTTTAATATAATAAAATACCAAATATTTAAGTTCGATGACCGAGCGGATACTTAAAATAACTGTATCGAGCAAGAAACAGGAAAGATTTAACACGTGAAAACTTCTTTTCTTATAAAATAAGACAAACTTGGACTAGCTCGACTGAGAATGCCATCGAGAGCAGTCAAGTCTTAAGAGACTCAAAACTTTACAGAAATAAGAATTATCAACCTGACCCTTCCTGCATAGGACCCTCGGAAACAGGTGAAGTCCAACCTCGCGGTTTTTTTTCGCTTCCCAACTTCACCACATTCTTTTTTTTTTCAAGGGGCTATCTGGCGACTGCCCACTACTGCATAATTTTTTTTTTTTAAGGGGCTATCTGGCGACTGCCCACTTGGGCATAAGTCGCCGCAAACAAACAGCCCAGTTCTAGGCTACTTTAAAATAAAACTTTTAACAGAAACAATAAAAAGGGGATAACAATCAGGGAGCAAGCTCCGGCGTCGAGGGGAGGCCCCGCTCCCACCGGCGCAGGAGCCTGCGACCTACAAAAAACAAAAACAAACAATAAAAAAAGTTAAATACAAGGGAGAAGGCCGGCCTCCCCCCCAAAAGTCTATCATTCCACCAGTCATGGTGCACGCACTCGTCCCGAGTACAAGGGACAGGCGGTAGCGACAAGCAAACCTCTCTCTCCACACACATTCTCACCGACCAGCCCTCGTGGGGTTTAGCCTAATACCACAAAGTGAGGTAGGCGGGCATCAGCGCCACTATAAAATGCCCAACCTCAAACCCTTTCTCACAACGTGGGGTCCCCGAGAACCCCGCCAAACAAATGACCTCTATCCCGGGTTAGTCCCCTTTTACGATACGCACCGGGGGTAGTATGGGCATTCTTCCTGCTGCACATATAATAATAGTTGACAGATTCATATACCCCCCTCACTCCCTCTACTAAATGCCGCGTGGGAGAGGCCCCCCCCCCATTCACCCCGACCATTAGCGAACCCATAATAAATTAAGGGCTGGGAACGAACTAAAACATGGCCGAGGAGAGGTTTATCAATAACAAATAAGATCAATGGCGCCATTTAAAATTCTTAAATAAATAATTAAGAAAGAAAATCCGCGGCTTCGTTCGCCATTTTTCATTGGGCCACGACGCCGGATGGAAAGCGTGTTGAGGGCCCGTCGGGGGCGGGGCGGGGCGGGTCGAGGATGGGGGGAGCAAAATGGCGATACGAGCAGAATTTTAAACTAACCTGGGCATTTACTGATATAAAAATTCGTGGGCATAGTGATTTTTTTTAAACCAACGTGAGCATTGAATTCTTTACAGATTTTAACCTTTTGATGAATGGTACCTGTTAAATTAAGAAAATTCTACCATATATTGGTTTTTTATAGTCTAAGAAGGAAAATAAATGAATTTGGAAATACTTTTGCTTCGTCATGTCGTACCGGAAGTGGTTAGTGGTACTAACCACCGTACCTTAAGGCAAAATAATAGTCTGAATAAAATTCCATTTATTGGTGATAAAAATACATTTTATTTCTGATGAAACCGTTTAAAACATTGATTCGAATTGTTGCAAAGTGGTACTTTACAAACGGTACATTCCGAAGTGGTACGATGTTGATCTATTTCAGTGCTGCAGAAATTAGAGCGAGGAAATGTTGGGCCTAAAAATGGCACATGTGTTGCCCCATCCAATCTTTTTGCCATATTGACTTTTGCCTTTTGCAATGTTCAAGCGAGAGAAGTGATGTTGGGTCCCTAGAACCCCTAACTTTAATTTTGTACTCCTTTAGTGATACCTTTTGATTTTCAGGATAAATTTGCCTAAAGATTATAAAAGAATATACCTTTACGACATTGAAAAAATGGATAAAAATCTGTGCCACCATTTTCTATTTAAGGCATACAAAGAATTTAACATGTCAGCTTTGTCAACATAACCCATATGTTGATTAGATTCTTTGATTACAATGCTTCCACCTATCTAACTCATGCTCCCATCTTTACTTCTCCATATATATCTTTGTATTGACTCGAATCATGCATATTCGAAGTGAACATGACTGATCCACTTGGATCCATTTGCCAATCTACATCTCCTCTTTTCATCACTTTACCATTGACTATCCTGGGAATGTGTTTTCTGCTGTGATGTAATCAATAACTCCAATTTCTTCCTCAAAATTAAAAGCGAGAACATCTTCGGCTTTCTTTTTCCACCTTGGCATAAATAAAGGGTCTGGCTTCAAGTTTAGATAAATCCAATCGCTTTTCAGGGACGATATCATCAGTTTCTAATGATTCAGGTGAAATGACGCGATAGATTTCTAAAAATAGAAATACACTTATATAAATTAAATTTTAAAATAGGTGTAAAGATTTACAATTAAATAGTTTATAATTATAAGGTAGATAATTCTCACTTAGGTGTATTATCTTCTTCAAGATGCACATGTATTCATTGTCTGAATTTAACACTTCTTCATCTTCTGGAAAGTCCTCAATTTCACCTCAAAAATTTATCTAAACCGTCTAGATTTGAAAGATCGATTCCTCGTCTTGACATCTAAATACAAGAAAAAATACATTAATATTTTATAAATTATAACAATTAGGTATTTTCATTTCCAACATCTTATAACACTGATATACAATGGGTCTTCTCATACTAATTTAGTCATATAATGTTTTCGCTGTACAGTGGTCAGTTGGACTGACCGCTGGTTTTCTTACTTTTTCTCTCTATCAAAAAAGATAACTATTAAATTATATCAATTATAGGCTTCCTAAATCATCACATAATAAATTTATATCACATCGGAGAGCTTTTATTAAATCTAATGGCAAAAATAATTAAATAGAAAATCTTACTCACCTACTCTCACGGATATATTCAAAATACTGGCCACATGGTTGTCAGATGTCTCAATTCTCTGTACCCGATTCTAAAATAATTCAAGTGGTTAGTTTTGAAGCACACTCACCTAAAGCAAAATAGATAATACCCAAGTGGTGGTCAGTTGAGCTAACCACTATGCTACAAAGGGTTAAAGCGCGGTCCGTAAAGTGGTGAAATTATGAATGTTAAAAGAGGGGGAGGGGGGGAGTGATAGTCACTAGCCAAGTAGTCTCCTCTCCTTAGGCGATGCAACTCCCCAGACAATTTCCTTTCCCTCTCAATTACCTCACATCCATAACGGAGCCTCTTTTCCACTGGCCGAGATGCCCTCGTTGGTTCGCAACATAAAATGATCGCAAGTGAGTGAAAACTGGAGAACTATCGCTGCAGTTGGCATCTGGAAGAGTGTGCGCCTTCCCTGCCCCAACGACCAGCAACTGGATTTAAATTCACTGAGGTGAGCAAGCGGGTTCCGAAGAGGCACCTCACCTTGCGAGGGGCGAGGCACTCCAAGTAGTCCCTTCTTTAGAACACTCGACCCTCTCCTTAAACATAAGCCCATTGCCAACAACTTTATAAACCCTTTGTCTCATCCCTGTGGGGATGCCCTTGTTGGCGGTCGCTCCCAACTGGAAGGGAGGAAACCCACCAACCTCAGTATACAGGGTTGGAGGGGGTGGGGGTTAAGGGAAACTCTCTTAACGGCTAGTGATCGAACCCGATCCCGGGCAAGAGCGAAGGGAACAATCTCGAAGCTTTCAGGGGGCAGCCGCCAATCAGGCGTTGCATCGAGTTTGATGCAGTGCAGAGACAGCCAATTAAAACACCATTCTATTTTACATCTCTCTCTACACATCACTTGTGCCCACTAACCTCGCGAAAGAACGTTTTCACCTCCGCACTACCCCGACGCGGGAGCCTACCTTGATGCCCGAAGTGTCCCTTCCTCGGTGATTGCTGGTAACGCACTACTACTGCTCGGACTGCACACCCCCACCCTAATAGGGAGCAGCCACTAGCACCCTAGCGATTGACATTCTTATCTTTATGTGAATTTCATTATCCGGTTCGGGGACTTCGACCACGATTGAAAAGGGACATTTTTTTTTTATTATTATTTAAGGGGCTATCTGGCGACTGCCGACTTAGGCATAAGTCGCCGTAAACAAACAGCCTAGTTCTAGGCTACTTCAAAAAATGGAACAGGGAACAACAAAAAAGAAATAACAATAACAAAACAATAACAAAAACAACAACAACAACAACAAAAACAACAACAACAAAAATTAAGCCAGGTTAAAAAAAAGGGAGAAGGCCGGCCTCCCCCAAAAAGTTAGCAAGTCTACCAGTCAAAGTGCACGCACTCGTCCCGAGCACAAGGGACAGGCGGTAGCGACCCCGCCCATCCCGGTACCGGGACAGGTGTCGTGCGCGAAGATCACCCAGACTGGGACATTCGACAAGAATGTGCCGAACAGTCTGGGGGACGACGCAGTCGTTGCAATAGGGCGCAGGCGAGCGCTCCACCAGATAGCGATGCGTCACACGAGTGTGTCCGATTCGGAGACGACAGAAAGCAACCTGAAGCCGCCGCGGCATTGGGGGATAGGTCCATGGGAACAGTCGCGGCGCAATGGCACGCAACTTTAAGTTCCCTTCGACCGTCTCCCATCTTCTTTGCCAAGCAGTCCGAAGAGCTGCCCGTATTCCTGCCATGTAGTCGGTGTGAGGAAGAGCGAAACGCTGGTCCGGTCGCAGAGTCCTCGCGGACTCTTTGGCGCGCTCATTCCCCGCAATTCCCACATGTCCAGGAACCCAGCAGAAGATAATCTCGACATCTGCCCGGCTCGCCAAAACCGTGGCGTCACGGATATCGCGAACCAGGGGATGCGGAGATTCCAATGCCCCGAGAGCACTCAGGGCGCTTTGTGAGTCGCTATAGATCACAATCCGGTCTCCGAACCGGGCACGTCGTGTAATCTCCCGTACCCAGTGGTGTATTGCCACCAGCTCGGCCGTGAAGACAGACGCAGCGCCTGGTAGAGCCCCGCTGACTTCAAACAGAGGGGATACGGCGTGGAAGCCGACCCCCTCTTGGGACTTGGAGCCATCCGTATACACTGGCACGGTTCCAGCGTGACACGATGTGTGCTCCAAAAAGGTCGAACGCAATACTCCCGGCGCAGTACAAGCTTTGGGAGCAGAGGCGTGGCGACAAATAGCCAAATGTGGTACCCTCCAGGGTGGGGTCCTGGGCAGAACCAGGGGCGCCACCAGCCCGAGAGCTATATCTACCTCTCGAAGGAGTTTCCTGGCCCTAAACCCAAAGGGCTTAGGGTATGACTGGCGTCTCTCGGCGGCATAGGCACCATCGAGATCAGCTGCGGATGCAGTGAGAGCTGTTGGCGACTGAGGGAGGCGCCGGGCTCGCGCGAACAGGCGAGTGATGCACTGCACGCGGCGCAGAGCGAGTGGCATCTCCCCAGCATCAACCAACAGGCTCTCAATGGGGGAAGTGCGGAAGGCACCGGTCGCAAGGCGAAGGCCGGTGTGGTGGATCGAATCCACCTTCCGCAATAAACGCTCGGCTGCGGATGCATAAAACTCGCATCCGTAGTCGAGCTTCGAGCGAACAAAGGATCGATAAAAAAGTAAGGCGGTAGCCCTATCAGCGCCCCAAGCGCTGAACGTCACGGAACGGAGAATGTCCATGGCGCGGGTACAAGAGACCCTAGGGCTGTGAATATGAGCCTCCCAGGTGAGGCGTCGGTCGAATACAAGACCAAGGAAACGGTGCGACTCAACCACATCCAGGCGCACCCCATTAAGAAACAAATCTGGGTCGGGGTGAAGCCGTGGATGGCGGCAGAAGTGCACCACCTTAGTCTTGGCCAAAGAAAACCGAAACCTGTGCGCTTCGGCATAGCGAGAGACGCGGTTCAATGCCTGTTGGAGTCGACGCTCCAGAGTTGGCATCTGGGCCGCGCCAAAAGAGATCGAAAGGTCGTCCACGTAGAGCGTAGCGAGAACATCTTCCGGCAGCACCGAGGTGATGCCGTTGATGCTCAGGGCAAAGAGTGTGACACTGAGGACACTTCCCTGCGGGACACCCTCTTCCTGCTCCTTTGGGCCGGAGAGAGCTCCCCCCACCCGTACGCGGAATCGACGATCTCGCAAAAATTCAGATATAAACATTGGGAGGCGTCCCCTCGCCCCCATCGTGTAGAGAGTCTCCATGATACCGTATCGCCATGCGGTATCATAGGCCTTCTCCAGATCGAAAAAGACCGTGGCGTAGTGCTGTCTACGAAGGAAAGCCTCGCAGACGGCACTTTCCAGTCGGAGCAGAGCATCCGACGTGGAGTGGAACTTGCGGAAGCCGCACTGTGCGGAAGACAGATGGCCTCCGCTGTCCAGGAAAAAAGCTAATCTAACGTTTACCAATTTCTCCATCAACTTGCACACGCAAGAGGTTAGAGAGATTGGGCGGAAACCGGTCGGAGTAGAGTGATCTCTCCCCGGTTTGCGAAAGGCGAGCACAGTAGCGATTCGCCAGGAGTCTGGGAGAAGACCTTCCACCCAGATCCTGTTGAACAGATCTAACAGAAAGGCCATGCCTCGCTCACCCAGGTGTCGAAGCATGGCGTACAGGACATCGTCCGGACCATGGGCGGTGTCCGCGCACGAAGCGAGAGCGGAACGCAACTCACTCACAGTAAACTTGTCGTTGAAGGGTTCTCCGCCACTGGAGGTAAAGTCCAGCCGGCGGCCTTCCGCGACATCACGACGTGCATTGAATGCTGGCGGAGCAGCCTCATGGCTAGAGAATGCGGAAAAAGCGGTCGCTAAGGATTCCGCCACGGACGCGGGGTCTGAGATTGCGGTCCCATTCTCCTGGAGAACGGGAGGGGGGTCAGGCGAGAACTTGCCGCGAATCCTTTTGACTCGCTTCCAAACCTCAGCTAAAGAGGTCTTCCCGTTAAGTGAAGACACGTATGCCCGCCAAGAAGAGCGGCGGGCGTGCTTCGAAATATACCGGAACCTAGCCCTAGCCCGACGAAATTCAGCGACAGTGAAATCGTTCGGGCGGCGCTTATAGCGCATGTAGGCATAACGCTTCTGTTTGAGGGCCGTCTCACACTCGGCCGACCACCATGGGAGTGGTCGGCGTGCAAAACGGCCAGACGTCCTAGGAATAGTAGTCAGGCCCACGGCGATGAGGTTGCCGGAGAAGAACTCAACGGCCTCATCTACCGACCTAAACTCCTCGACTGAGATAGAGAATTCAGTCATTTCCTGAAATGCAGGCCACCGCGCCCGCGCAAAGCACCACCGAGGTGGTCTCTCAGGCGGCAGTTGCCCTGAAAATGATATTTGAATGGGAAAGTGATCACTACCATGGAGGTCATCGACCACCCCCCAATCAAAATCAGGCTGTGCATCCGAAGAGCACAAAGATAGGTCAAGGCAAGAAAATGAAGCGGTTCTCGGACAGTGATGCGTAAACTCATCCACGTTTAGGACACCCATCTCAAGCTCTTCGATCAGATCGGCAAGGACTTGTCCCCTGGGATTTATGGAGTAATCTCCCCAGAGAGGATGCCTGCCGTTCAGATCTCCAAGCAAGAGATAGGGCCTCGGCAACCGTGCAACGACGCGGCGGAAGTCCCCCGCGTCGAAGTCAGCTGACGGTGGAATGTACGCAGAAATGATAGTATACCTCCTATCCAGGTGCAGCTGCACAGCCACTGCCTGAAAGGAGGTATCTAAAGAGAAAGGAAGAACGGAGACATCATACGGGTGTAAACTGCGCATCCCCCAGCCCGGCCATCCCGCGGTGGTGGGGTCGCAAGACCCTTATACCCCGGGAGGGCAGGGAGGGGGCACGCACCTAGCATGGTCTCCTGCAAAAAAATAGCTAACGGGGAACGGGACGAGACGAGCCTCCGCAGCTCCTCCCAGTTGGCCCGGAGTCCACGGCAATTCCATTGAAGGAATATGCCCTCCAGGCCTAGCTCGGAGGAGACGCGGGGGCCCTCCTCGAATTGAAGACCCTCACGGGAATTTTTTTTTTTTTTTTTAAGAGCTCATTTGGCGACTGCCTACTTGGGCATTAGTCGCCGTATTAAAACTGGCCTAGTTCTAGGCTACTTTAAAATGAAATTAAAGAGAAAAAAAAAACAACAAAAAAACAACACCCCAAAAGGGGGAAAGGAAGCAAGCTGGTGCGTCGGGGAGAGGTCCCCCCGGCGCAGGAGCGTGCAACTAAAGAAAAAAACAAACAAACAAAAAAACAAAACAAATGCAAAAAAACAACAAAAAAAACAAACAAACCTTGCTTAAATAATAGGGAGAAGGCCGGCCTCCCCTAAGAAGTCAACAAGTCCACAAGTCAGTGTGCACGAATGTGTCCCAAGCACAAGGGACAGGCGGTAGCGACCCCGCCCATCCCGGTACTGGGACAGGTATCGTGCGCGAAGATCACCCAGACTGGGACATTCGACAAGAATGTGCCGAACAGTCTGGGGGACGACGCAGTCGTTGCAATAGGGCGCAGGCGAGCGCTCCATCAGATAGCGATGCGTCACACGAGTGTGTCCGATTCGGAGACGACAGAAAGCAACCTGAAGCCGCCGCGGCATTGGGGGATAGGTCCATGGGAACAGTCGCGGCGCAATGGCACGCAACTTTAAGTTCCCTTCGACCGTCTCCCATCTTCTTTGCCAAGCAGTCCGAAGAGCTGCCCGTATTCCTGCCATGTAGTCGGTGTGAGGAAGAGCGAAACGCTGGTCCGGTCGCAGAGTCCTCGCGGACTCTTTGGCGCCCTCATCGGCGCGCTCATACCCCGCAATTCCTACATGTCCAGGAACCCAGCAGAAGATAATCTCGACATCTGCCCGGCTCGCCAAAAACGTGGCGTCACGGATATCGCGAACCAGGGGATGCGGAGATTCCAATGCCCCGAGAGCACTCAGGGCGCTTTGTGAGTCGCTATAGATCACAATCCGGTCTCCGAACCGGGCACGTCGCGTAATCTCCCGTACCGAGTGGTGTATTGCCACCAGCTCGGCCGTGAAGACAGACGCAGCGCCTGGTAGAGCCCCGCTGACTTCAAACAGAGGGGATACGGCGTGGAAGCCGACCCCCTCTTGGGACTTGGAGCCATCCGTATACACTGGCACGGTACCAGCGTGACACGATGTGTGCTCCAAAAAGGTCGAACGCAATACTCCCGGCGCAGTACAAGCTTTGGGAGCAGAGGCGTGGCGACAAATAGCCAAATGTCGTACCCTCCAGGGTGGCGTCCTGGGCAGAACCAGGGGCGCCACCGGCCCGAGAGCTATATCTACCTCTCGAAGGAGTTTCCTGGCCCTAAACCCAAAGGGCTTAGGGTATGACTGGCGTCTCTCGGCGGCATAGGCACCATCGAGATCAGCTGCGGATGCAGTGAGAGCTGTTGGCGACTGAGGGAGGCGCCGGGCTCGCGCGTACAGGCGAGTGATGCACTGCACGCGGCGCAGAGCGAGTGGCATCTCCCCAGCATCGACCAACAGGCTCTCAATGGGGGAAGTGCGGAAGGCACCGGTCGCAAGGCGAAGGCCGGTGTGGTGGATCGAATCCACCTTCCGCAATAAACGCTCGGCTGCGGATGCATAAAACTCGCATCCGTAGTCGAGCTTCGAGCGAACAAAGGATCGATAAAAAAGTAAGGCGGTAGCCCTATCAGCGCCCCAAGCGCTGAACGTCACGGAACGGAGAATGTCCATGGCGCGGGTACAAGAGACCCTAAGGCTGCGAATATGAGCCTCCCAGGTGAGGCGTCGGTCGAATACAAGACCAAGGAAACGGTGCGACTCAACCACATCCAGGCGCACCCCATTAAGAAACAAATCTGGGTCGGGGTGAAGCCGTGGATGGCGGCAGAAGTGCACCACCTTAGTCTTGGCCAAAGAAAACCGAAACCTGTGCGCTTCGGCATAGCGAGAGACGCGGTTCAATGCCTGTTGGAGTCGACGCTCCAGAGTTGGCATCTGGGCCGCGCCAAAAGAGATCGAAAGGTCGTCCACGTAGAGCGTAGCGAGAACATCTTCCGGCAGCACCGAGGTGATGCCGTTGATGCTCAGGGCAAAGAGTGTGACACTGAGGACACTTCCCTGCGGGACACCCTCTTCCTGCTCCTTTGGGCCGGAGAGGGCTCCCCCCACCCGTACGCGGAATCGACGATCTCGCAAAAATTCAGATATAAAAATTGGGAGGCGTCCCCTCGCCCCCATCGTGTGGAGAGTCTCCATGATACCGTATCGCCATGCGGTATCATAGGCCTTCTCCAGATCAAAAAACACCGTGGCGTAGTGCTGTCTACGAAGGAAAGCCTCGCAGACGGCACTTTCCAGTCGGAGCAGAGCATCCGACGTGGAGTGGAACTTACGGAAGCCGCACTGTGCAGAAGACAGATGGCCTCCGCTGTCCAGGAAATAGGCTAATCTAACATTTACCAATTTCTCCATCAACTTGCACACGCAAGAGGTTAGAGAGATTGGGCGGAAACCGGTCGGAGTAGAGTGATCTCTCCCCGGCTTGCGAAAGGCGAGCACAGTAGCGATTCGCCAGGAGTCTGGGAGAAGACCTTCCACCCAGATCCTGTTGAACAAATCTAACAGAAAGGCCATGCCTCGCTCACCCAGGTGTCGAAGCATGGCGTACGGGACATCGTCCGGACCATGGGCGGTGTCCGCGCACGAAGCGAGAGCGGAACGCAACTCACTAACAGTAAACTTGTCGTTGAAGGGTTCTCCGCCTCTGGAGGTAAAGTCCAGCCGGCGGCCTTCCGCGACATCACGACGTGCATTGAATGCTGGCGGAGCAGCATCACGGCTAGAGAATGCGGAAAAAGCGGTCGCTAAGGATTCCGCCACGGACGCGGGGTCCGAGATTGCGGTCCCATTCTCCTGGAGAACGGGAGGGGGGTCCTGCGAGAACTTGCCCCGAATCCTTTTGACTCGCTTCCACACCTCAGCTAAAGGGGTCTTCCCGTTAAGTGAAGACACGTATGCCCGCCAAGAAGAGCGGCGGGCGTGCTTCGAAATATACCGGAACCTAGCCCTAGCCCGACGAAATTCAGCGACAGTGAAATCGTTCGGGCGGCGCTTATAGCGCATGTAGGCATAACGCTTCTGTTTGAGGGCCGTCTCACACTCGGCCGACCACCATGGGAGTGGTCGGCGTGCAAAACGGCCAGACGTCCTAGGAATAGTAGTCAGGCCTACGGCGATGAGGTTGCCGGAGAAGAACTCAACGGCCTCATCTACCGACCTAAACTCCTCGACTGAGATAGAGAATTCAGTCATTTCCTGAAATGCAGGCCACCGCGCCCGCGCCAAGCACCACCGAGGTGGTCTCTCAGGCGGCAGTTGCCCTGAAAATGATATTTGAATGGGAAAGTGATCACTACCATGGAGGTCATCGACCACCCCCCAATCAAAATCAGGCTGTGCATCCGAAGAGCACAAAGATAGGTCAAGGCAAGAAAATGAAGCGGTTCTCGGACAGTGATGCGTAAACTCATCCACGTTTAGGACACCCATCTCAAGCTCTTCGATCAGATCGGCAAGGACTTGTCCCCTGGGATTTATGGAGTAATCTCCCCAGAGAGGATGCCTGCCGTTCAGATCTCCAAGCAAGAGATAGGGCCTCGGCAACCGTGCCACGACGCGGCGGAAGTCCCCCGCGTCGAAGTCAGCTGACGGTGGAATGTACGCAGAAATGATAGTATACCTCCTATCCAGGTGCAGCTGCACAGCCACTGCCTGAAAGGAGGTATCTAAAGAGAAAGGAAGAACGGAGACATCATGCCGGGTGTAAACCGCGCATCCCCCAGCCCGGCCATCCCGCGGTGGTGGGGTCGCAAGACCCTTATACCCCGGGAGGGCAGGCAGCGGGCACGCGCCTAGCATGGTCTCCTGCAAAAAAATAGCTAACGGGGAACGGGACGAGACGAGCCTCCGCAGCTCCTCCCAGTTGGCCCGGAGTCCACGGCAATTCCATTGAAGGAATATGCCCTCCAGGCCTAGCTCGGAGGAGACGCGGGGGCCCTCCTCGAATTGAAGACCCTCACGGGAATGGCCGTACGCTTCCCGGGGGCAGAACCCCGGGCGCTGTTGGCCGGACAAAGCGCTGAAGGCGCTGTCGCCTTCGAGGACTTATTGGGGGAGGTTGGGCTCGCCATGCGAGTCTTTTCCTCCCTCCGCCTCGAAACCTTAGGCGGGCGTTGCGGCCTGGGAGGCGGGGGGCCCTCTTTTCGAGGAACCACCGTCTCCGAGCCACTCGCTCCACCTCGGGGCGTGGGCGAAGGGGCCGAAGCTCCTTTGTTGCTGTCCTCCTTTCGGGGAACAGCTTTAGGAACCCCGGAAGATGGCCTAGCGACCATCTTCAGGGGTGTTGCCTCCTGTGAGTCTAACGACTCTGTGGAGGCGCGTGGCCGTTTCGCCTTACGGGAAACGGTCACGCTGGGGGAAGAGGGGGGAGCCCTGGTATTAGCCGGGGCTGGGTGTGAACCCTTTTTGCCGCCAGCTCTACCAGGGGAGCGCCCGGGTGTAGTAGAGCCCGCAGAAGGGCTCCGAATGGGTGCGGAAACAACCGTGCTCGTTGGCCTGGATGGGCCGGGAGCAGAGGGTGCCTTCCTAACTATTGAGGCATATGACGTCCCAGGCAGAGCCGGGCGCGCCAGGACCAAGTCCTTTGCCTCGCGGAATGAGAGTCGATCCTGGGCCTGAACGGCCAGGATTTCTTTCTCAAGGAGATATGCACCACATTGCTTCGAAGAAGCAGGGTGCGGCTCTCCGCAATTGACACACTTGGCCACACACGATTTGGACTTATCGTGTGCGACCTTGGAGCAATTTACACAGACTTCGGGTGACCCCGACTTTGCACGTCTACATGAGCGATTCGTATGGCCGAAGCGGTGACAGTAATAGCACCGCCGCGGAAGTGGCACGAATGCCTTCACGCGGTAGCGGTACCAACCGGCACGCACCGACTCAGGGAGCTTGTCACAGTCGAACGTGACGAAGAGTGTAGGGGTGGGTCTCGAGGCCCCTCCCTGTTTTCTCATCACACGTTCGACCTTGACCGCCCCATGGTCGGCCAGCTCTAAGGTGATGTCCTCAATGGAGTAGTCAACGAGTTCCCTCGCATAAACTACTCCTTTCACAAAGTTCATGGTAGAGTGCGGCGTCACACTCACCGGGGTGCCATGAAGTGTCCGAAGAGCACTAATCTTAGCCGCCTCGGCGGGATTCGCCGCATTCGCCAGAAGGCTCCCGTCCGAGAAACGGGTTACCTTCGGCTCTCTACCAATTGCACTAGCTAATCCTCTCCTCTGATGGATCATGTTGCCCTTGGACAACATGGTGCCATCAGTGGAGCGAATAACGAGGAAGCGTTTGAAGCCAGCGGGCTCGAAAACGCCAGGTAACCTCTGAATCAGGGGCCACGATGTCATCGAGGCTCCGCCCTGTGCACTCTTGGTATTAGTCTTCTTTGTCAGGGGCTCCGCAACCGGGGGGGCAGAGGGGGCGGATGTGCCGATCTTGGCTTGGTCGCTTGCCAGAGTGGCAGCAGACCCATCCGTCCCCGTAGCCCCCGCGGATGGAGAGGAGCCCCGAGTCTTTTTTGTCTTTTTCTTTTTCTTTTTCGGAGAGGAGGGCGGGGAATGAACCCGCTTTTCACCTCCGCCGGCAGAAGTCCCCAGGCCAGATGGACCAGCCTCAGCCAGGTCCCTCTCCGAAATGGAGAAGGTCCTGGTTGTCGTAGGGGCACCTGTCAGAGGAGATCCCTCCCCTCCTTCTACTGCCTCGGAGCCCTCAGCCATTTGAGGAGGACCTTGCATAGGGGCGGATTCGGGTTCGGTGCTTGGCGCCGAGCCCGAATTCCCCCCCATGGAAGGCCCTACCGTCTGGGGCTGGGTCTCCTCAAGGACCATGTCTATCACAGGAGGGGCCTCCAGTTGGCCATCCCCTCCCAGGACATCGCAGGTCCCCTTGGCAGTGTCGCCAGTCTTGTATGGGGAGGCACAGGCCTTGACCCCGGCAAGGTTTAATATTCTTGCCAGCAGGTCTTTTGAGGGAAGCGACCGAAGGGGCCTGGCTTCCCTCTCCCCCCTAAGGGGGTTTGCCCTACCGAGCCGCTTTGATGGGGAGCGGCTGGCTAAGGGCTGCCTGCTGGCTTTCTTGGCAGTCCCCTTGAAAAGAAAAGATGGGACTGCCGCTGGGAAAAGGGAGGTGCCCGAAAGCACCTTCAGAGAAGGGGGTGAGGGGGAGTCCCCTGCACCCGTAGGCGAAGGAGAGGAGTAAGCCTCCTCTCCGGTCAGAGAAATATGGAGGGTCCCCTGTGCAAGCACAGGGGGGGGAACCTCCATTTTTTCGGTGGAGCTGCCCAAGGGCGGCTCCATCGATGAGCAAGGGGGAGTTAAAGGGGTTTGGGTTTTTTTTGGTTGTTCATCTATGGGCATGGTGACCCTATTTTTGCCACGGGACGCAATAGCTCATCACCCCTCGCAGTAGCCCGCACTGCGAGAGGTGCTTACAAGCCCGGCAGAGCCAGGCGCCGCCATTCGGGACCACCCCTCCCGCCTGGTGGCCTGGCAGTCCATCGGCATGGCGGCTCCACCTTGGACACGGCGTAAAAAAGATAGATTTTGAAGAGGAGAGGAAAAGGGATGTGAGGAAGGTATGGGTGGGGATGAAGCAGGTTGTTAAAAAAAACCCATCCCGAACCGGAGCTGAGGGGTTAGGGAACAATGTCCCCTCCCCCCTCAGCCCCCATCCGGGGTGGTCGGCTTGAGAAGAAGGTCAGCATTCTACCCTGTGAAATTAGAGGCTAACCAGAGAAAGTTGTGGGAGAGGTTGTATGAAAAGCGACGAGGTAGGGGAGAAATCGGGCTATCTGAAGGAAGGAAGAGAGGCTAAGCTGGGGCCGGACGGAGCGCTGGATCCCGTCAGCACGGCGGCCAGGATGGCAAATCGCCGCGCCCCTTACGGGGGTTGAAAAGGGACAAATAACTAGCGAGATTTATAAGGTAAAAATATATATTAATCGCAACATCTCTATATTCATGACCATTCTATCCACCCATCCTCCTTTCGCTTGAGCCCCTCATTGGATTATGCAAATCATCCCCATATGCCGACCCCAATTCCTGGTGTGGTTGGATGTATGGCATTATTGGCCTACTTGAAATCTAACTTCGTTTCTTGGTGTTGCGAGAACCAATTTCTGAATAGATACCTCGAAAACTTTCGACAACAGGGTTGTATAAGTAGTGAATTTCATTCTTCTCGGGTATAAAAATATCCCCCTTTGCCCCGATGATGACATGTAGCCCATTACCATGATAGAGCCACCTACATGTTTTCTTCACAGTTGGTACCACACATGCAGGGTGAAATGTCTGTCCAATAATTCGTCCTACAAAGATAACCCAAGAAGTGTTACAAAAGTTATTTTTAAATCATTTTCTTTACAAAATAGATTTAAATGGAATTACATAAATTAAATATAAAACAATACAATATTCTTTCAAATATCTAATAATTACTTTCATCTGACCAGATAACTTTAAACTTGAAGGCTCCATTGAACTCTCCAGCAAGTTGTGAAGATGTTTTTTTCTTTCTGGGATTCTCTTGTGAAACCGGAAGGAATCTCGGTGTTGAAGGACGTTTTATGTCACTTCTCTTCTTTAATACAAAGTTCTGGGTATCGTTTGATAGTGGTTTGGACACCATATCTTGAACATTCTTTTAACAATTTCTAACTGCGATAAAAACTTTGCCTATAGTGAAGTTTCATTTATGTTCCTTGTGCTTCTCTAAGTTCTTTAATTATCTTGTTTATTGAGAACGATACTGAATACACAATAATTATCAATTTAAGCTGAAACATATAAAATAGTAGCCAAATTCTGATTTTACACAACATACCATTTGATTAATTAAACACCTTTTAGTAAAATACTAAGAAATTCAAACATATTAACAAAACATCCAAACATATTTATAAATATGATAAATTCTAAGAAGTTGAATTAAATATGTGAAATATATAGATCTGAGGGAGTAATTGCAGCACTCTTAGGGAGGAGTTTCGGCCCCTTTCTCTTATAGAGTGCCAAAGTTGGGCCTGGCCCTGGGGTGACAAAAGAGAAACGGCCGGCTGAACAATCCCTTTCTTGGCCCAGAAAATCCAATTTTCAGGAGTGGATCAAATCGAGAGCGGGGCGAAGGAGGCCTCCATTAATTGTATAACACCAGCAATGGAAGAGACAATCTCAGAGACCACCACCTTAATACTAATGATACTACTACTAATAATAATAACAATAATATTTAATAATAAAATAATAACAAAATAAAATTAATAAAATAAAAATAATAGTAATAAATTATTATTAATGATATTATTATTAAATTGAAGCCAACTTCCCACAAGGTTAGGTTCGCATCAATGCTACCATTATTTACTTAAAAAAAAACAACAACAACAACAAGGGCAATCAAGGAGCGGGGCTCTTGTGTTGCAGACCCACCAAATTGGGGCCAATTTTTATTTAAAATAAGAATAAAAAACACCAACGAGGTCATCTCCGCCATAACATTAAGGAGGAGCGGGTGGCAAAGAAAATGTGAACTCTATGCAAGAAAATAACACCGAGGGCGTTCGAGACCGGGAGGTCGCGCAATTCTCCAAAACCTGACCAGCCTCCACAGTTAAGGCAGCTTTTGGAGCAAGAATGGGGCACGCATACCTTCAGATGTCAGCTGCAGCATGGTTGGCCACGCTGCTGCACTACCTACCCACCCACCCAATCAGAGCGACCGAAGTGGATAAAAATAAATGGACACCATCTTTTGGGATAAAAAAATATCCTTATCCCTAAAACTGCAAACCAACGTGGGCATCTCGGCCAAGAAGTTTCGGGAAGGGAGAATTATAATGTGGTGAAGTTAGGGGAAGTGAAAATGCGTGAAAGATACTTGTGGCT
Source organism: Ceratothoa steindachneri (assembly GCA_963969495.1). NCBI lineage: Eukaryota > Metazoa > Arthropoda > Malacostraca > Isopoda > Cymothoidae > Ceratothoa > Ceratothoa steindachneri. The sequence continues at coordinate 4,604,071 of OZ018324.1, forward strand.
TATTCTGAGTCAGGCGAACCCCCGCAGGAACATCACTACCACGTCCCTCGAGAGGGTCCACAAGTCCCCCTGAGAGGCGATAGTGTAGGTGGGAGGGAAGGGTACTTTAAAAGGGGCGCCTCACCTCGCCACTGCAGAGCTACGATTGTTAACTCCTAATTATTTTTCGCGTAAACCTTAGTTGACCTTAACCTCGTATCCTCATTTTCCTTGTTAAAAGCCCCGTGTGATAATCAACAGTAATAATTTGATTACCGCGAAATTGTTTAATAATTTCTTCTCCCTTCCGTAAAGTTGGTGCGGCCGTAAATGAAAACAAAAAAAAACAAACAAATTTAATCGTTACAATTTAGATCTTGAAAGTCGTTGCATTAGTTGAAAAATAAAACAAAAAAACGAGACACAATTCTTTCAGGATTAGTGAAGGAGAGGCTAGCCTAGTCAGGATATTAACTAGGACAAGGATAACCTTATACTAAAAATGAATAAGCAAAGATTGAATGTTATAATTTGGTACTCATTAAGAAGAGCGTTGTTACCTCAAAATAAAACCAGAAAAAAACTACATAAAACAAAACACACCAAAGTGGTAGTTGGGATGAGATTGATTTTGTGTCAATCGTTAGGGTACTATTATCTTGTCTAGGTGTAGTATTTATTTATGCGTGTAAGTTTGGTATAGGCGTGGTTTGTGTGGATCCTGTCACCATTTTGAGTGGTTTATTTCTTCCGTTTGGAGCTGGTCTGCATTGCTTTTGGATAGTGCTGGCTGACAAGCAGGTGGTGGATATTGTCAGGTACAAAATAGGTACATGGATAGTGTTGGATGCCAAGTAGGTGCTGGATGTGTTGGGTGCCAAGTAGGTGTGGCATACTTAAGGGAGGTCCGGATGTTTACCCGTGTTTTGAGGGCGGCCTCGAGTCCTTTTATTCCCCCAGTCACTTGTTTACAATTTCTCCTTTCTGTGGGCGATGCCCTCGTTAGTTCTCTCTAAATTTCGAATTAAGAAATAGGTAAATGGTCTAAAGACTTTTTCAATGCCGCATGACGAGAAGAGGCCAACGAGCGAAAAAATAAATAGGCTTATGGTCCTGGAACATTGAAGCTCGCTCTCGCTGGTCTACTCGATGGATTTGAGGTCGAGGTGCGGCTTCCATCTCAGCGAGACTTTCAGATGAGTCACGAAATGGCCGCCAATTGAGCGGAGACGCATCATCACGAACATGGCCAATCCTAACACAGCTATCATTTATCTGTTCCGGAACCCTGGCCATGGAGTACTTGTCTCCCATGTTGGAGCACTCTCGTATCCACATAGTCATGACACGGGTCTTGAAGGATTCAACCATCGTTGGTTAGTCAAAACATACGACCATCAAGCCAACCATCTCTGGTGACTTTAGGATAGCCAGTTTTTTTGCGTTGTGAATGACTTTCGCATTCAATAATATCAAAATATTGGTAAAGTTAAATTTTGTACACAAAAATTAGTTCTTAAATTATTCCGTTAGTTTTATATATTAAAAATAATACGCCTAATTTTAATAGTTCCCGCCCGAAACCGTTTTCTTTCATATGGCATTCGGCTGGCGCCCAAATTTCACTTCTATTTCTGTTTAATATTTCAAAGTTCCAAAGTGATCCCAAGTTTGGTTATGACAGCCATCTCTAGCCTTATTAATTCTGCATCGGACAGGTTGGGGAACGCTCCTCCTCCATAGCAAACAAGTGGCTGTATCAAATTGACCAATTTAAAGGAACCTCAAAAAGACAGATTTAATTGGTCTATTTTAACCTTCAATTTTACTGTCAACCCACGCGTGCCCGACCCACAATTAATGGGGCGAGAGATGGCTGTCAAAACTGCGTCAGTGCAGATTATATTATTTTTTTTTAAATTCTGTAAGTTTCGACCATCAAAATATAGACTATGCAATTTGGGTGGAAATGCAGTATTAGTCTCGCAAATAAGCGATTCTAAAATTAACGCTAATTTATCCATTAAATTTGCCCAGAATAAAACTTTAATATGAGAAACCTTTAAAAGACTTAATTTTTCAAACAAGGTATGCTGACCAAAAGGTCGCGTGCCCTCACTTATTCTGATTTATGACCACACCTAATAGAATATAGCCAAGCGTATCATATTATAGCATACCATACCCTATACTAGAATAATCTTGAATAGCTTAGCTTATTATAGCCTTGGTTAGCTAGCCTATCGTAGCCTAACATAGCATAGCCCTCCCTAGCCTATTATACTTTAGCCTAACCTAGCCATATCTAACGTAGTATAGCTTAGCCTAGCCTAGCATAGTATAACCTAGCCTAGCATTAACTATCCTAGACAAGTATAGCCTATACTATCCTATTATACCCTAGTCAAACATAGCTTAGTATTGTCTAGCCTAATATACTATATGTTATCCTAGCATAGCATTTTATAGTATAAATTAGCATAGTTTTTTTTTAAGAGCTCATCTGGCGACTGCCTACTTGGGCATTAGTCGCCGTATTAAAAACCTGCCTAGTACTAGGCTACTTTAAAATAAAATTCAAAAACACAAAAAAAAACAACACCAAAAATTTTTTAAAAAGGGAAAAGGAGGCGAGCAGGAAGCAAGCTCCTGCATCGGGGAGAGGTCCCCCCGGCACAGGAACCTGCGACCTATAAGGGGAAAAAAAACAAAAACAATAACAAACAAAGAGAAAAAAATAGAACCTTCTTAAATAGAGGGGAGAAGCCCGGCCTCCCCCCCCCCAAAAAAAGTCTACAAGTCCACCAGTCAATGTGCACACACTCGTCCCGAGTACAAAGGACAGGCGGTAGCGACCCCGCCCATCCCGGTACCGGGACAGGTAACCTGCGCGAAGATCGCCCAGACTGGGACATTCAACAAGAATGTGCGGAACAGTCTGGGGGACAACGCAGTCTTCACAGTAGGGGGCAGGCGAGCGCTCCATCAAATGGCGATGGGTCACACGAGTGTGCCCGATTCGGAGACGACAGAAAGCGACCTGAAGCCGTCGCGGCATTGTAAATTACCATAGTATATCTTACCCTGGTACATTATATCTTAGCATAGCATAGCTTATTCTAGGGTTGCCTAGCATATTATAGCTAGAGATGGGACGATTAATCGGGATCGGGAATCGTTAATTTTGGAGGAATCGGTATCGGAATTGCTAAAAATAATCCCAGCTTTCCGATTCCAAAAACGATTCCTTGAAAATTTCAGTTCAGAGACGCTTTCAACAGTGTTTATTTCCCGTTGGTGTCAATTAAGTTATGTATCTACTCATCTGTCCTATTATTCAGTGAAATTATAACGTTAATAAGTTATTTACTGAGATTTAGATTATTCGACAAGAATTAATATTTAATATCAATTAATATTTAAGATCTGACTGTTTAAGAATGGTATTTTATGTTTAATTGTATATATGCGTGAAATGAAGGCCGGCTCAGGCGTCATTTAGAACAGTTGATGCAATTCTAAGATGTCCAGAGCTTTGTTCAGCAGCGCTGCCGAAGTTGGCACGTTCGTACAAATACAAATTTGGTACCTTTTTGCCTTAAAGAAACACTTTTTTATACTATTTTACTTTTGTTTTATATTTGAATTAGATTTGGTCCGATTTTACCAATTTTGTTACGTTTTCAGAGTAAGTTTTGGTACTATTGCTAAAATTCTTTCAGCAGCGGGCAGCCCTGTTGTTCAGTTGACTAACAGCCACCGTAGATATGTTATGTTGCGCGCGCTTCCTACTCCCAGCCTATGTTAAATGTTGAGTAACAATATCATCATAGCTGAATATTAATAATATTTAATACATTAGTCGTTATTAGTTGACACTATCGAATTAGTCTGATTTGAATTACAATTTCCACATAAACTGTGCATTATTCGACTGACGATGCCCAATTTCAGGCATACGGCACTATATCAGAAGATTAGTTGTTAGCAGATACTATTATATTCTAGTTTATGTAACAACTAACTTTATTAATTAGTATTGAAGTATCGAATATTATTATAACACGGAAGGAATTATGAATCGATTGGACTCGTACGTAAAGAAATTAAATGTTTTATTATATTTATTATTTAATGATCTTTATTGACAATTAATTCTAACTTGCTTGTATTTTTATTCTTTCCTACATTATGGCCAAATTCTTAATTTGTTATATCATAAAATCAATATTCTATTTTGTGAAGGAATCAGAATCGTAACTTATAACTGGAATCTGAATCACAATTTTGGGGGGAATCGTCTCATCTCTAATAGTTATGATGTTATTGCCAAAACAAAATAATTCCCGGGGAAACCTTGTGAAGACTTTGGCAATTATATCATTCGAAAGAGAATCTAAAACAACATAATGGGTTCGGATCTCGTTAGAATCGGCCGAATAGTTATGATGTTATTACAAAAGAAAAAAAAGCAAAACGGATAACGACCGACATAGTGAGATGTAGAGTCGCTCGCAACCGGACTCACACGCGACTAAAAATTGAACATTTCCAAACTTCGGTGAAGTATTATCATTAAAAGAATTCGATTCGATATAGGTTAGAGATAAGCAAGAAGAAGACACTTGATAAAAGCCGTAGGAGACCACGTGAAGTTTTTTTTGTGAAGCAACACCATGCCAAAATACTTCGATGTGAGATAAAGGCAAAAGAAAGTAAACACTTAAAATAAATGTATGTTTCCGTGGTGCGGATTCCAGCCTCTAAACTGTAGGTCTCAAAGACAGTGATTTCAAGAATATACAAAGTCGTGGTTATTTTAATTCAAAATAAACATTCTTTGGTTTTCAGGACGAATTTTTCTAGGATACTTTTTATTAAAATAACAAGAGGAGGGGTTCGCCACTCCGTACACTTGCGTTTTGCTGCAGACTTTCGGTCTGTGTCCTACGGCCTATCTGATTCTTCTTCTTTTTTTCTCCATCTAAATTTGCTATAATAATTTCCATGCCAAAATTTTAAGAAGTTTTCTGAACTTCACCATTTGTAATTCTTTTAGTTTTAAAAAAGTCACAAAAATTCGATACTTATATTTATTTCTGAACTTCACTATTTTATTTTTTGATATTATAAAGGAATTATTAGAAATAACTTAGAAAAAAAATTATATTTAGGTGACAACCAAATTAAAAGAAAAAATCTTATTCAAATCTTCAAAAAATCTCGTTCTTAAAATATAGGGTTATATAGGGGGGAAAAAGACTAGTCTCGGAAGCAGGATGATATTTTCGAAACTAGTCTCGTTTTTTTTTCAATAAAAAAACATCTAAAAAAAGTCATTTCCTCAGTACTTCAAAATTCGTGACTGGACGTTTAATGGATTAATTTATTAAGAAAACCAGGCAATGGCTTCGCCACTCCCCCTAAGGGGGGAGCTTGCGCTTCGCTACTAAGATTAAAATTTAAAATCTAGAAAAAAGCAGCAATGGTTAAATTTGTATAAATTTTCTGAACTTGGCCAATTATAATAATTTTAAAAAGGAACTCTAAGCTGAATTCCTCTCCTTTCAAAATATCACGTTGCTAAAATATAGTTATAGAAGAAGATATATTTTCTGACCTTCATCATTTGTAATTCTTTGGGTTTTAAAAAATTTACAAATTTCGATACTTATATTTATTTCAGAACTTCACCACTTTGTTTTTTGATATTATAAAAGAATTATTAAAAATAACTTTGATAAAAAACATAAGTCATAACCAAACTAAGATGAAATTATTATAGTTAGTGAAAAACAAGTTAGAAAGTGATGACACCGAACCAAGTGTGGTGTCACCTAGTTCTGCCAGTGGCACACGACTGGGTGTTGTCTTTTTTGCACCTCGCCTGCCATTACTCATACAGGAGTCAGATTAAATATATTCGCCTAACATATCTTGAAAACGACCTCCTTAATCTTACAAAACAACAAACTACATACAGTCGACCCCCCATATTCGCGGGGGATAGGGACCACGAACCCCCGCGAATATTGAAAAACCGCGGATAGTTGACGCTACCCCCAACCCTTCCCAAACATCGTAATACGCTCCCCATATTAATTCAAGAAGTTATGTTTTGTCATGTTCATACACATACAGTACGAAATAAAGTATCAGAACACATTAAATTATTTTATTGTATAATGTTTACTCACCTGGAGATAGTTTTGTTTTGATTGAAGAATGATGATTGATGACTGATGATTGTAGATGATGTTGCCTGTGCAGTTGTTCGGAATCTGCCTTATGATCTGCAGATGCAGCTTCGCCATGCAACGATAAAGACCTCAGTTGAAACCTTTTTGGGAATCTATCAAACCAGCCCTTACTGGCTTATTTCAAGCCTTCAGACGTTGATGATCGAATTGTGCTTTCGTTCACGCCAAACTCTCGACAACTTCGGCCTTTTTTCTTGCCTTCTTTCAACCTATCTAACACTTTCGCCTTCTCCTCCAAACTCATCACTTTCTTGGCACGCTTAGGCATGTCTTTAGCAACACTAGACGATGCAGGGCGCTTAGGCATTGTTAATATTATGATAAAAAAGCAAGAATTATTCAGGGTGTAAAACGATTGAAAAACGAGAAATTACGACAAATACACAAACCACCGCTCACACACGTGGGACACAAGCGTACTGAATGGAGCGCGGGAAATCGGTATGCACATATACTGTACATAGTGTAGTCGAGCGAGTGAGATCTGAACGCTTATTTGCTGGAATCGTCCCGTCTCAGCCAAACAACACTTACGTTTTACGACTATGTACGTAGGTTTCCGTGGATGTCTGGAAATGGCGCAAATTTTGAATTTTAAGGCCCCCCCAAATTTTCCGCGTATAGTTGAAGGCGCGGATGACGAACCGCGAATAGCCGAGGGTCGACTGTATTTTAATTTATTCGCGCCGCACATGGCCCAATTCGCGGCCAACAGTTGTGCGTCAATAAAAAGACTTCTTTGTCTTTCGGCTTCATTTCATCTAGAGAAAAAGAACCAGGCCCGAAATGAGTTTGAGGCGATTTTTAAAAACATCTAGGTGCGGACCCATGGGGGATGGGGGGGAACTATGCTGCGGTTTGCCACGAGTTTTTTATTCCTGACTCACATCGTCACTTGCGCGATTCGGAACAGCCACTCGTTTCGGAGAGTAGTCCTAAGAGGGTTCAATCGAGAGGCGAGATCATCGACGTAGCCGAGCTCATCGCGCGAGTTCTGCCAGACACACTCCTTACTGGACGGCCAAAGAGGACTATTAATCCACTGTGGTATAAATATAGTGACGTAGACGTATCTTTCTATAGCCAAGGGAACCTCTTCGTCAGGTTCTAATAACGCATTCACATTCATGTGACAAACCAAATGGATATATTAAAATGTTTTGTATTTCCTCAAAAATCTAAACAATGAATGTAAACATTTGTCTTCTACAAGAAAAGTTGCCACCATTTATGGAAATACCGGAATATTTGATATTTTATAAAGATTCTCTTCACCTCACTTAAAAAAATGTAGAGTGCAGAACCAAATTAAGATTCTGTGTACCCTTGAGCTATTGATACTTTGAGACCTCCCAGTGATATTTTCGAAGGGAAAAAAAGTTAAATAAACCCTTAATTCATTTCTATAAGGCTAATTGAAATTAAAATTTAAACATTTCCTTTACATAATTTCTTGGAAACAAATTTATCCCAAACATTACTTAAATGTAAGGTGATGAACATCGTTTTAGAGTCTTATGAGAGCTAGTCTGTTTAGTGGTTCAGGTGTCATTGAAGTAGTGTTTATCTATGCTTTATTACAATCACTAAAAATTTATAAAATAAGTATATCGAGTCCTTTTTAATGAGATAATTTAGATACTTTGATTCAGTATTTATAAATTAAATAATTAATCTCTCAACCTCTGAAGGGACTCCAGCTGGTGGAGCTAGAAAAGGCCAGTCATAATCCGGCCCCGGTAGACTAGTTTGACGAATCTCCAGATTCTAGAATGGCCAGAGAATTATCCCAACCTAAATCCAAAACGAATATTTATGGGCCATTCTGAAAAAAACTTGCAACCAAGAAATATTGAAAATTGTAAGACTTATGGAAAATCCGACAGAAATTTGTGCTAAAATCTAATATAAACTACATATATTTAAAACAATAGGTGCTCATCAAAAATGTCTATCTAATTAAGTCCTAATTAATTTTACTAATCTTAAATATCAGCTGAAGTTTTCTTGTGGCGTGCTTGACAGTCACTGATATTTTCTCTAGTATAAAGTTTAATGTCATCAGCAATTTTTTAAATATATAATAGAGCAAGCAAGGCTGCGACAACCGATCCACGGGGAACTGCGTTAATGACTAATGCCCAGGGTAACCTATGTATTTTCATTGACAACAAATCTCTAGCCAACAGTTTTCCGGGAAGTCTAATCCATTTTCGTTCGCTTCCCCTATGCCGTGTGATTTTAGCTTTATTAAATCTTTAATGTGAAACGGTGTCGAAAGCCTTTTGGTATTCAAGATAAAATGCATCTACAGCTTTATCTTGGTCAATGTTGTGATCATTTTGCGAAAAAAAATCAAGAAAATTAGCTAAACAAGACCCTCAATGCCGAATGAAGTTGGTATCGAAGTTCTCTCCCTACATTCCTTTGAAGAGAGCTCGGCAGAATGATCCTTCAAGCCTCAAATCATAATTTCTGGCACTTTTCACACTCCCGGAGAAAACCATTCTTTCCGTCTGTCATTTTGACTCACATGGCTCCGAGGAAGACCTGTATAGGCTAATAGAGGATAATTTGTTTGTTGGGGTTTTTTATCGCCTTACTATTACTGAGAAGAGCAGTGTGAAAAGAGTAAAAAAAAAAAAGCTGCATCTTTAACATAATAATGTACCGTCGCTGCCGACTTCAATAACTAATCCTACAGTCAACATCTATTCTTCCACTATATATCACGTCGTCCGGAAAGTTATGAGCGTTTCTGAAGGATGGAAACAAAAGAAATGTATTCGTATTACAATATTTTTTATTCGTCAGAGTACACTCCATCTTTGTTAGTGACTTCTGTCCATCTATTCGTCATCTTCATAATTCAATCCCCGTAGAACTATAGAACTAAGCTATCATGGAGGAAATAAGTTATCCGTGTGTTTTTGACAAACTAAATAAATAAACGATTTTCCACTCATGGAATTTAGCAGTGACCTAATAAATGAAAGTCAGATGGTACAATGTATGGAGAGTACGGCGGGGGATGGGGTCAGAAATCCGACCCAACTTAGTGCGGGTAGCTAAACACACGAGCTGTGGCGTAACAACTTTCCTGTTAGCTACTTCTGGCCTCAGTGATGAAAATTTTCATGAATATTCATTCCGCTTCTGCAGTTTTGTTTTTTTTATTCTCACGCAAATCCCAGGATCGTTTCAGCACTATATGAAGGACATAATAATTGGAAATATATCCATGTTTCATCACTATTGAAACCTTCATCATTTCTCCAAGCCCCCCCCCCCCTAATTGAGATTTTAGGATTGGCTTCACGGTAATAGTTCAGGGGCGTACGATAGAGGAGGGGACGGGGGCTGTTTATGGGCTACAATCTAGGCCTTATGACGTCAGACGGTAGCTTCGAATGTGGCCAATCACAGCGTTCTATTTGTTTTGCTATTTTGTTTTTAGCCTTTTGCATTCAAAGCTAATGTTAGCCTTTCGAATTAGGAATATTACGAGGGGGTTTGTTTTAAGATGTGGAGTGGGGTGGAGGGGCGAAGCCCCCATTTTTAAACTAACTAAACTTTGGGCGGCAATAACCTAAATTAGGCGGCGCTGTAGTCTTTGTTATTTTGATAAACGTGCGATCGGCTCTGCACATTTATCGAAATAATAAAGACGATAGCGCCTCCTATTTTAGGCTATTATTTCCCCCCCAAATTAACATTTTTAGTTACTTTCGAAATGAGAGGCTTCGCCTTATGACGTCTGACGTCATAAAGCCTAAATTGTAACCCAGAAACAGCCACCCATATCGTGCGCCACTAAACTGAATTATTACCGGTTTCAGTTGCATCTTCTAAATTGAAATCTCCGCGTTGGAATTTTGCAAACCATCATCAACTCAGCCACAGTCCCCGAACCATAAATATTACAAATGCATTTACACGTTTCCGCAACGTTTTCACACGTTTTTTGTTTAAAGAAGAAAAGCATTACGTGCCGAAAATGAAACTTTTGGTTATCCATCTTTGACCTTGATAAGCGCTGACAAAAATTAGAGATATACTGATATTTTTTTATGTGAGACGTAGCCAGCAAGTAGGTTAACCTCGCGGTAAGTGATGCCAACATACCAGGCGTACCAACACTACAGCTCTAATATGAGCAGGTTAAAGACAAGTGTCGAAAGCGCTCAGAATAAACTATCGCGCCCAACTCTTCCGCAGCGAAATGCAACTATCCAGGACTTTATTAGACTAGTGGATTTGATCGTTGGGATACCTAGTGAGGTTATTCCGAAATTAATTCTGCAAAATTGCCCAGTGATCGATTAAATCATATTTACACTTAAAGAATCTTATGTTCGTGTGATTCCGATCTACGACTAAGTCTTTTCGCGACGTCTCACTTAAGCATAGGAGTCACTGTGTTTCGGGTGAGCAAATCTTTGGAGTTTGTCAATAGTCCTATTATTTGTTTAGCGTTTAAAATCATTGGGGTAAAATAGTTCGCAGACTTACAAATGTAAATGCATTATTACCACATTAATTATCATCTTTGTGCAGCTAGTGGGTGGGGGTGGCCATTCATTACTTTTTGTCCCTGGGTATTATTTTATAGTTGCAAATATTGCAGTGAGTGTGGGTATGTAAAGGGCATTTATTGTTTAGGGAATGCGAGTTGTTTTTAGTTGGGTAGCCAGGTTCGAAGTTTAAGTAGGTTAGGGCCTTAAAAGAGTCAAATAAACTTACAAATCGTGTCGTTACTTTTCTTTTTCCTTGGGTTGATGAGATTTTTGCAACCTTTCTGTGGGTTGTTAGAGGGGCACCATCGCTCGGCGGACAACAAATTGTATAGGGGTCTGCGTCCTCCTTTTTTTCCCAAGCTCTGGGCAAGGAAGGGGCTTAGTAATAAAGTTCGTTAAGCTCATCAATTGTCCTTGCCTTACATAATATATATATATATATATATATATATATATATATATATATATATATATATATATATATATATATATATATATATATATATATATATATACCAGGCAATGGATTCGCCACTGCTCTCCCGTATTTCACTTCGCTACTAAGATTAAAATTTAAAATCTAATAAAAAGCAGCCATGGTTAAATTTGTATAAATTTTCTGAACTTGGCCAATTATAATAATTTTAAAAAGGAACTCTAAGCTAAATTCCTCTCCTTTCAAAATATCACGTTGCTAAAATATAGTTATAGAAGAAGATATGTAAAAATACATTTTCTGAACTTCACCATTTGTAATTCTTTGGGTTTTAAAAAAAAATCACAAAATTTCGCTACTTATATTTATTTCTGAACATCATTTTATTTTTTGATATATAAAAGAATTATTAGAAATAATTTTGACGTATATATATATATATATATATATATATATATATATATATATATATATATATATATATATATATATATATATATATATAAATAAATGTGTGTCAAAATGTGGAAGGTTGAGTTGAGTACATAATTAATGCCATGAGGAGGAGGAAGAGGAGCGAAGCAGGTGACTGTGAGAGCGAAAAATCCCAGGATGAAAAAAGCTGCCAAAGGTTAAATGCGCTCATACTTTTATCGCCCCAACACTGACTCCAGCGCACACCGAGGAGTGTACACGTGTGCGCATATACCCTTTAGCACCCCTCGCTCCCACTCCCCGTCTCTATGGAGACGAACTCCCGCAATCTCGCACGTGCGATGAACGCCATCTTGATTCAAAACAACGCTAACTATCGGGGGCATCTTCACTTCGCTCAAGAGAGGGAGGTCACACTAGAACTAAGAAACAAGTGTGTTCTAACCAACGAGGGAACTTCGTATTCGTATATCGCTTAACTCGTGTAGCCTCAAGGAGGGGACTGCTAGGCGCCAGTATAACCCAAGGACCCTGAATTATAACCCCACCCCATACACGAAAATTCACATAAAACAAAAACTCAAAATACGCCCCCCCCCCGCCCCGTCCGTTTGATTTATCAGGCAAATTATCAATTCAAGGAAAAGTGCAAAATATCGGCCGAAATAATTTTAATGAAGAGTGTGTGTGAAGATATGTACGCACGTGTTCCTACATGCACGAACATACGCGTGTATGCGGACACTAAAGTCCAAGCTCGGTTCTCAATACTTTCCTAATATTAACAAATTAAGATAATTTTTATCCATACAATAATAATAATAATAATAATAATAATGCAAACTAAATCGCCTTTATTTTCATCCCTTATCTTCTTTCCTTTTACAGTACCCCCCCCCCCTTCCCTAAAGAGATGAAGGGAGGAGCTGACATCACGAGGATAGCGTGCCCCCAGGCTCAATGGATCTGCGGGCATATATCTTCTACACATTCCTACCACCTCGATTTTCCATCAAAGAACAGCGAGATGCCCTCGTTGGTGTTCGCGCCTTGCAATCACCTAAAAAGAGCAGCAACGCAACGCACCGCGCCACGGCAATGAGGCGGCGTCAATTCAGGCGGAAGCTCCGCCTACGCGGGGCCGTTGTAGCCCGCCTTTTCTGCCTCGGCGGCGACCCGAATCGGGCCTCCATCCCGCTACTTATCCGCCCCGATGTGGCTCAACATCGCCGTAATCGGAAAAGGCCGAAGCCCAATGAGATTATTAATCGACGCGCACAAATATCGGTGAAGGGGGCGGGGGGAAATACCCCTTCGCGCCACATTCCCACCTTGAATAACGCATCAGAGGAAAGGGGGGAGGGGGCCAAAGTGATCTTTTTCGGGGGGAGGGGGGTTAAGAGCCGGGAGAGGGAGCCAAAGTGATCTTTTTCGGGGGGAGGGGGGTTAAGAGCCGGGGGAGGGAGGTCTCACGCCATTTTACTCGTCATCAATTATGATCTCTCTTCGCGGGCGAGCGGAAGAACGACGCCAACTATTGGGGGAATAAAGCCCCAATAGATGCGTGGGCACACGGAAGGGGAGGGGGGGGGGTCATTGTTCTTTTTTTTATCTATTATCGCGACAATGGAAACGGGAGTAATCTAACAAAGTATCAGTCCCTAACACTCGAGGGGCGCTCGGATGCTATCCAATAAGCCCCTCAATTCGGGTCTCTCCCCCCACAGCGATTTCAGCCTCTGAGCAAGAGTAAGGGGATAATCGGTGGGGGTACGCAAATCTCCCCAACCCAGTTAACTTTCGCAATGGAGCCCCCCCCCCCTCTGAAGGGGTCCGGGGATCCCCTTTGAGACCTTCCGATGCTGGCGGAAACAGCCTTTAAGGATCATGTCCCGGGACACCACCACCAGAGGGGCCGGCGTCGGGCCCCTTCCTCGAGGGCGCGGGACACAAGGGCAAGGAAGAGGCGGCAACGCCGAGGGCCGAAGAAACCTCCTTCCCCAATCAACACCACTTCGAGAAAGCCGGGGGGTAATCCAACGAGGGAAATTCACTCAGCTGCGGTCCAGTAGGGGGAGGAGGACACGCAAGAGAGGGGAACAAGAATAAATGAAACCAATCGCCTCCCCTCATCCAACTAACAATACCAGCTGGAGCCATATAAGAATAAGAATAATAATAATCATGAGATCAAAAATAATATTAAACTACCAATTCACTTAAAGTGGAACCCAACGACGAGGGTCACGAGGTCAGGTGGGAAAAGTGAAGTGGGCTTGAAATGGAAATGTGCGGCCACGAGGAGGAGGGGTACATATGCCGAGCAGTGCAAAGAGGAGACTACTAAAAGTGATACGGGCCGTGATAGCACCCCTCTCCTTCAAAGAGAGGAGCACAAGACACCCATGAAAGAGAAGAACGTGTGGCAACCATCGAGGGCATTTTCACTGTCGATAAAGGAGGAGAGGCAGCCACGCAACGATACAAAGCGCTTCATTCCTAAATGTTGAGGACAGAAGGGCCTAATGAAAAACCCCCGAAATTCGACGGCAATGCACCCCCACCCCTTGCTGTAGCAACTGAAATCCAAGCTGAGGCGTCACCCATACTGCCGAGCTGCCACACCCTCGCAGGAGAATCCCCCCCCCCCACATCCCCCCTCCTTTACCGATCCATAACACCCCCACCCGCGCGATATCTCTCTCTCTCTCTCTCTCTCTATATATATATATATATATATATATATATATATATATATATATATATATATATATATATATATCTTCCATACCCCCACCCATAAATTCACCATTCAAATAGATATGGCCCCCTCCTCCCCGAGGCCCTGTAGGGCATCTCCGCGGGAGATCTGAACGGAGTGGTAAAAATGGGGGAAGTGAACAAAACCACGGGAGAGATTTAGCGTTGAGGCCGAAAGGCACGCAATCCTCCAGATATAAGCTGCAGCATGGTGCCCGATCCTACACCCCCTTACGGGGGTAAATGGCCGCCAGCCCCTATTAAAAAATCCGCCTCGCTATGGAAGGGCCAATTTTAATTAGGGCCGCCGCCGGCTTTCGATTCCTGCCGCCAATCGCGTCGCTTCTAAACGTCAAATCTAATTACACCCACAGACGCCCCCCCCCTACCCCGACCCCCAGCTCAAATTAGCGGCGTTTTAAGGCCAAAAATTAAATAAATAAAAATTCAACATCATTTAATAATCTCATGAGGCGGAGTAAAAAAAAAGAAAAATTGGGTCGGTAGGAAATTGACACACCTACAAATATAATTACAGGGATTTTTCTATACAGGTGGAGGTCAAAGTAATACACAGAGACAGGTAAGACGGAATCATAGAGTTGGTAGGGGGAGGGGGGGAATGAGCCCCTGTAGACTGTTTACACCTGAAGGAGTGGTACACCGTCCCGACCTTAGTGCTCTCATTTGTGGCACCCGACGTCTCGCTTTCAATTTCGGGAAAATCCTAAGCGAAAAGGGGCGGAAGGTACTTGGCCCTGGAAGCTAAGCAAAACTCTAAGACTTACCCCTCCCCCCCCACTCGGAAATGAGGTTATCCCCCCCCCCTCCCTCCACTGGAATTTCCTGCACAAAGCGAATATGGAGAAAAGAAAATTACTTGTTTCTGTTGTCATGATCATCACAGTTCTCAGCATGGCAACAACCAGCGAGGGCAATATCCCACACACCACTATTTCCTTGCTTCTTAATCCATGGAAGCCCTCTTTCGAAGACGTACAGCTGCCCACAATTAAAAAAAAATGGGACAAAAGTAAGTTAACCATCACAAAATCATTTATGTTTTACAAAAACCTCGAATAGTTTTGGGTGACTGTCCATAGGCTTTGCTGTGCTGCGTTGCCAAGTAATAATATTTTCCCTCACACATCAGGTTGGCAAATTAATTATAGCTATAAAAAAAAGCTAAATTTTAATGAAAATATATTTGTGATATCGATGATTAAAAGTAAATATATATAAAGCTAAATAAGCGAGGTAAAAAGCCGCACTTCGGAAATTTACACACGTTTTGAAACAAAAATGTTTCAACCCTTCTGAAGACTGCTTGAAATACGGCAATAAAGTATAAAAAAATCACTAATTTTCTTTTATCGGTGTCGTGGTATGACCAGGTGTACGCTGTTATACGCACACTGGCCTACTGGCCGATCGAAATTAAGGCTCCACCTGGGAATGGCTCCAAGAGTGCTTTAAATACACAGTTGCTAGGCCAAGGAATATTCAAACACGTCTACAAAAATATACTTTAGTAGGACTAAAGATTACATACACATATAGGGCAAGTTAAATGGCAAAGCAATTAAATATTGACGGTTCACGGCTAAGATGATTGACACTACCAATTAAGTTTGAACAGAGGGATAATTAATTAAGACATGATCTTGCAATTATGCAAATCCTAGAGCAAAGGGGATCCTTGAGGTTCGACGCGGTAAAGGTGGGAGTGTGATGAAGCGGGAATTAAATCCCCTTTACCTTGATGTGCGGCGAGTAGGACCAGAGAGGTAAGTTCGACCTTGAACTTGTGGGCGTCTCACGAGACGCTCATCCAGCTTCGGGAAATTTAAGATGGAGCCTCTTATCCTAAGAGGCAAACGGGGGATGCTTCGGGGATGGCTTTTCCGATCCTTAAAATCCGAAGACGTGGTGAGAAGGGTTGAAAAGTGCCTAAAACTATTTCGACGAACAACACTGAGTGACGACTAGCTCTCCCTTCCTTGGTTCTTCGAAAATCACTAAATTCTTCTCTGGACGAGAATGTAGTCGATTCCCTATCGACTAACGAAGACGTTACGGCTAACGTACTGGACGGCGGCTTCAGGCAAAATCTGCCTGTGAACTCCGAAGTATCGAATATATACTCCGAAATAATCTAGACGGGGAGAAGATTCATCGCCAAGACTTCCTTAATTGCCTTGGGTCGCGATAAGGGTCCAATAGCGGGAAGTCGCGATGCCCTCTTAATAGTCTTTCCATTGTTCTAATTTTCGAGGTATATAAGGCAGATAAATCCAGCGCTGCGAACGGGACGTGAGGCCGACTAAATTCGTCTGCGACAATGGCGTTTTGCCCTCGCGCGAATTGCTTGGGGCAGACGGTCAACGGCGAACTGGGGAAGGCAGGGGGAGGGGGAGAGATGACGGAGAACCGAGGTACTGGAGAAGGTGGGAAGAGAAAAAATAATAATTCCTTTTCTCTCTCCTTATTCTTCCACAATCGGCAAATGTTGTATCTTGTTTATTTATAACTAAATATACTTCAAACACTCCATCTCTCATAAAATGTTATTAAATTGTCACTGAACGAAATTCAAGATATCACATTTATTTATTTTTAATATTTCAATACTTATTTGGACACATTTTTGTTTTAATTACAACCATAATTATTCGTGGCACTGAATTCACTAAATTTTCGACTCTTTCCCACCTCAACTTGTAATTTTCAATATGGTTGTTTTATTTGTACTTGTGGTACTTATTGTTTTCACAAGCACCCCCCACAAGTGAGCTTTGTGGTGGGCAGTCTATACGAAAGAGAATGTAAAACAATATAAGGGTTTCAAATTTCGTTTGAATCGGCCGAATAGTTATAATGTTATTGCCAAAACAGAATAATCCAAGAGCTAACCTTGGGAGGACCTTGGCAATTATATCAGTCGAAAGAGAATGTAAAACAATCTGAGGGTTTATTCGCCGATTCAAACGAAATTTGAAACCCTAATAGTTTTGCATTATCTTTCAAATGAAATAATTGCCAAGGTCTTCCCAAGTTTAGTCGGGGAATTATTTTGTTTTTGGCAAAAACATTATAACTATTCGGCTGATTCTAACGAAATTTGAAACCCTTATATTGTTTTACATTCCTTTCGAATGGTAAAATTGCCAAGGTCCACCCAAGTTTAGCCCGGGAATTGTTTTGTTTTGGAAATAACATTATAACTATTCGGCCG
The DNA here is from genome assembly GCA_963969495.1 of Ceratothoa steindachneri. Classification (NCBI taxonomy): domain Eukaryota; kingdom Metazoa; phylum Arthropoda; class Malacostraca; order Isopoda; family Cymothoidae; genus Ceratothoa; species Ceratothoa steindachneri. The sequence continues at coordinate 4,621,693 of OZ018324.1, forward strand.
ATTCAAACTAAATTTAAACCACTTAGATTGTTTTATATTCTCTTTCAAATAATATAATTGCCAAGGTCTTCCCAAGGTTAGCTCGGGGATTATTTTGTTTTGGCACTAACATTTATAACTATTTGGCCGATTCTAACGAAATTTGAAACCCTTATGTTTTACTTCTCTTTCGAATGATATAAGGACATAAGAAAGTGACTCCACAACATACCACTAGGGTCTGACCAGGTGGAGCCTCCCCCCCCAAAAAAAAATTAATCCATAAATAATACAGCTCCTGTTAACAATATAAACAAAAAATGAGCTCATATCTTGCTCCACTAAGGAGCAATGACATCCATCTCAAACCAAACCCCCCCACTATAAATTCAGATCCTCATCATTGTCCGCATTAACACATACACTTATATACACTATTGGACATTAAGAGATATGTTCGTCTGTTGAAAGAATTAATTTCATGCTTGCATGCCCTAAAGTGTAAATAGTGGAGTTCTCCAGTCTTTACTAATGTAGTAATATTGCATGCTTATCTTACCCTCTGGATAAAGTTCTCTTGCTTTATACAAGATTTAATCTATTAACTCTGCTTCAAGGAGCATTGTCTTAAGTTACAAATATATATACATACATACATATATACACATAAAATAATTCTTATTATACTATATTTTAAATTATCCATATAGATGTCTAACCTATTTTTAAAGTCTTTCGTGCTATTACTATTTACAATATCATATGGCAAACCATTCCAAAAATTGACAACTCTATTACTGAAGAAGTTCATACGAAGGTTCAAATGGCACTGCTTTTTCTTTATTTTTTTATTATGACCTCTTGTTCTAGAGTTATTATTCAATTCCAAAAACTCCTCCTATCCACTTTCTCTTAAACCATATAATAACTTGAAAACATGAATCATGTCTCCTCTAAGAAATCTACGCCTAACTGAAAACATATTAAGTTCCTTCAATCTATTTTCATAACCCTTATTCGTCAAACTAGGAATTAATCTGGTCGCCCTTCGTTGAACATCCTCAAGTAAAGCCTCATCCCCTACATAATGATGAGTCCAGTCCTGAGCACAATACTCTATGTGTGGTCGAACATAAGAATTGTAAAGTCTTGAAATTATCTCTTTACTCGTATATGAAACATTCCTATTTATTATTCCCAACATTTTATTTCCTTCATTTCTCGCATCAAGACACTGTTTGTGAAATTTCATATCATTTGTAATAGTCACTCCCAAATTTTTTTCTTCCTCAGTCACACTGAGGAAGTTACCAATCATTAAATAGCCAAAATTTTCATTATTAAACCCTAAATGCATAACCTTACATTTATTAGTATTAAAATCTATTTTCCATCTATCTGCCCAGCCAAGTAATAGATCCAAATCATTTTGAAGCGAAGTGAAATCAGAAATACTGGAAATTGAGGCTGCTCTCTTAGTATCATCAGCAAACTTCCAGTCCCCCCAAGGTTAGCTGGGGCATTATTTGGCAATGGCATCATAACTCTTCGGCCGATTTTAACGAAATTTGGAACCGTTATGTTGTTTTACATTCTCTTCCGTTGATATAATTGCCAAGGTCCTCCCAAGGTTAGTCCGGGGATTATTGAAAGTTTTGTAGGTCGTAAGGTCATAAATCAGAATAAGTGAGAGCACGCGACTTTATTGTCAGTAGACCTTGTTTTTTTAACTTGAAGGCTCCATTGAACTCTCCAGCAAGTTGTGAAGATGTTTTTTTCTTTCTGGGCTTCTCTTGTGAAACCGGAAGGAATCTCGGTGTTGAAGGACGTTTTATGTCACTTCTCTTCTTTAATACAAAGTTCTGGGTATCGTTTGATAGTGGTTTGGACACCATATCTTGAACATTCTTTTAACAATTTCTAAGTGCGATAAAACCTTTGCGTATAGAGAAGTTTCATTTATGTTCCTTGTGCTTCTCTAAGTTCTTTAATTATCTTGTTTATTGAGAACGATATTGAATACACAATAATTATCAATTTAAGCTGAAACATATAAAATAGTAGCCAAATTCTGATTTTACACAACATACCATTTGATTAATTAAACACCTTTTAGTAAAATACTAAGTAATTCAAACATATTAACAAAACATCCAAACATATCGCCAAAATACACAATATTATCACACTTATTTACCAATAATGACAAATTCTAAGAAGTTAAATTAAATTTTATATATATATATATATATATATATATATATATATATATATAAACCTTAGGATGTGCTGATATGTTTGGCGCCACGGAAGTCCATCCGAACACGCAAACACGGACTCCAAATTCTAACAATTATTGTACCAACATCTCACAAGTGGAAGGGGGGAGCGAGCGAGCGCGCTTCCGAAATGCCCTACCCTGCCCAGCAAATAGGATTGGCGGAATTTGCTATTACAGTCCTTTTCATCGACATCTTTAGCACAATTCTTTATGCCCATTCGCTTCTTCCCATCCCTTCTCTTATACATAGCCATTCACAACACGGCATTATTTCCCTTCCCGTCACCCTAGAACAAAATACCACACGAAGGGTTCCACGATCGATGATTGGTGTACCCACCCCCCCTCAATACAACTCAAGACTCCACCTGCTACCCCACGAGAACGGTATTGGGTGTCCTCGGGTTCAACACCAAGTCATTCTCATCTTTATGTAGATTTCACCGGGCGGTGGAATCTCGCCTTAACGAGGATGGGGCTTCGCCCTTCGTCCTCGATAGGGGCACCACGCAGTAGTTAGTAACAGTCCCTTCTTGTGCGGCGCGATAAGACCGGAGGACGTGGGAAAGAGGATATTGAGCTCGCGAAAATAAATCGTAATAAAAATCTCGCCTGCAACCAACGAGTACAAATGCAACATTTAAATCTCCACTGTTCAAGAGTATAATCCCGCGGAGGAACTCTCATTCGACAAGGGAACAAAGGAGGGGATGAATATATGCGAATAAACAAAGAATACAAAAAATTGAACTTCTGACTTCAAATTAATCGGCCCAAACACATCCTCGTGATAACCAACAAGGGCATCGCGTCTAACAAGACTAAGACGTCAACTCAAGGAACCAACAGCAGAGCGACGCCATTGGGCAAGGGACAAGGACTATACCAGGGTATGGTTGCATTAAAAAAAGAGAAACCAACGGTGACATCACAGGAAGAAGTTTTCGCCACGATTTCTAGCACCCATTGCCCGACGCAAGGCTCAGTGGAGTGTGGTAGGGGTGGGGGTGGGGTGGTGCATTTAACGCAGATTCCAAATCACCAGATGGAAGCAGTTGCAGAGTCACCTAGTATGATGACTATCTGGCAACTCTCCAGACCCAGTGTAACTTAACTTCCATCAACATTATCGGTTCCTTCGAGAATTTGACGACTCTTTTCTTGCTAAAATGAACCTGCCCCCCCCCCACTCCTCCCTGGTGGGGAAGGCGGTGATGCCCTTTTTAAAAGGTCGCTAGCGATGACCGACACGGGTAGGATAATGAACCCAGGTGACTACACCTCCCAGGGGTTGGGCGAGGTTGGCCACCACGTCGCGAGCCATCTCTTCATCAGTGGATCTTCTTGGTCTTTTTAAAAAATGCCCACGTTGATTTTCGCTTCTTATTTCTAAAATAATATAACCCATTGTCCCCGAGGGCAAATAGAGGGAAGAAGGCAAAAATGTTACCGCTGAGTCCCCGGGGGGGGGAGGCAATGGACCTCCTTTCCACCCGCTCTCCTTCTTCAGGACCGAGAGAAAGTGGAAGGAAGGAGAGAGAAACTAATGCCCCGAGATGAGATAAGCATCGCTCAATCATGCGCCTAAATTCTGATCACCCCCCCCCCCTCCAAAGAAAAAGGTCTACTCGTCTTATTGTGATTGCTTAATAAAATTAAAAAGCGAAAACCAACGAGGCCATCCTCAGCCAATGAGTGAGGAGAGGTTCGTAAAGAAATTGTCAGGGCGGGGGTGGAGCTCCCACACCTCATAAGGATGAAAAAATAATAATATTGTTCAACGACCCCTCAAAATCCACTACACCTACCGATTGCGTTCGTTATGGTTATTTATTCCAAAGTAAAAAGCGAAAACCAACGAGTACTTCCGTCCGAATGTTCGCGAAGAATCATTGAAAAGGAAAGTAACGAAATTGGCCGAAGCAAAAAAGGTGGCAAAATCGGCGAATGGTCGATCCCCCGCGGACAGAGACACGCCATTCTTGCAACTTGTAAGGGCGGGGGCGGGGAAGAAACGCGCCACCTCTAAACAGTTCGAACGCGGATTAAATACCAAATTTATGATTAAATAGGCGGACACCAACAGGGGCATCCTCTCCAGAGATTGGGCCAACACATTCCGTAAAAGTGGTGAATTGGGTTATGTGAAAATGTGAACGGAGTATATTAGAAAAAAAAGAAGTCCTCGAACCCATTAACGGAGAAACAATAATTGCCCCGAAATGGCGGTGTTAATACGAGGAACTCTTTAGGTAGGGGGAGAACAGCCTCGAAATCTAACGAGGGCATTTCCGCCGGGTTCGAACCTCGCCTAGATCAAGGATTTAAGAGAGCCTGCTGGTCTGTAGGGTCTCAACCTTCGTACAATCAAAATAGAGCTAACACCTTCACCACCTATATCCACCATGACAAAATTACCACACCCACCGATTAACCACAAAAATTACCCATCTCACGCATTACCTCCACAAAGAACAATCCAATCGTTACCACCGCTTCAAATTACCCCTCCCCCCCAAAAAAAACCATACCCAACAATTACTATCGCCAAATATTAGTCCATCCCATCCACTATCCCCCCCCCCCGCCCCAAACCATGAACTTTCTCATCGCCGATCCAATCCCGCTCTGACATCGAACCGAACCGATTGACATTTGAACAATCTGTCGAGAGGGACAAGAACCTGGAATCGATGGGGGGGGGGATCTTAGATAATCGGGCACCCAATCGTGCCTTCAAGCCACCTTTCTCACGAAATTACAACTCCCCCCCCCTATCAATTTGGAACTGGGGCAATTTGCATATTAGTTGCCCATTACCCGTTTTACTCCCATCGACGAGTCGCCGCTATCAGAGATTCATAAAGGTCATCCGTTTTAGAAATTCAATTTATGAAAATGACCCCCACCCCTACCCCTCTCTCGCACCCGAATCCCGCCGAGATCGGGCCCTGCGCACCCCCTTCTAGGGTTGACAAACGAGAGCGACCCCCCTCCCCGGAGGTAATAATTGAGGAATCATTTATGAAGGAGGCCCTGAGGACCAAAACCTGTTTTTTATTTCGGATTAAAATCATTCGCGTTTATTTATTATACAAAAATAGAGCAAATGAAAGGACGAAGCTAACGAGGCTGGAGCACGCAGAGATCTGTAAAGAAGGTGGGAAGGATAGAGGAAGCGAAAATGTGGGCAAGATATATAGCAGAGATCTGTAAAGAAGGTGGGAAAGATAGAGGATGCAAAAATGTGGGCAAGATATATAGCAGAGATCTGTAAAGAAGGTGGGAAAGATAGAGGATGCGAAAATGTGGGCAAGATATATAGCAGAGATCTGTAAAGAAGGTGGGAAAGATAGAGGATGCGAAAATGTGGGCAAGATATATAGCAGAGATCTGTAAAGAAGGTGGGAAAGATAGAGGAAGCGAAAATGTGGGCAAGATATATCCCCTCGAGAAGGGCTCGAGGCCGGGATGTTAATCATGGGTGCCAAACTCGAATCGTAGGCACTATAAAATCTCATCCATATCAAACGAACATAAAAACCAAATTCTCTCTAAAAAACATCATCAATTATTTTAAACTTTATCTAAATTGCGCAAAGTCGTCTTTATTATTAGAACTGGGAAGCGAAAACCAACGAAACCCAACCACAGAAAGTCTCTAAACAAAGATAAAAAAGTGGTGATGTTGGGGGAAGTGAAACATGTGGGAAACATATATATAGCCGCAAATACACCAGCGGACGTTGAGATTGGGAGGGCACGCAACCTTACAAATGACATCTGCAGCATGGTTTATTACTCTCAAAAATCCTCTTGAAGAAAATAGTTGAAAGCTAAATCAATATTTCCTAAATGGGAGATAAACTGAAAGAAAACCATAAAATCCAACCCAAAACCCCCACTGACTTTAAAAATCCCCGTCTTTATACGGTTATAATCCAGTGACATTTCCGTCGATACCTAAAATCCAGTTTGCCTTGTTTCTGCCGCTCGAATTCTCCTTGCCTTGACCTTTCTAAATCTATGGCGACAATTAGCCACAAATGATTTCCTCAATCAACTTCCATTTCATTCACGAGAACAACAATTTGCACTTCCCGCCCCTCAACTCAATTTGACAAGGCACCACCACCCTAACGAGATGTTGAAAATTCAATTGTCTTTATCAATGAAAAGAAATGTGAACTGCAATTCCATTATTGCGAATAACCACTTTCTCATCACGTGAGGGAGGCATCCACGACCTTAAAACAACCAACGTCCTCCCCTTTATGTGTTATGGAACGCAACACCACCCATCATTGTTATTATTTATTTAAATATGAGGAGCGATTTTTTATATAAGGCGACAGCCACCGGAGGCAAAATTAACGGCAATTCAATTAGCACATTACTAGGGTACGTTAAAAAGGGCGGTAGCAATCCTGCTCGTCCCGGTACTGGGACAAGTAATATGAATGTGCTGAACAGTCTGGAAGACAAAGGAGTCACGCAACAAGGTGCAGGAGAGCTCTCCATCAAATGGCGGTGCTTCCCGCGAGAGTACCCAATTGAGGGGTAGACCCATGGGAACATTCGCGCCGCAATGGCACACGACTTAACCTCCGGCCGTCTCCCATCATTTTTACGACTGTCCTGATTCCTGCCATGTAGTAGGTGTGAGGAAGAGCGATAGGCTGCTCTGGTCGCCCAGTTCTGCGAAATCTTTGGCGCCCTCATTCCACATGTATCCAGGAAACTAGCAGAAGATAATTTTGACATCCGCTCGTCTCGCGGCCAACGTGGGGTCATGGATGACGCGAAATAGGGGATGAAGAGCTTCTAATGCCCAGATAGCCCTCAAGGCGCTTTGTGAGTCGCTATAGATCATAGTCAGGTCTACGAACCGATCACGACGCGCCATCTCGCTTACCAAGCGGTGTATTGAACCAGCTTGACCGCGAAAAAACGTGGCATCTGGTAGAACCCCGCTGACTTCAGACATGGTGATATGGCGTGGAAGACGAGCCACTCTTCGAAAACGGATCTAGCATGACACGAAGTGAACTCTAAAAAGGTCGAATGCAACGCTCTCGAGAGCTATGTACGAGATATCGGAAGAGTTTTCTAGCCCTATACCCAAAGGGCTTAAGGTATGATCATCGAGAGTGGTTGATGGATGCAGTGAGAGCGGTTGGTGATTAAGGGAGGCGCTGGGGCCGCGCTTACAGGCGAATAGTGCACTGTGCGCGGGGCAGAGCGAGTGGCATCTCCCCAGCATCGACCAACAGGCTCTCAATGGGGGAAGTACGGAAGGCACCGGTCGCAAGGCGAAGGCCGGTGTGGTGGATCGAATCCACCTTCCGCAATAAACGCTCGGCTGCGGATGCATAAAACTCGCATCCGTAGTCGAGGTTCGAACGAACAAAGGATCGATAAAAAAGTAGGGCAGTAGCCCTATCAGCGCCCCAAGCGCTGAACGTCACGGAACGGAGAATGACCATGGCGCGGGTACAAGAGACCCTAAGGCTGCGAATATGAGCCTCCCAGGTGAGGCGTCGGTCGAATACAAGACCAAGGAAACGGTGCGACTCAACCACATCCAGGCGCACCCCATTAAGAAACAAATCTGGGTCGGGGTGAAGCCGTGGATGACGGCAGAAGTGCACACCTTAGTATTGGCCAAAGAAAACCGAAACCTGTGCGCTTCGGCATAGCGAGAGACGCGGTTCAATGCCTGTTGGAGTCGACGCTCCAGAGTTGGCATCTGGGCCGCGCCAAAAGAGATCGAAAGGTCGCCCACGTAGAGCGTAGCGAGAACATCTTCCGGCGGCATTGAGGTGATACCGTTGATGCTCAGGGCAGACACACTGAGGACACCCTATTTTGCCGGAGAGAGCTCCCCAACCCTAAGCGGAATCGACCCTCTCGTGAATCCCAGACAAGAAAATTGGGAGGTGTCTGATGGCCCCGATACTATGGCTGGATTCCATGATACTGTATCACCTCACGGTATAATAGGTCTTCTCCTGATCAAAGAACTTCGGTGAGAGTCGCTTTCCAGAAAGAACGCCTGGCATATAGCATTTTCCAGCCGGCGAAGATCATTCGACGTGGGGTGAAACTTGTGAAACCACACGGTGCACGAGACAGGCGGCCTCCGCTATCCAGAAGATAACGTAACCCAACGTTAGCTAATTTCTCCATAAACTAGCACACGCAAGGAGTTGAGAAGTTGGACAGAAACCAGTGATGATAGTGATCTCTCCCCCGGCTTGCGAAAAGAAAGTACGGTATGATACTCTCCCTAAGATCCTATTAAACAATACTAACAAAAAAGCATGTTGTACCTACCCGTGTATGAGCATGGCACACGGGATATTGTTGGACCAGAGGTGGTATCCACGAGCGAAGCTAGGGCGGAACGCAGCACGTTTAGTTTAAACAGAATTATTATTATATTAGGTGTTTTACCACCGCAGACACCAAAGGGTGATTCAACAGTGAATCTCGAGTAGAATTATGTGGCTAAATTTCGGGAATATAAGAAGCAATCTGGAGTATAAAATGAGTAAACGAGAATAAGATATATCTATTATAGTGAGATCAGAAGCTTTCCGTAAAGAGGCATAAAAATAAAATTTAAGTCATATTTAGAATCATAAATTTTTATTAAAAGCATAATTATCTAACTAAATAACAATATAATAGTAATTTGGATAAAAGAAACACATTATAGGTCTCGAAGGAGACCAAGTCTGTTAAATTTTTAAGTCTTGAAACCTTGTACGAAATTATCCCAGGTTCCATCGCAGAATGGTAGATGGAGAGAAGCCTGAAGGCATTGTTTTGGTAGGTAGGAAAACCTATCTTTCTGGCAGCGGGAAGGAAGTTGAGTCTCTTGAGTACCAATGACAGGGATCTTTTGCACATTACTCTGATAGACGAGGTGTAACATATTTGGGGGTTGTGGAGGTTTTTGTAGGCGAAGTAAGGAGACTTTTTTTTTGTACTGTGAGTAGTACGAGTCTCCAGTTGTAGGGCAGTCTCAGAAGTCTCACTAGGCTGGGTTTCCAATCTTGCATACTATTGTGTTCCAGGTGAGCTTGGGTCTGTGACTGTCTTGAGTTGCTGTTGTTCTTTAGGTGGAATAGAGAGAGGTAGTCTGTGCGATCGTGAAGGCGATCGCGTTTGAGTGTGAGGGTCGTCAGACTTACGCAGATGGTCTTTTAAGAGCTTTTCTGTTTCTTCTGCTTTCTTCAAAATAGGAGATGCCTCAGCATTAGATTGTCGGTTGGGAACCTCCCTAAAGCCTCCATTGTCATTTTTAGTTTCAGCATGGTTGTCTGTATTGTTCTCGCCTGTGGAAACCACGGAAGTGCATTCAGTTTCAGTGCTTAATTCAGTAGGTTCTGCTACGATATTCTGCATAGAAGTGTGTAGTGTTAAGTTTTTAGGTTTATCAGCAGCAAGACCAGATGAGCGAGGAGCAACCACCTCATTTGGCTTGTTTGCTGTAGCTCCGCTATTAGTAATAGCAAGAGCTGAAGGAGCATCCAAATCAAAATCCTTAAGACGGTCCAGGTTAGTCAGAGACTTAGTCCCTGTGCAAGAGAGATCAGTCCGAAAATGAGATTTAGTTTTTTTTTAAAGATTTTCATTGGTGGGCATGGGGACCCTATTGCGTGTGCGGGACGCAAACGCTAATCACCCCCTGCGGTTAAGGTGGCTGCCACCATTCGAGGCCACACATCAGCATGGCGGCTCCACCTTGAGCTCGGCGTAAAATTAATAGGCTACATAAATGAAGAAAAGAGATGTGAGAAGGATGAAGGTGGGGTAAGAAGCAGGTAGTTAGAACTCAACGCCCCAAACCGGATTGTCCCCTCCCCCCGGGATGGTTGAGTGAGAGAAAGCTGGTCGGCATCTACCCTGTGAAATTAGAGGCCGTCCAGAGAGAGTTGTGGGAGAGATTGTAGGGAAAGTGAGGAAGCAGGGTGTCAGAAAGAAGAAGAGGCTAAGCTGGGGCAGGACGGAGCGACGGAGCGTCAAAAAGTTATCTGGAAGTAAAGCTCAGTGCGAGTTTAACGAACTCACAACGTGCATTAAGTACTGGCGGAACAGTATCCCACCTAGAAAAGCGAATAGAGGGGTCGCGAAGGACACGGTCACGGCAGTGGGGTCTAAAATTTCGGTCCCGTCCTACTACAGGACGGGAGAAGGTTCCTGCAAAAGCTTGTCCCGAATAATTTGGACACGCTTCCACAATTCTGCAAGAGGGGTCTTCTCGTCGAGTGAAGACACGGGCCAAGAGGACCAGCGAACGTGTTTCGAAATGTATTGTAACCTGATTCTCGTTCGACGAAATCGGCGGGGCTTATAAGTATATATCGGTTCTCTGAGGGTCGTTCGTCTCACACTCGACCAACCACGAAGGACACGGACGACCTCCAAAACGGTCACACGTTGGATGGATATTAGTCAGGACCGCGGCGATGAGGTTGCAGAAGAACTCAACGGCCTCATCCACAAATCTTAAGAGAAATATGTCATTTCCTGAAGTGAAGGGCCACCGCACCTAGTTCATGCACCACTGAGGCGGGTTTTCAGGTGGTATTAGACAAGAAAATAATAGTTGAATGGGAATATGGTCACTACCATGGCAGTCATCGACCACCTCCCACCTAAAATCAGGCTGTGCATTCGGAAAGCACAGGGGCAGATCGAGGTAGGAAAATGAAGCGGTTCTCCGGCAGTGATGCGAAAACTCATCCACATATGACACCTATCTCCAGCTCGTCGATCCTGTCTACCAGAACATGGTATCTGGTAGTGATCGTCTAGTGCCTTCTGTTTAAATCCTCGATGAGGAAAAAGGGCACCGGCAACCATCCACGGCGCGACAGATATTTGCTATACCTCCTATCCAGGTATCAGTGCAATACCACTGTCTAAAAGGAGATTTTCAAAACTGAAGAGAGAACGAAGCCCATGTCGGCTGTTAAATGTGCTTCCACCTGCCTGGCCCCAATCCTGTGGTGGTGGGATTGCCAAACTCTTATACCTGGTGGTGGTGAGCAGGGGACACGCACGCAACTACTTCTGTTGAAGACAGACAGCTAAAGGGGAGCGGGGGGGGAGACACAGCAGCTCCTCCAAACTAGCCCGAGGTCCATGAAAATTCTTATGAAGGAAATCACCTTCTGAATCCATATTGAGAGAAGTATCGGAGTCTTCCGCGAAGTAAAGACCTCGACCCGAATGACTAAAGCCTTCCTGGAGATGCACCTCCGAGGGCTTACCGGAAGAATGTGGGCAAGTCTTACGCGCCGTTCTCTCTTTCCGACTCGAAACGTTTTGGCGCCGGGGCAGTTTTAGTGGCTGGGATCGCCAGTTCTTTGGAGGAAACCAACTTTCCAGGGCGGCACATTCAGAGCTCAAGTTCCCCAGTCACTACTTCCTTTCGGGGGAGCAAACTGTATAAGTCCCGGGAGTGGCATCACCACTACTTTCCGGAGGTTTGCCTTTCCTGAGTCTAAAAGTCGAAGAAGGAGCGCGAAAGCTTCTCGTTTTGGGCGACTAAAAAAAAAGGCAAATGTATGATCAAGCGATGAGTCCCTCCGGCCCCAGAGCATGCAGCCAAAACCAAAAAACAATTGAGGGCTGACTCCTCCAAGAACTAGACAGGTCCAAAGTAGGGAATGCACGAACAAACCCAGAGTAAAAGGGATAAGCCCGATTTTTTTTTAAAGTCTCTCCTGGCGACTTGCCTTTATGGTCAGTCACCGTAATTATATTAGCCCTATCATTTGGCTAGATTAATAAAAACACTAAAAACAAAAAAATAAAACAAACAAACCCACAAAAAACATGGAGATAACTTCTTCAAACTTAATCATGACAAATCTTCAGACTCTAAAACCATTCCGTGTGACTGATGGGCGTCAGTCACAGCAGGGTTGGCAAAAAAACCCAAAATTTTGAAAAAGCCCAATAAAACCCGGGTTTTATTCTGGGTTTTTTCAAAAAACAAATGCTACAAGCATTAGAATAACCTAGAAAAAGAATAGCTATCTCTATTTTATATAATAATAATTAATTAGTTTAATAATTATATTATAGTAAGAATAGATCACAGTAACAAATCACTGATCGAGAATTTAGAGTACCCATGTCCAATGATAGACATAACCTGTAGAAGGAAAGATGAATTAAACTGGGGAACACCCTGTATTTGGGCAATTGACAAAAGTACATTTTCCTACCTAATTCGAGCATACTGAATTCAAATCTGAAATCAGATTCTCTCTAAATGCTATAGATTTTTCGCAATATTAATAACTAATATTATACAATAATTTTCATTTTATCACGCCTATCATCCTGCCCTGAAGTAATTTTGAATCATCCTTTTGCGTTAATTATAGTAAAGCAGATTTTTTGCACAAACATTTTATTGCATATGAGAACAAACTTGAATTACACATTAGGATTACAAATACTGTAATCAAATAGATGCTAATTTATTAATGACCCTACATCAGGCTGGAGGATTTCAAGCGGGCATAAATTTGCGTTTGTAACTCTTTCTCTTGTAAGTCTTCTCTGGCTGATCTCTTCTAATCGTCCAGCAGTAGTCCGCCGTCATGTGTCTATTCCAGTGACTTTGGTAGCGCTCTTCCATCGTCATCAAATCCTGATAGAAGCGTTCCCCTTGTTCGTCGCTCACGGCTCCCAGATTCTCTGGGAATCGGTCGAGGTGACTATTTAGGAAATGCAGCTTCACACTCACGTTGCATCCCAGATCACGATATGCTAAAAGAATATTAGTAACCAGATCCTCGTAGTTATGCGCTTTTTTGTTTCCCAAGGAGTTACGAACAACAGCAGAAAATGAGAGCCATGCTGCCTTTTCTTTTTCATTCATGGTGTTCACGAATCTAGAATCACTCAGAAGTCTTTTGGATTTGGGGACCATCAAATACTCCTGCTTTTATTTTTTTCGTATGACAAAGCAGGAAACGCCGATACTATGTACTGAAAACAATCATTGTCAGTGCTCAACGCCTTGACATACTGCTTCATCAACCGCAGTTTGAGATGAAGTGGAGGGAAAACGATCTTCTCTCGACTTACGATTCGCCCATTAACAATGTTTGGCATTCCTGCTTCCAAAGTTTCCCGAACTGGCCAATCTTTTTGGGACCAGTGTTTGTCACGGGCTCGACTGTCCCACATTCAGATAGAGCATGGAAACTTTGTATATCCCTTCTGCTGGTCAAGGAGGAAGTTGACCATCTTAAGGTCTAAACATATGATCCAATTGTGTTCATGGTACTTAAGTAAATCCATGACCATTCTTATGCCATCGTGAGTTTCTTGCAGATGGACAGAATGACCGAGAGGAACTGCACCAAAGTCATTGCCATTATGCAAAAGGACACACTTGAGGCTACGCTTGGAGTTATCCAAAAACAGTCTCCACTCAGCAGGGTAAACAGACCAGGAACATCGTGGCAGTATAAATTGTTTGCCCTCAGAGGATACCCGTATAGACCTGTTGGGGTAGTCGATCTTGTGCTGATTTTTCTCAGCAATCCCCTTAATATTCACCAGACAGAAATAACAGTCCCATACATGATCCTTTGGCTCTCGCCACACCATGGGGATTCCAAAAGGAAGACCATTTCTCTTTCCTTTCGTCCACTGACGAAGATGTTCCACACAACTATGGCAAACAGCATGTGGGGCCCACTTCTTATCTTGATCGCCAAGAGGAACATCAAAATATGCCTTATAAGTGCGGATCACAAAGTTTGATATATTGCGCCTTTGACGAACTAGCATGTAACAGCCACATATGTAGCAGAGTGTCTGGATCATTAACGCAATTTCCTCTTGACGAAGCGATCACTCTAACATGAGACCTGAAAAAAGAAACAATAATGTCAATATTTTTCACAATAACACTCATTACTATCTTACTACTATGTACTGTGAAGTATTTGCTTTCTACAAGCACCCTCTCTGTCCGTCTGGAGGGAAGTTTTCGGGGAAAAGAGAAAATAGAAATTACAGAATAACTATATCATGTAGGTAAAAGTGGATTATATATTTGAAATCAGCATGAACAAACAAATTAAAATTGGCAGATAAATCTAAGTCACCAGAAAATGTGATTAAAATTGTTCCCCTGTGTTATGAGTCAGTATCAGAGAAATAACCTTAATTTGATACATATTTGTTGAAATTATAAACATAAATATGAATTTTGAATAAAATAATGATAAGTAGCATTAATTTCTTTAAAAAAATGTAATTTTGACCCCCCCCAATCAGTTTTTTTTCAAATTTCACTTGAAAAAGGCCCCAAAAACCCAGGAATAAAACCCGGGTTTTTTAGAGCTGGGTTTTTAGATTTGCCCACCCTGCGTCACAGCAGATGTTGCTTGCTGTAAAAAGGTAGCCCCTTTTCTCAATCTACGTAGCACCCTGATCACGTTCTCTGGCAACGTTAGAAGTTTGGGTGTTTACTTTAACAGTCAATGTCAGCAAATCGACTCTCTGCTTTCTCCGTAACCTGTCGTATCCGGCCTCACGTTGATTGAAACAGTTTCGAGATAACCATCCCTGATTTTGTTACCTTTCGTCTTGATTACTGGAACTCTCTTCTCACTGGAGTTCCCAACAATACAATTCATCCCCTTCAACTTACTTGTCCAGAACTTTGCGGTCTGAGTTCTTCTCCGTCGAGGACGGTTCTCTCGTGTCAGATCCATGTTCAGAACCTGTATTAGGTGCCCATTAAATTACGAATTACATTAAAACTCGTCGTTCTCACATTTAAAATCCTATACACTGCAAATCCCCCTTACCGTCCCTCCACACTGACTATATCCAGACAACAAAGGGTCCTTCATTCTAGAATTGCCCGCCTGCTTTCGGTTCCTCGCACTCGTCTCTGCTGCGCGAGTGATCGCGCCTTTGATGTTCCAAAAATAGAATCACTGAAACTATGTCTGTCCAAATAGATACACTTGAACTATGATGCTACTAAAATGCCAACGTCTGAGCTATGGTGCCACCTATAACACCTGTGAACTAAAGTGTCCCTAAAGCGGAGCCCTCTAAACTATAGTACCACCAAGAAGGAAACATTTGAAATATGGTGCCACTAAAATGGAAATATCTGAACAATGGCTCGGTAGCGTAGTAGTTAGCATGCTTGAATTTAAAACAAATGGTCCCGGATTCGATTCTCGAAGCCCCCCGCCCCCCACCAGTGTTGACTACTTTCGCTGAGGATCCCTGACTACCAACCAAAGTAGCCTCCCCCCCCCCTTGTGGAGACGAGTTAAATACGCACGTAGTGGAGGCAACAAACTTTTCGTAATCGGTTACACTCTTTCCCTTTAATCAGGACAACCAATGAAATATCCAAGCATAAAGCCAAAAATAATTAAGGCACCACATACCGCAACGTAGCTTTGACCGTTAATAAAAAAATAATATAAGAAAGGGCATCACTAAATACGGGGCCCGAGAGAAACAGCAATTTGTAAGAATTGGACGTCCTTTCTGATGCCAAGTGAAGCCCATGAAACATGAATTTTAGGTGCGTGATGGGGTCGGGTCATTCAAATGATACAATTTATAAGGATACTAACAAATTAAGGCATCGTGTCAAACTAAATTTCCAGGGGGGGGGGTATATTTCCAGAAACCGATGGATTTTCTTACCGGGGTCAACTTTAATGATACCCTCTATCAGGCGAATAGTTTTCTTTGAGTTGCCCATAAAAGAAAAGATAGAAAACGATTCTAACCCTTCAAATTTATGACCAACTAAAGTAATTACCACTATAAGTTTTAATTTTCAAAACAACTTGAATAAATATTGAAAATTGCAAACTTTTGCAACCCATAAAAGACTGAAAAATAGAAAAGGGAGATAAAAACAACGAAAAAAATAGCAGATAAAGAGGCAAATGAAAAAGACCGTGAATAAAAATGAAAGCAATTGACAAGCCTCAATAGCTTTAGGACGGGAGAATGCGGACGACTCTAATTAATGGAACAAAAACTGCACCAATTTGTTGGTTGCTCTTTCCCATATTAGATGTCAGAGTTTGAGGGCGGGGCTGAGGGACGTATGCCCACCGATGCCAATAACAGGGAGAAAATTAATTAAGAAGTTTTTATACCGCTCTCTTCAATGTCACCGTTCACGAAGCGCCTGGCCGTCGGCAGACGAGGGAATTGCCAGGGATAAGACATCTCTCTTCAAAGCACTCTTAAAGGTATAAAGGCAGCAGCAAGAACAAATAGCAAGAGGGTAGGGCGTTCCACAGTCTCAGAGCACAGATTGAGAAGGCGCGATCCCCCATGGTGTGGAGAAGGATACGAGGAGCTTGCAGGCGATGGGGGTGGGGGGGGCAGCGCAGGATTGCAGGGCACGAGCGGGTTTAACCATAGATATAGCAGAAGAGAGGTAATGAGGAGCCGCAGCATTCAGGACTTTAAAATCAAGGGGATAGAACCTTGATATGGGAACTGATGGGGAGCCAATGCAGATTCCGAACCATCGGTGTTGCCTGAATGAAACAACCCTAACGGAGGAGAATGCGAGCTGAAAAGATCTGCACAAGCTGAAAAGGACGAAGAGTGGAGGTAGTAAGGGCACCGGCAAGATGGGAGTTGATAGAGTCGAGGCAACAAATACAAGAATTGTTATCTCAAAACTATTATTATCGACGTGGGAACAAATTCGTCTGATATTACGAATGAATTGAATAGACGACCGACAGACAAGGGAAGTGTGGGTATTGAAGGACGAGTGACTATCAAATGCGACACCTAAGTTTCTGACTATCGGAGTAGGAAACTGGAGAGCCATCGAGATTATTGGAAGCCTCTAAAGCTCTAAAGCGGGCCAAATCCGAAGCAGTGCCCACAATAGAAACCAAATTTTTACATGGTTGAGTTTTATGCGTCATAAGCAGAAACTAGGCTTCAAAAGGTTCGGCCAAAGTAGGCGGGGAGAAGTAGGGAATAAATATAAGTAGAAAAATAGGCTAAGGAGGCGAAATAGGAGAATTCAGAGGGGAAGAGGGTAGAAGCGAAAAAGAAGCGGACCGAGAACCAAAAAGTGGGAGCCACCATAAAGTATCTGCGCAGGCCCAGGCAGACTAATATGCAATGGACGGAACGGCACCAACCAAGAGCAGCGCCACGAACTCCCAGAGGCGACAAAAGAGATGAGTGTGATCAACAGAGTCAAATCCCACCAGAATGGAGGGTTAACCATCGTCGCCCTTCCGGAGAAGCATATAGGATCAGGTATCAATTGCCGCACCAGCCTGTAAAGGAAAGGGAGTTGGCAGATAAGGTGGCGGTTAGCCAAGAGTTTCGCGGGCAGAGGAGGGGCTTTCTTCAGAATCTAGCGAACCGCAGAATGCTTGAAACGACGAGGAAACATTTCAGAGGAAAGAGAAGAATTGAAGTGATCGGGTGAGGGAGGAGGACAGGGAGAGGAGGCATCAAGGGGGAGATCACTTGATCATAAAGTAACAAAAGACACAATGTTAGTTTTCATGCAGTTAAACAAATCTTTAATATTTTAATGTGAATCAATGTACCCACCCTCAGTGGCGAGCATGCACTCTAGGCGAGACCTGAAGGCCGCGCACACGTTACGGACGAAGTCTTTCCTCATGCTGGCCCACTGCCGTTTGACGGAGGACTTCAGCTCGTGGATGTCGCTGCGTTGGACCCTGCAGGCCGTGCCCTCGACTTTTACCCACTCGATGCAGTCGAGGGGATTGAAACGGGCGACTGCGGCGGCCAAAAGTCTTTCGACTTTTGCACGGCCTTGGCCGATGGGCCGGGTACCGTCCTGCTGAAAGACGTAGTCGGCCTTCTTCGTGATCTTTCTCACCCAAATATCCGTATAATCAACCGTGGCGAGCCTGTAGCAGGCCGGCACCTACACCAGCGCCATCTTCTCGCCATTCCTATCTACGACGTTGAGCATCATGACGGAGGTCGGGTGGTTGGTCGTGGACATTTAGCACACCTCAGCAGAGGTCGAGACCGAAGCTTACCACCACGCAGTCGACCGCTAAGGTTTTTTCCTCAGAAACAGAATTAGAATTCGATGGCCATGACTCTTCAAGTGGTTGAGAAGGTGACGTGGTTCTCGGATTCGGTCTGTGAGCAGAGGCCTATCCACACACCTCAAGCTCTTACCGCCATCTTCCTTGACGGCCATGGCCACCGTGGCCACAGAGATGTTCTCCTTCTTCGCGAGCGCAGTTATTTTGAGCTCCGGGGCACCTTGGAGTCTCTTTCTCAATACTAAACTGGTGGGAACTTGACATCTACCTGAACGAGATCGATCTTTGAGGTCATCCCCTTTTCTTCAGCCTCTTAGGGACGTCGGACTTTGTTTGACGGAACTTTCGCAAACCAGGAATATTATGAGCAGGAAAAATAATAAAATGCATACAAAGATTATAATGCCAATCTCTGTCAAGCCCAATCGCACGAGGGGTACGTCTTCATTAGGGATGTGAGTAAGTGATACCGGGGGAATAGCTTGATCCAGAAGAGTAGAGCCCCCACCGCTCTCGAGGATTCCCCCCCCCTATGTGAGCCCGATGGGTGGGCATAACACCCCCCCCCTCCTGATCCCGCTTTCAAACTCTAACATCTCAAATAGTAACGAGGCGCAAGCAGTGGTTCGGCGGGTTGGTCGCGTTCGTAAATAAATTGCGACCAAGGACGAAACAAGGAGGGTCAAGGCGACTCATTATTTCGTTAAAACTAGGCGATAATAAAGGAGGGCATCTGCCACATAAAGGTGTGAGGAGACATTATTAAACCAAGTAATGAAGACCGGGAGGAGAGGGAATGCGTGGGAGGTACATACCCAGAAAAGGACATAAAGAGCAATAGCAGGAAGGACCCCCCCCCCCATCCCGCAGCAAAGGGGTGGGTTGACAGCTATTTTTTTTTTTTTTAAGACGCACCTCTAGCGGCTACCGGCGAGGGCACAGACGCTGCTCACATTATAGAACGGCCAATATTTGGGATAAATTTAAAAGAAGAAATGAAAAAAGAAACAAAAGATTTTTTTTAAGAGCTCATCTGGTGACTGCCTACTTGGGCATTAGTCGCAGTATTTAGAACTGACTAATATTAGGCATCAAAAAAAAACAATAAAAAAGGTAACAAGCAGGAAGTAAGCTCCGGCGTCGGGGGAGGTCTGCCTCCCCCCGTGCAGGAACGTGCGACCTACTAAAATAATAAAAACCAACAAAAAACCCAACTAATTAAATAAGAATGTGCCGAACAGTATGGAAGATAACGCAGGCTTCACAGTAGAGAGCAGGCGAGGGCTCCATCAAATGGCGGTGCGTCGCGCGAGTGTGTCCAATTCGGAGACGACAGAAAGCAACCTGAAGCCTTCGCGGCATTGAGGGGTAGGTCCATGGGAACATTCGCGGCGCAATGGCACACAACTTTAAGTTCCCCTAGACCGCCTCTCATCTTCTTTGCCAAGCAGCCCGGAGAGCTGCCCATATTCCTGCAATGTAGTCGGTGTAAGAAAGAGCGAAACGCTGGTCCGGTCGCAGAGTCCTCGCGGACTCTTTGGCGCCCTCATTCCCCGCAATTCCTACATGTCCAGGAACCCAGCAGAAGATAATCTCAACATCCGCTCGGCTTGCCAAAACCGTGGCGTCACGGATATCGCGAAACAGGGGATGCGGAGATTCCAATGCACCGAGAGCACTCAGGGCGCTTTGTGTGTCATTATAAATCACAATACGGTCTCCGAACAGGGCACGTCGCGTAATCTCCCGTACCGAGTGGTGTATTGCCACCAGCTCGGCCGTGAAGACAGACGCAGCGTCTAGCAAAACCCCGCTGACTTCAAACAGGGGGGATACGGCGTGGAAGCCGACCCCGTCTTCGGACATGGAGCCATCCATATAAACTGGCACGGTTCCAACGTGACACGAGGTGTGCTCCAAAAAGGTCGAGCGCAATACTCCCGGCGTTGTAGAAGCTTTAGGAGCAGAGGCATGGCGACAAATAGCCAAATGTCGTACCCTCCAGGGTGGCGCCCTGGGCAGAACCAGGGGTGCCAACGGCCCAAGAGCTATACCTAACGTTTGAAGGAGTTTCCTAGCCCTAAACCCAAATGGTTTAGGGTATGACTGGCATCTCTCGGCGGCAGAGACACCGTTGAAATAGGCTGCGGATGCAGTGAGAGCAGTTAGCGAAAGAGGGAGGAGCCGGACTCGCGCGTACAGGCGAGTAATGCACGGCACGTGGCGTAGAGAGAGTGGCATCTCCCCAGCATCGACCAACAGGCTCTCAATTGGGGAAGAGCGGAAGGCACCGGTCGACAGGTCAAGGCCGGTGTGGTGGATCGAGTCCACCTTCCGCAATACACGCTCAGTTTCGAATGCATAAAACTCGCATCCGTAGTCAAGCTTCGAACGAACAGAGGACCGATAAAAAAGTAAGGCAGTGGCCATATCAGCGCCCCAAGCACTGAACATCACGGAGCGAAGAATATCCATGTGGCGGGTACAAGAGACCCTAAGGCTGCGGATATGAGCCTCCCGGAGGAGGCGTCGGTCAAATACAAGACCAAGGAAACAGTGCGATTCAACCACTTCCAGGCGTACCCCATTGAAAAAAAAGTCTGGATCAGGGTGAAGCCGTGGATGGGGGCAGAAGTGCACCACCTTAGTCTTGGTCAAGGTAAACCGAAACCTGTGCGCTTCGGCATAGCGAGAGACGCGGTTCAATGCCTGTTGGAGTCGACGCTCCAGAGTTGGCATATGGGCCGCGCCAAAAGAGTTCGAAAGGTCGTCCACGTAGAGCGTAGCGATAACATCTTCCGGCAGCACCGAGGTGATGCCGTTGATGCTCAGTGCAAAGAGTGTGACACTGAGGACACTTCCTTGCGGAGAAACCCTCTTCTTGCTCCATTGGGCCGGAGGTCTCCCCCGAGTCATACGTAGGCGGAATCGACGATCTCACAAAAATTCAGATATAAACATTGGGAGGCGTCACGTCGCCCGCATCATATAGTCTCCATCATACCGTATCACCATGCGGTATCATAGGCCTTCTCCAGATCGAAAAACACTGTGGCGTAGTGCTTTCTACGAAGGAAGACCTCGCAGACGGCATTTTCCAATCGGAGCAGATCATCCGACGTGGAGTGGAACTTGCGGAAGCCTCACTGTGCAAAAGACATGGTCTCCGCTGTCCAGAAAAAAAAGCCATTCTAATATTTATCAATTTCTCCAACTTGCACACGCAGTAGGTTGGAGAGATTGGGCGGATACGTGCTCGGGTAGAGTTATGTCTCCTCGGTTTGCGAAAAGCGAGTACAGTAGCGATTCGCCAGGAGTCTGGAAGGATACTCTCTACGCACATCTTGTTGAACAAATCTAACAGAAAGGCCATGCCTCGCTCACCCAGGTGTCGAAGCATGGCGTACGGGAGATCGGCCGGACCAGGGGCGGCGTCCGCGCACGAAGCAAGACCGCAACGCAACTCACTCAATGTAAACCTGTCGTTGCAGGGTTCTCCGCCTCTGGAGGTAAAGTCCAGTCATCAGTCTTACGCGACAGCTCGACGCGCATTGAATGCTGCCGGAGCAGCATCCCGGCTAGAGAATGCGGAGAAAGCTGTCGCGAAGGAGTCCGCAACGAACACGGGGTCCGAGATTGCGCTCCCATTCTCCTGGAGAACGGGAGGGGTAGAGTGCGAGAACTTGCCCAGAATCCTTTTGACTCGCTTCCACACCTCTTCTAGAAGGGTCTTCCCGTTAATTGAAGACAGGTATGCCTGCCAGAAAGAGCGGCGGGCGTGCTTCGAAACATACCGGAACCTACTCCTAGCTAGAAAAAATTCACCCACAGCGGAATCTTTCGGGCTGCACTAATTGCGCATATAGGTATAAAGCTTGTGTTTGAGGTCCATCTGACACCTGGCTAACCACCACGGAAGCAGTGGGCATGCAAAACCGACAGACGTTCTAGGAATAGTAGTTAGGCCCACGGCGATGAGATTGCCGGAGAAAACTCAACGGCCTCATCTACCGACCTAAACCCCGCGACGAGAAAGAGAAATCAGTCATTTCCTGCAATGCGGACCACCGCGCCCGAGCAAAGCACAACCGGAGTAGTCTTCAGGCGGCAGCGTCCCAGGAAATTGTATTTAAATGGAAAAGTGATCACTATCATGGAGGTCATAGACTACCCCCCACCTAAAATCAGGCTGTGCATCCGGAGAGCACCGAGATAGATCGAGACAGGAAAATGAAACGGTTCTCGGGCAGTGATGCGTAAACTATCTCCAGCTCGACGTTAAGGTCATCAACTACCTGAACCATGGGATTGATTGAGTAGTCTCCACAGAGGGGATGGCTACCGTTCAAGTCCCCGAATAGTAGAAAGGGTTTCTGAAACCGTGCTACGGCCCAGTAGAAGTCTCCCCGCGTCGAAATTGGCTCACGGTGGAATATACGTAGAAATAACAGTATACCTCATATCGAGGTGAAGCTCTAATGCTACTCCCTGAAAGGAGGTATCTAAAGCGCAGCGAGAAAAACGGATACATCATGCCGAGTGTAAATGCTGGAACCTCCTGTCCGGGCCCTATCCTGTGGTGGTGGGGTCGCAAAACGCTGAAACCCAGGAAGGGTGGTAGGGAAACACGCACCCAGAATGCTCTCCTGCAAAGAATATAGCTAACGGGCAACGTTAAGAAACGAGCCTCCGCAGTTCCTCTCAGTTGGCCCAGAGTCCGCGGCAATTCTATTCAAGGAATATGCCCTCTAGGCCTAGCTGGGAGGAGACACGGGGGCCCTCTTCTAAGAGAAGACCATCACAGGAATGGCCGTACACTTCCCTGATGGAGGTAGATCTTCGCGCGCAGTTAGTCGAAAAATGCGCTGAAGGCAATTTCGCCTTCGATGACTTATCGGGGGAGGTTTGGCTCGCTATACCAGTCTTTTCCCCCTTCCGCCTCGAAGTCTTAGGCGAGGGGGGAAGGGGGGGCTTCTGAGGCAGGTGTCCCTCCTTTGCAGGATACGTCTCCGAGCCACCCAATCCAGCATTGGTTGGGGGCGTGGAAGCCGAAGCTCCTCTGTTGGTGTCCTCCTTTCGGGGGGCAGCTTTAGCAACACCGGAAGACGGCCTCACGATCACCTTCAGGGGTTACATCCTAAAGTCTCGCGACTCGATGGAGGTGCGTGGCCGTTACGGGAAACGCTCATGGTGTGGGATGTGGTGGGGAACACTGGTTTTAGCTGAGGATGGGTTTGAACCCTTTGTGCCCTAAGATCTACCAGGGGAGCACCCAGGGTGAGTAGAACCCGCAGAAGGTTTCGGAATGGAAGCGGAAACGGACCGTGCTCGTAAGCACAAGAGGTCCCACCGGTGTCGGATGCGCCAAGACCAAGTCCTTAGCCTCGCGAAATGAGAAATGATCTTGGGCCTGAACGGCCAGGATTTCCTTCTCCTGGAGATACGCACCACATTACTTCCTTTAGGCCGGGTGCGACTCGCCGCACTTGACATACTTGGCCGTACACGATGGGGACTTATCGTGTACGGCCTTGAACAACTTACACACTTCGTTCGGGTGAACCCATCTTTGCATTGACACGAATGCCTTCAAGCGGGAGCGATACCAACCGGAACGTACCGACTCAAGGAGTGTCATGGTCAAACGTGACGAAGAGTGTAGGGGTGTTTCTCGAGGCCTCTCCCTTCTTCTCTCATCATACGTTCGACCTTAACCGCCCCATGGTCGGCCAGCTCTAAGGTGGTCATTTATGGAGTAGTCCATGAGTTCACTTGCATAAATCACTCCTTTCACGAAGTTCATGTTAGAGCGCGGCGTCACACTCACCGGCGTGCCATCAAGTGTCCGAAGGGCACTAATTATGCCAGCCTCGGATTGATTCGACGCATTCGCCAGAAGGATCCAGTCCGAGAAACGGGTCACCTTCGGCTCTCTATTATCACGCTAGCTAGACCTCTCCTCTGATGGATCATGTTGCCCTTGGCCAACATGCTGCCATCTGTGGAGCGAATAACCAGAAAGCGTTTGAAGCCGGCTTTAGTCTGCCCCTGACCCCACCTAAGGGTGCTTCGGGACCGATTTTGGCCAGGTTGCTTGCTAAAGTAGCAGCGGACCTGTCCGCCCCCAAGGCACCTTGCGGTGGAAGAGGAACCTTTAGTCTCTTACTCTATTTCTTTGTATCCTTTCTCTTTTTAGGAGAGGAGGGTGGGGAATGAACCAGCTTCTCTCAACCGCCGCAGGAAGGAGCCCCTAGGCGGGATGGACTGGCCTCAGTAAGATCTTTCTCCGAGAAGGTCTTGTCAGTCAACGCGGCACCAACGAGGGAGGAGGTCTCTCCTTTCCTTTGAGTCTTCAGGGGCTTGAGCCAGGCGAAGAGAAGCTTGTACAGTTGCGGATCTAGGTTCGCCCCATGCAAGGCACGGTTATACGCGACTGGGTAGCCTCCAGGACCATATTCATCTCAGTGGTGGGGGCTCCGAGAGGGGCCTCCAAAGTAGGGGATGAGGGGAAAGCCACCGCACCGATAGGGCTAGGAGGACTAAACCTCCTCTCCGGTAGAAGATTGGACTTGAGAAAGCAAATGGAAGGATGGGGGGGGGGCGACACCTTTTCAGGGTTGAGCTGCCCAAGAACGGCTCAAAGATGGCAAAGGGGAAGCCCGATTGCCGCATGGCGATGGTGAGAGGAGAGCCTCTACACCGGTCGATTATTATTATTATTATAATTGGTGCCTATCTACCTACGACAGATCAGTTAGCAAGCACTTCAACCGCTTAGGGGTATATCGTGCTGAATCGTGTCGGGACGTATTGGAGCACGTCCATCGGGTACTCTATGATGTACTAAGTACATTACAGTGAGTGAAAGTGACACGTAGTCCGCAAATAAAATGTGTGGCAAGTAGGCCACACCCAACGTAAAATGAGGCACATAGTTCAAACTAGTCCTACATTTAAAATGAAATGTATGGTACGAAGACCACAATTATAATGATGCATGATGGAGTCACGCATGTGTCAGAGGTCGGAGGAAATGCCTGTTGGGATTAAAAATGAGAGAACTGCCGAGACAGCAGCTTCATCGTCCCGAAGGACCCAGCGAATATTCAGAAGCTGACCGATTCCGCCGGCGCCAAAGTGGGCCACCCACCCATCGGCAGACTCCGGGCACTCAACAGTGAGAGGGACAATACATCCATCGCAGAAAGGAGGTGGTTCGCCGTTAAGCAAGAACTTGTGTGTTAGACGTGTGTGTCCAATGCGAAGGCTTGTGAGCAGGACCTCGTGTTGACAGGTCTTAGGACACTAAGTATCCCACACCGTCACACTATCTTTGATTGTCCTGAATTTATTGGGCCAGATAGTGGCCCAGGCCAAATTCCATCGTCTGCGCAAAAATGCATAGAGGTAAGGGTAATAATCCCTGCTCGATAGAGGACAGGGTATGATCTCGTTCGGATCCAGAATGATCGCCTTAGCCGCATGATCAGCCAACTCGTTACCCCGAATCCCTGCATGGCTTGGCACCCAACAGAAAGTAACAAATCGACCGCCATCACGCAAAAGGTCCAGCCAGCGATGGATCTGTGTCACTGTGGGATGAACAGAAAACTGGTCACATATACTGGTCAAGACACTCTGGGAGTCAGAATAGACAACAAATCGGCGAGTGGTATACCGTGTCAGAGAGGCCAATGTAAAGAGGATCTCCAGCAATTTAGCGGTATACACCGAGGCCGCTGCAGGTAGTTTCAGCGATATAGTTCTGTTCGGGAGAACTGCCGCGCAGCCAACTCCACCGCAACTCTTCGATCCATCAGTATACACTGGGGTGGTCTCACGGTGGGTGTCCGCATGGTCAATAAAAAGTGATCTCCTTATATCTACCGGGGCATCAGAAGAAACCTCCGACATCAACAAATAAGGTGGAACAGAGTAAGAACTCGATTTCATCATAAGCAGATCAGGCACCTGGAGGCTCTCAAGAAGCTGACAACTCCTGTATCCAAATGGTTTATGGTGCGTGGGTGAACAGCATATATGTGATCAAAGCTTCGATCCATAATCGCACGGTAAGCTGAGGATTCCGTCATAGCGAGTAAACGGCTGTACAACTTGGAGACAAAGCTTGTCTCGTCTATCACTGAGAGATGATTCCCCGCTCTCCGAATACAGATTCACCACCGGTGATGTGCGAAGCGCCCCAGTTGCCAGACGGATACCCTGATAGTGGACGGTATCTAGCATCTTGAGACGTTACTGTCGCTGACGAATGATTTAGCATCCATAATCGAGTTGGGCCCGCACCATGGATCGATAAATCCGCAAAAGTGTCACTCTGTCTGCACCCCACGAGACGCGTCAAGCACATCAAAAGGTCTAGGCTTTTTATGCATCTGGTTCGCAGAGATTGGAGGTGAGGTAGCCACGTGAGTTTCGAGTCAAATTCATTCCCAGGAATTTCGTTTCCGGAACGTGCAGAATTTGGATGGACCGATCCATCACCAGGGTTAAGCTGGGAAATGTGCCTCGGATACTAGTAAAGTGCATCTCTACAGTCTTCAATGGCGAAAAGGTGAAACCGTGTGTATTTGCCCAGTGAAATGCTTTGTTGAGGGAAAGTTGTACCCTCCTCTCAGCAGCAGGAAGACTTGAGGAGCGAGTGAATATGGCGAAGTCGCCGACGTACAACGAACTCTCCACATACTGCAGTATGCAGGATGGGAGGCCATTGATGGTTAAGGCAAAGAGAGTACAGCTAAGGACGATTCCTTGCGGGAGGCCCTCATGCTGCGGAACCGGGAATGCAGCAGATGTGTTCCCTCTTTACTAGGCTTCTGGAAAAGCCGCACAGTAGACATTCTCCAAACTGTCGGAAAGGAGTCATCCATCCATATGCGGTTATACAAAGATAAAAGGAACTGCAGCGATACTGGAGGAAGGTGGCGAAGCAGGACGTACGAAATCGTATCTGCCAGGCACTGTATCAGCACACCTCCTCAAAGGATTCTGCAATTCGGGCAGTGTAAGAATAGTGTTGTAATCTTCATCCTCTCCACCACAAAATGATAAATCTATTGATTCTGCTTCCTGTTTAATGCGCTGAAAGGGTGCTCAAGAACTACCCTTCGACACCTCGCTTAAAGCATGTCCAAAAGCGTTTCCAACCTTTAGCGGATCGGAGATTAAACAATTAGAAGCCTGCAACGACGTCGTAGTACGATGGGCCATACGCCTGCCACGTATCTTATCTTCTGTAAATCGCGTACGGTAATATCGGCGGGCTGATACCTTTTTCTCGTCCGTTGCTGCCTTAAGCTCTCGGTTCCACCAAGGAACAGACCGAGTGTGCTGTATTCCGCTCGTTTTCGGGATACAAGTGTCTGCCACAGCAACAAGCGTATCCACGAGGTATTCGACAGCATCATCAACGGTAGGAAAGGATGTAACCTCCCTATCAGTAGTTGCCACAGCATTGTATCTCACCCAATTTGCCCGTTCATAAATATAGCGAGATGTGGTATGTGGTTAGGAGAGGGGAGTTGTCTGCAATGGATAGAATGACTGAAAAGTGGTCGCTATTATATAAATCTTGGCTGACATACGAGGAAAAGTTAAGTGCTGCATCTGGAGATGATATAGACAGATCGAAACAAGAAAGAGTGCCTGTTTGTAGGTGGAAGTGAGTAGGATTATCATTATTTAGTATTATAATCTCCGGTGTTAAGGAAGGACTCTACAATTCTGCCTCGCTGGTTCATGACAGCGTCTCCCCACAATGTGTCGAGCATTAAAATATCCTAGGAGATATGGAGGTGGCATTTGCGAAACCAGTTAATGTATTTGTTGAGCGCTGTCACGCGGAGGGGCATATACGTTACAGATCGTGTATAATCTGCCAAGATGGCATCGTACTGCAACAGCCTGCAAGTCCGAAGTCAACTGGATTCTCACGTAACCAACAGCGCGCTTCGCAAGAGTGCAAACGCCACCGTGGTCCAATCCCTCCCCGCCGAAAGGGCCAGCTTTGTAGTACATAAGAAACCCTCGTGGTGGGTTTGGTAGGGCTGCTGGTATTCTGGCTTCCTGCAGACACATGACTGCCGCCTGTGAATCTGCAAGTAGCGTTCTTAAATGAAAAAAATTATTTCGATATCCATGTATATTCCAGTGTGATAACACGGTTTCTATGGTTATGTTTTGCGCTCGGACTGTTTCGATTTCTTCTTATCAGGTGGGCGGCTATATGTGGGTAAAGGAATACTAGTGATGTTTACAGAACGATCGGGTGGTTTCGGACGTTTGTTGCTAGATGTTCGCTTTGGAGAGGCACATATAGAACTTTCGGTTTTGCGTCGAGCAGTGGTGTCAGTTTTAGGTTTTGGAGGTAGTGAGCGTGCAGATTCCCCGGCGGAGCAGGGTCCTTCGCTGAAGCGGAAGGGGTCTCACGAGAATGTGCTGCTTGCACAACAGACGCAAAAGTTCTGGTATTTCGGTACATTGAGGATACTCAATGGTGGGCTTCTTTAAAGGTCAGGTGTTCTTTGACCTTAACAGCCAATATTTCTTTTTCAATTCGGTATTTCTGACAAGTCTTTGTTGATGTGCTATGAGGTTGATTGCAATGACTACAATTCAGAAGCAGTTGACATGTTGCAGTTTCATGATCCTCACCGCATTGTTGACCGCAGGGGCCACAGATGGTTTGATTACGTCTGCATTCTTGGTCACGTGTCCATATTGTTGGCATTAGTAACAACGGCGAGGAAAGGGCACGTACGGACGGACACGCTCAGAGAGACCTGCGCGGATCCCAATACGATCAGGTTGAGTTCGAGTGTCAAATGTTAAGACCAACGTTACAGTCGGTTCAGGGTCACCAGATGGCGTGCGCCTCTTAATTCGGTCGACCTCAATCACACCAAGGTATGATATTTCGTCTGCAATATCGCCATAAGAGATCGCAGATGTAACCCTTTGGGACTGGTTATAACGCTTGTGAATCGACACTTCTATCGGTTCCCGGACCAGTTCGGTCAGGCGCTGCAATTTACGGCCTTGGGCCTCAGATTTCACTTCAACGGTGAGCGCTCGGTATATTTATCCCATACCGGGGGGAGGGGGTGATGGGGCCTCCATCCCCAACTATTTAACCCATAGTTGGCGCCACAGATTTTTGTGTAGGGGCAATAACGGAATTCATCCAAGATTTCTCCGCTGAAGCCTCTTGAGTATGGTTGAACCTTCTGGGGATGGCTTATTCTCCCCACTGAAACAGTCTTCGGTTTCGTAAATGCCATTACAATCGGCGTTCGCGGTCATCACCCATTAGTCTGGCCCCTCAATCAGAGCTACTCCAGCATGATTGGATCTGCCGGGGATAAAAAAACACCCACTGGCACAGCCTCCGACTCCATTGGGACACGCAAGCACCCAGACCGCTTCAAGGTTGGGTGACATGGGGGTATCTACACCGGTCGAACGGATGCCTCGATTTTCCTCGTCCTCTCCGACACCTAGGGAGGGCGAGACCTCGCTTGTTGGTGCCTTCTATTGTCACCATATATCAGGAAAAAAAAGGCTCATTAAAAGTAGATACTCTGACCTCCCAATGATTTGGGAGGTTAAGAGAAAAGTCTCCACAGGATCATATATTCCAGAATATGATCATTTGCACAATCTGTCTCGGTCCAAGGTAGATGGTCTTTGCCAACCAGGCCCACCATTCAGGCGACATTGTCCTGCAGCTTTAACCATAAAGGATGGTCCAGGTGTAGCCACCGCATATCTGTACTTGATGAAGGTGAGCAGAGTGGATGGCCAAAACAACCCACTCCGTACCTAATACTTGCCCTAGCTAGCGAGGTTTCGGCCCAGTCATCAGGTAGGGACCTCACGGTATACATTGCCACTCGATTAAGGCTCATAAAAGGACGATAACGAACTGGCGGTTCGCTCCAATGCCAATCGAAAGCTAAAGAAGCAGTTCCCGTCTCGATTGAAAGCCAAAGGGAGAAGTTTCCCGCACAGTCGAAATCAAAGGAAAGCAGTTTCTATCACAATCGAGAGCCAAAGATAGCAGTTCCCACCCCGATTGAGAACCAAAGGAAGCAGTTGCCCTTCCGGTGGATAGCCAAAAAAGCAGTTCCTATCCCGATCGAGTCAAAGGAATCAGTTCCCGTCCGAATGGAGAGCCAAAGGTAGCAGCAGTTCCCGTTCTGATCGAGGGTCAAACAGCGCAGTTCTCTCCCCGAACGGGAGAGAGAACTCGCCGTTGCAGTCCAGATCGAGAGCCAAAGGGCGTTTGTTCCAGTCTCGTTCGACAACCAAAGGGGTTTTGTTCTAGTCCCGATCAAGTCAAAGTAGGTTCGTCCAGACTCGATCGAGAGCCAAAGAGGGTTCGTTCTAGTCCCGATCAAGTCAAAGTAGGTTCGTCCAGACTCGATCGAGAGCCAAAGAGGGTTCGTTCTAGTCCCGATCAAGTCAAAGTAGGTTCGTCCAGACTCGATCGAGAGCCAAAGAGGGTTCGTTCTAGTCCCGATCAAGTCAAAGTAGGTTCGTCCAGACTCGATCGAGAGCCAAAGAGGGTTCGTTCTAGTCCCGATCAAGTCAAAGTAGGTTCGTCCAGACTCGATCGAGAGCCAAAGAGGGTTCGTTCTAGTCCCGATCAAGTCAAAGTAGGTTCGTCCAGACTCGATCGAGAGCCAAAGAGGGTTCGTTCTAGTCCCGATCAAGTCAAAGTAGGTTCGTCCAGACTCGATCGAGAGCCAAAGAGGGTTCGTTCTAGTCCCGATCAAGTCAAAGTAGGTTCGTCCAGACTCGATCGAGAGCCAAAGAGGGTTCGTTCTAGTCCCGATCAAGTCAAAGTAGGTTCGTCCAGACTCGATCGAGAGCCAAAGAGGGTTCGTTCTAGTCCCGATCAAGTCAAAGTAGGTTCGTCCAGACTCGATCGAGAGCCAAAGAGGGTTCGTTCTAGACCCAATCGCGAGCCAATGGTACTAGTTTCTTTTCCCCCAACCAACTATGAAGGTGTTGTGGCTAAAGACACTTCTACATCACTACAGCCGTGTGCGGGTTCCCACTTTTCGACGGGCCGAAAGGAACCCACTCGAAACTCATAAGAGGTTGGAGAAGACAAGGTTCCAAACTGGTAACCCTTGTAACTAGTTATAAAAGCGGACAACAATCATGGGCATCGGCCCCTCAGTCAACAAGTTTTTTAAAAAAAGGAATTGCAACGAGTGGTGAAGTTAGGAGAGGCACATAAGTTCGCGGTCAAATAACGCTGGCGTTGGGGTGGAGACGCACACGAGACGAGGTGCAGGGGAGGGTGCAGAAAAGACGGGGTAGGGAAGGCGAGGAGAAGGCTGAGGGAGGGGGGGCAGATGAGAAGGCTGAGGGAAGGGGGGGAGGAGAAGGCTAAGGGAGGAGGCAGATGAGAAGGCTGAGGAGGAGGGGGGGGGGGGCAGATGAGACGACTGTTATTCGAAAGAGAGGGGGGCGTATAAATGCGCCCATGTGATTATGCCGACGCGAAGGAAAAGTGAAAGGTCGCACCCTCGCCCTTATCATTTCGGGCTTCCAAAAAGAGTCGCCAAAGATGTTCCAAATCACGTCCTTTATCAGCCACACACAATTAAGCGAAGTCATCGGCTACTTCAGAACAGTTATATTACTTATATATGTTTGTGACATTTGTACTGCATTAAATGGGGGAGGGAGGGGGGGGGGGTATTGTACCCTTGCTCGTATTGCAAGGGCACAAGAATGACGATGGCAGGACAATAGTGAGCCGCTTTGGGTTATTTGTGTTGTATGTTTCCTCCTGAGGAGCCCCACTTTTCCCCGGGTTCTGAGATGTATCCGAATTTGCTTTCCTAATGACGTTTTGTCTTTTTATTTGTTTAGTGTTGAATTTACATATATAACAGATCAGTGATCCAAGCCCCTGTGCGTTTTCAAATGAAACTGTATAACTATTGAGCCTCCCTAAAACTTAATAGTCCCAAACATTATAAAGCTTTGTATGACAGTCAGAAATATTCTCAATAGGAAGCCAAAAATATCTTTTCACTAATATATGCAAGTGCATTTACATGGGAATTTTATTATTATTTTTATAACTTAAGAATGTATGTACAACGGTGACAAAAAAATATCTCTGGCAACTCGTATTCTCTTGTAAATCTGTGGTTACATCGATAATCATAAGATTTCCAGGGAATTAATAAAGTTGAATCAAGATATTATTTGCGTAGTAAATGCAAAAAATTATTATTAGTACAAGTTACACTCGTAATCAAAAGAGCCTCCATAATTATAGAATTCTACCGATCAAAAGAATTAAAGTCTGGCGACTCTTAGCAACTAACGCCCTCTTGTTTATGTGATCAACTTCGAAACCGTTGAATTAACACATATGCATTCGTAACTTATCCTTTGATTACTAAAATACAGATACACCCATTTCTTCCACTTTGTACAGCCCCACTAAGCCTCCAAAACACCTTTCAAGCATGCATTTTAGGTATAAATGGGGATATATTCCCACGCCTCCATACTTTTTCCCAGGCTTTGCTCTGCGAAGCGTCAAGCGTTGTAGAGAGGTGGGGAGATATAGTACGGACTGCCCCGTGCGGTTGCCGCATATCGCTATTCAGCATTTAAGACTCCTTTTAACATTTTTAACTGACACAAATATTATTTTTTAGTCATTTTTCTATTTTGCTTACCTTCATCGGAGACCGAAGAAACGCAAACTCGGGGCCAACTAATACAGCGTATGGGCCAAATCCTCAAATTCCCACAGGGGCGGCCTGGTTTCTCACGGGAAGTTTTCAAATTGTTTTGCCGTCTATTAAGAGGTCACCGGATGGGAGCACTCGTTTTGGAGGAATTCCTCTTCGATAAAAGCGAGCAATGTCCAGCCACAACACAACCACTAATCATACACACCAAAGAGGGGTCTAAATGGACATCTCCTGTAACTAGCAATTCACTATTAATGACCCCCCCCTCAAACCATCACAATGCGCAACGCACGTCAAATATTCCCAACACAAGTTCTCCTTACGGAGTGTTCCGCTCTGCATGTGGGTACGGGCGCGATGGAATATTGGGGGTGGGGAGGTTGAGCATAGGGGGGGAAGGGGATAAACGGCCAAGGGAGGAATATATGATGTGCGCGCGTGAGGGGGTGAAAGGATGAATAGACGTTCATAAATTGACCACGAAATGACTAACGTTTGGGAAGAGAAACTCAATTTCTCGCCCGTAGAAGATTTTCATACAAATGGGTTAAGTGAGGCAGTTAAGCTGTCTTTCCTACGGGAGAAACTATAGGAGTGTCACTCCATCTCCCCTCCCGTAGTGGAGGATGAAGCGAAACAGCTGAGGGGAGTGGTATCAAAGTCAACCCTAGCTTACTCTTTTGGATGAGGTTTTGTACGCCATTTAGTCCCATTTTTTTTAAATATCATCACTTCGTTTTCCTCTTTTTTAGATTTTATGTCATCAGTATGTACCCGTACTGCCATCTCCATACACATATATTTAACATATCCCCCTCGTAGAGGATGGGGGAAGGGGGAATAAAAACAAGCAGACAAGGCTATGCGTGTCTCCTTAAGCCCCAACAGGACACGACAATGAAAAGGCCTCACAGGCTAACACACCGTTATCAAACAGTATTTGCGTAGTTTCCAGCGAATGATTTGGTTAATTTTATGAACTACATAAAAAACCCTAACTAAAATTCGATTGAAAACATTACTGAAATTAAACGGACACACAGAGACGTAAGATTTTTTAAAATGCGGACACAAGAAGGCTCGAATATTTCAAAAGTCAAAATAAAACGAGGATTAAAACCGTTCTAAAGCTGATTCGAGCTAAATAGCAAAAATGACAAGTGACAATTACTAGGTTAAATGACACATAAAATATATGTAGAATAAAAAAAAATTACTGAAGAAGCAATAATGCCGAATACAACCCTTGACGCCTAGTAGTTACCAACGAGGGATTTTTTTCATTCAGAGGGAACTGTGGAATCGATAGATGAAAAAAAAGTTAATAAATATTCAAAGACAACTGTTTTTTTGCAGGGTTCTTTTAGCACCGATACGCACCGTTTGGTACCAATCTCAGTGGAAACCATAGTGTCAGATATCCGAGCCAAGGGCGGCCACAAACTCGAATTGGATTAGAATTCCCATCTAGCAACTAACCATGACTAATGTGGCTTAACTCTTAGTCCAGCGTTAAAAATGAAGTTTCAACCGAGGGGGGGGGAGGGACTCACAATAAGGAATTGATTTGAGGTAAAAATGAAAGCGCCTGAATTATATGGATGGCGGGATATTTATTATTTTAGAACGTTTAACACCCTCTTTCCTCCTATGATGGGTCTATAAACTCATGGAAAAGATAGTGGGAGATTTCCAAGAAGTGTAAAAGACAACCCGAGAGAACACCGGTTTCTCTCGGGTTGTCTTTTACAAGTTTCAGTTACACCATCCACCCCCTGGCGGAATAGGACCTAGTCGAGTAGGAAACCGGCTTCCGATTTCAGCGAAGTTAAGCCAATCGGGTGTGTGAAGTCACCGAATGGAGTACCGCTGATTCAGGTCGCATTCATCGCAGCAGCCATATGCTGTAGATACCCGGGTTCGCATTCCAAATTAAACTGTTGGTCCCAAGTGATAAAATAAAAGGCTTCAAGAGTGCGCAGATGTGGTAAAGACCAGAGTAAATCCTCCCATAAAACTAGGAATGCAATTTGTTTGAACACTTTGAATTTTAATTTGTGAGTCCCCGAGGTATATTTGAAGCTTCTTTCTCTGATTTTCTTTACAGTTTATAAAAAAAAATTAAAGATTTTCTTTAGAGCTCGAAAAACAGCTCGGATGACTGTTTTTCGTATATTTGAAGTTTTTATCAAAGTTCTTCCTAAAAGTTCGGAAAAATAAATCATTATCGAATGTTTTAGAATTTTTCAAAACAAAAATAATTACAAATGGTCAAGTTCATGAAATGTACTCAAATTAAGGCATGGCTGTTTTTTGTATAGAAAGTACGAGGTATACATGGACTACATCAGGTTAATACATCTACATACCGGGGAGTGAAGGTGGACGATAGAAATACTCAAGAGATTGATATCAACAACCATATAATAATAACCTAATGTTGATGTACCCATTATTAAAAGATAAACACCTCCCGAAAGAAAGCAAGCTACTAATTTACAACACAATCGTGAAACCAATACATTGGGCATTGGACACCACAACAGAATAAAAGATTCAAGCTGCGGAGATGCGAGCAGTGAGAATAATAGAGGGAGTTACAAGGAGAGACCGACTTCCGAGCTGATATGGGCGTCGAGGCAATACTGAACACAGTAGAGAAAAGTCAACTGAGATGGTTTGGTCATGTAATGTGGATGAACGAGGGGAGGTACCTCCTATGGAGACCTCGAGGGAAAAGACCAGCCGGCCGACCAAGAAAGAGATGGATCGAGGATGTGGAGGAGCAAAGAAGATACGAAGACCGAGTAGAATGGAGGTTATTTCGGACGAGTACGCCAACTGACAGATAGGAACTATCTACCAGGCGCATCATGATAGAAAAGCAAATTTTAATGGAAAAGAAGGGGGTGATTGTTTTTTCCATATATCAAAAGAATGCCCATAATGGTTTTTTCTTGTCTTTTAGGCCTAGGAAATAAGCAAGAGTAAATTATTAGGGTATGTACTGGAAACCTTTGAATTCTTTTTTAGACTAAAACCCCGTTACTACTCTGTCTGCGAAGCGCAAATTTTCCCTGTAAGGAGGACGGGCGAAGCCGTTCCTCTTCTTATTACGATTATAATCAATCAGTTCGTAAGAATTACAAGAGGAAATGAAGCGAAGGTTTTAACTTTGTACATTTTTTGTTTAATGAGTTTTAGTCATACACTTATGAAATCACAAAATTTTATTTTAAATGTCTTACAAGATTATAAATAGGCAATTAAAAGGAGGGCGTGGGGTATAATGGTCCTTGGTCCATCTAAACATTAAACTTTAAGATTCGTGGTCA
This sequence comes from Ceratothoa steindachneri, assembly GCA_963969495.1. Classification (NCBI taxonomy): domain Eukaryota; kingdom Metazoa; phylum Arthropoda; class Malacostraca; order Isopoda; family Cymothoidae; genus Ceratothoa; species Ceratothoa steindachneri. The sequence goes on from OZ018324.1 coordinate 4,658,135, forward strand.
TCTACAATTTGTGAAGTACCTAAAATATGGTATATTAGTATTTATAGTTCACGCCCCCGTTGTTCAAGCTCTTCTTTTTAAATCCAGAAGTAATTTCAATGAAGACGGTGAACTGTTTTGTGTTCGTCTGTCGCCTGGAATTCGTAGAATAATACCTCATAGTTCAACATCCGGAGCATAGGAACTGATGGTAATCTCATTGAATTATTCTTCATTTCCATTCAGAAGAAATGGTCAAATTTAGAAAAATGCACGCCCTCGAATTTGGCGATAATTCATATAGAAATGTTTAAAAGCCTTTGGTTTTTTTTAATGTAGACAAAGTTTTTACTTGGGCAAATTCCTTTTTCCCCCAAGAGTGTGTGTGTGTGTGTAGGGGGGGGGTATTGCAATCGCATCATAATGTATTATATATCATTATTAAGAAAATTTCAAAATGGGGGGCTGCGCCCCATACACCTCCCCCGCTATTTTTAAATAAACTCGTAGTATTTCTAATTAGAAAGCCTATCATAAGATTCAAATTCAAAAGCGATTACCAGATGTCGTTAGGCCTCTAGTTTTTCTACCGCGTTGCTTGGCTTCAGACATACATAATAAGCCTCGCCCTCAATCCTATTTTCTTTAAAATTGACTAATATAAAATGTTAATATCATATTTTAATTCAGAAAAAATCCCTTCAAAATGATATATAATACAATATGATGTGATTCCAAGATGGTGGCCAATCTATTTTTCGTCATAACATCAAAATTATAAATCTGCCCGCTTTAAGTAGCGAAAATGGTGCGTTTTTTTTAAATAGATATTTATAACAAAGCGCCCACAAAATTCGAGGGCAGCCATTTTCAGAAATTTGACCGAAGAAATTGGTGTGAAATTGGATTTCGAAGTTCTTCTAAAAAGTCAAACAGAACCACTAAGAAATCGAAACAAACCTCTTACTAGGAAGATGGAAAAAAGCATAACTCTCTCTTTTATTAATTTTTGTTGAATATATATGCAGAATAATTCAGTGGGATACCATTATCTTTATGCTCCGGAGATCCTCCGTGCGGTTCTTAGGGATACTACGAGACAGACGAACACAGCAATCCGAAGAAGAAAAGAATAACAACTTTCTCAATTATATATTAATCAAAATATACTTTAAAAGTTTCGAAGCTTCAGGAAAAATTATGACATCTTCAGAACGTTTAAACTTTATAAGATCAAAGATAAACGCTCCTGTTAATATCAACGATGCACTATTGAACCTCTTCAATGCATGTTTAAACTTTATAAGGTGCGAATATACGTGTAAGTGTAGGGACTGATTTACTGGTGAAGCTTGATAATGATAATGGAAGTTAGGGTTTGTGGTTATTTAAGAATCTTTGAGAACTAAATAAAATATTTCTTTTATTAAGACTTTATCAAGGAAGATCAGAAGCCAACTTCGATAACCTTCTGAATTGAAATGCGACTGAAATTAAAGGCTAAATTGTGCAAAAGGATTTTTTGAATCGGTGATTTCCTTCAAGGGCATGAGTGGTAGGAATTAAAATTTCAGCCTAAAGTTTGGCTACTTTAAAATTCTTCCCTAAAAAACAAAGCACGAAAAAGAAAGAACGCTCCGGAGTCGGGGGGGGGGGGGGACTGTCAGTGGCGCTGAAGCATGCGACCGTCACCAAAGAGTCAAATAAGATGGAAGAGACCAGCATCATGCACAAAGTCAGATAGTCCACATGACAGCGTACACATTGACGTCTCGAGTAGAAGAGAAAAGCGGTAGCGACCCAGCTCGTCCCGTTAACGGGATAGGTAACGTGCTCGAAAATGTGCCGAAGAGTGCGACGGACACAAAGCAGTGGTCGCAATAAGGCGCAGGCGAGCGCTCCAAAAATGGCGGTGTGTCAAATTCGGAGACGACAGAAAGCGACCTGAAGCAGGCGCATCATTGGGGCGTATGTGAATGGAAACAGTCGCGGCGCAATGGCACACAGCTTTAAATTCTTTTGGACCGTCTCTCCATCTTCTTTGCCAAGCAGCCCGGAGAGCTGCCTGTACTCCTGCCATGTAGTCGGTGTGAGAAAGAGCGAAGCGCTGGTCCGGTCGCCCAAGCCTCGCGGACACTTTGGCGCCCTCATTCCCAGCAATTCCTACATGTCCAGGAACCCAGCACAAGATAATCTCGACATCTGCCCGGCTTGCCAAAACCATGGCGTCACGGATATCGCGAACCAAAGGGTGCAGAGATTACAATGACCCGAGAGCAGTCAGGGAGCTTTGTGAGTCGCTATAAATCACAATATGGTCTCCGAACCGGGAACGTCGCGTAATCTCCCGTACTGAGCGGTGTATTGCCACCAGCTCGGCCGTGAAGACAGACGCAGCGCAGGGCAGAGCCCGGCTGACTTCAAATAGAGGGAATACGGCGTGGAAGTCAACCCCCTCTTGGGACTTGGAGCCATCCGTATACACTGGCACAGTTCCCGTGACACGGAGTGTGCTCCAAAAAGGTCGAACGCAATACTCTAGGGCTGTACAAGCTTTGGGAGCAGAGGCGTAGCGACAAAGAGCCAAAGGTGGTACCCTCTAGAGTGGCGCTGTGGGCAGAACCAGGTGCGCCACCGGCCCGAAAGCTATACTTAGCTCTCGAAGGAGTTTCCTAGCCCTAAACCCAAAGGGCTTATGGTATGATTGGCGTCTCTCTGTGGCATAGAGACTGTCGAAATAAGCTGCGAATGCAGTGATGGCTGTTGGTGACTGAGGGAGGCGCCGGGCTTGCAAATACAGGCGAATAATGCACTGTGCACGAGGTAGAGCGAGTAGCATCACCGACCGCCAGGCGAAGGCCGGTGTGGTGGATCGAGTCTGCCTTTCGCAATACACGCTCAGCTGCGGATGCATAAAACTCGCATCCGTAGTCAAGCTTCGAACGAACAAAGTAGCGATAAAAAGGGAAAGCAGTAGCCCTATCAGTGCCATAAGCGCTGAACGTCACGGAGCGAAGAATATCCATGTGGCGGGTACAAGAGAACCTTAGGCTGTGAATGAGCCTCTCAGGTGAGGCGTCCGTCAAATACAAGACCAAGGAAACGGTGCGATTCAACCACTTCCAGGCGTACTCCATTGAGAAACAAGTCTGGGTCAAGGTGGAGCCGTGGATGGCGGCAGAAGTGCACCACCTTAGTCTTGACCAAAGAAAACCGAAACCTGTGCGCGTCAGCATAGCGAGAGACGCGGTTCAATCACTATTGGAGTCGACACTCCAGAGTTGGCATCTGGGCCGCACCAAAATAGATCGAAAGGTCGTTCACGTGGGGCGTAGCAAGAAGATATTCTGGCAGCATCGAGGTGATGCCGTTGATACTCAGGGCAAAGAGTGTGAGACTGAGGACACTTTCCTGCGGGAAAACCCTCTTCTTGCTCCATTGGGTTGGAGAGGTATCGCCCCCGAGTCATACGTACGCGGAATCGACGATCTCACAAAAATTCAGATATAATGATTAGGAGGCGTGCCGTCGCCCGCATCATATAGTCTCCATGATACCGTATCACCATGCGGTATCATAGGCCTTCTCCAGGTCGAAAAACACCGTGGCGTAGTGCTGTCTACGAAGGAAGGCCTCGCAGACGGCATTTTCCAGTCGGAGCAGAACATCCGACGTAGAGTGGAACTTGCGGAAGCTGCACTGTGCAGAAGACAGATGGCCTCCGCTGTCCAGAAAAAAAGGCTAATCTAACATTTACCAATTTCTCTATTAACTTACACAGGCAAGAGGTTAAGAGATTGAGCGGATTTTTTTTTTTTTAATTTTTTAATTAAGGGGCTATCTGGCGACTGCCGACTAAGGCATAAGTTGCCGTAAACAAACAGCCTAATTTAGGCTACTTTAAAAAATTAAACAGAAAACAATAAAAAGGAATAACAATAACAAAGCAATAACAAAACAATTACAAAAACAACAACAATTAAATCGCGTTAAATAAAAGGGAGAAGGCCGGCCTCCCCCAAAAAGTCAATAAGTCCACCAGTCAAAGTACACGCACTCATCCCGAGAACAAGGGACAGGCGGTAGCGACCCCGCCCATCCCGGTACCGGGACAGGTGTCGTGCGCGAAGATCACCCAGACTGGGACATTCGACAAGAATGTGCCGAACAGTCTGGGGGACGACGCAGTCGTTGCAATAGGGCGCAGGCGAGCGCTCCATCAGATAGCGATGCGTCACACGAGTGTGTCCGATTCGGAGACGACAGAAAGCAACCTGAAGCCGCCGCGGCATTGGGGGATAGGTCCATGGGAACAGTCGCGGCGCAATGGCACGCAACTTTAAGTTCCCTTCGACCGTCTCCCATCTTCTTTGCCAAGCAGTCCGAAGAGCTGCCCGTATTCCTGCCATGTAGTCGGTGTGAGGAAGAGCGAAACGCTGGTCCGGTCGCAGAGTCCTCGCGGACACTTTGGCGCCCTCATCGGCGCGCTCATTCCCCGCAATTCCTACATGTCCAGGAACCCAGCAGAAGATAATCTCGACATCTGCCCGGCTCGCCAAAACCGTGGCGTCACGGATATCGCGAACCAGGGGATGCGGAGATTCCAATGCCCCGAGAGCACTCAGTGCGCTTTGTGAGTCGCTATAGATCACAATCCGGTCTCCGAACCGGGCACGTCGCGTAATCTCCCGTACCGAGTGGTGTATTGCCACCAGCTCGGCCGTGAAGACAGACGCAGCGCCTGGTAGAGCCCCGCTGACTTCAAACAGAGGGGATACGGCGTGGAAGCCGACCCCCTCTTGGGACTTGGAGCCATCCGTATACACTGGCACGGTACCAGCGTGACACGATGTGTGCTCCAAAAAGGTCGAACGCAATACTCCCGGCGCAGTACAAGCTTTGGGAGCAGAGGCGTGGCGACAAATAGCCAAATGTGGTACCCTCCAGGGTGGCGTCCTGGGCAGAACCAGGGGCGCCACCGGCCCGAGAGCTATATCTACCTCTCGAAGGAGTTTCCTGGCCCTAAACCCAAAGGGCTTAGGGTATGACTGGCGTCTCTCGGCGGCATAGGCACCATCGAGATCAGCTGCGGATGCAGTGAGAGCTGTTGGCGACTGAGGGAGGCGCCGGGCTCGCGCGTACAGGCGAGTGATGCACTGCACGCGGCGCAGAGCGAGTGGCATCTCCCCAGCATCGACCAACAGGCTCTCAATGGGGGAAGTGCGGAAGGCACCGGTCGCAAGGCGAAGGCCGGTGTGGTGGATCGAATCCACCTTCCGCAATAAACGCTCGGCTGCGGATGCATAAAACTCGCATCCGTAGTCGAGCTTCGAGCGAACAAAGGATCGATAAAAAAGTAAGGCGGTAGCCCTATCAGCGCCCCAAGCGCTGAACGTCACGGAACGGAGAATGTCCATGGCGCGGGTACAAGAGACCCTAAGGCTGCGAATATGAGCCTCCCAGGTGAGGCGTCGGTCGAATACAAGACCAAGGAAACGGTGCGACTCAACCACATCCAGGCGCACCCCATTAAGAAACAAATCTGGGTCGGGGTGAAGCCGTGGATGGCGGCAGAAGTGCACCACCTTAGTCTTGGCCAAAGAAAACCGAAACCTGTGCGCTTCGGCATAGATTGAGCGGAAACCGACTGAAGTAGAGTGATCTCTCGCAGGTTTGCGAAAGGTGAACACAATAGCGATTCGCCAGGAATCCGGGCCGAGACCCTCCACCCAGATTCTGTTGAATATATCTAACAGAAAGGCCATGTCTTGCTCACCAAGGTGTCGAAGCATGGTGTATGGGACATCGTCCGGACCATGGGCGGTGTCCGCGCACGAAGCAAGAGCGGAACGCGACTCACTCAGAGTAAACCTGTCGTTGAAGGGTTCTCCGCATCTGGAGGTAAAGTCCAACCAGCGACCTTCGGCGACATCATGACGTGCATTAAATCCTGGTGGAGCAGCATCCCGGCTAGAGAATGCGGAGAAAGCGGTCGTGAAGGATTCCGCCACGAACGCGGGGTCCGAGATTGCGCTCCCATTCTCCTGGAGAACGGGAGGGGGGGTGCTGGGAGAACTTGCCCCGAATACTTTTGACTCGCTTCCACACATCTGATAGATGGGTCTTCCCGTTAAGTGAAGATACGTATGCCCGCAAAGAAGAGCGAAGGGCGTGCTTCAAAATATACCGGAACCTAGCCCTAGCCCGACGAAATTCAACGAGGGTGAAATCATTCGGGACGCGCTTATAGCGCATGTAGGCATAGCGCTTCTGCTTGAGAGCCATCTCACACTCGGCTGACCACCACGGGAGTGATCGGCGTGCAAAACGGCCAGACCTTCTTGAAGAACTCAACGGCCTCAACTACCGACCTAAACTCCTCGACTGAGATGGAGATTGTCATTTCCTGAAATGCAGACCACCACGCCAAGCACCATCGGGGCAGGATCTCGGGCGGCAGCGGTCCAGAAAATGATATTTGAATGGGAAAGTGATCACTACCATGGAGGTCATCAACCCCCCCCCCCTCCCCAATCAAAATCAAGCTGTGCATCCGGAGATCACAAAGATAGATCGAGCCAGGAAAATGAAGCGGTTCTCGGGCAGTGATGCGTAAACTCATCCACATTTAGGACACCCATCTCAAGCTCGTCGATCAGGTCGGCAAGGAATTGACCCCGGGGATTAATAGAGTAGTCTCTCCAGAAGGGGTATCTACCGTTTAGATCTCCGAGCTAGAGAAAGGGTCTCGGCAACCGTGCCATGACGGGGCGGAAGTCCCCCGTGTCGAAGTCAGCTGACGGTGAAATGTACGCGGAAATAACTATACCTCATATCAAGGGGCAGCTGCACAGCTACTGCCTGAAATGAGTCATCTAAAGCGAAGAGAAGAACGGAGACATCATGCCGGGTGTAAATGGCACATTCTCCCGCCCGGCCTCCATCCCGTGGTGGTGGGGTTGAAAACCCTTATACCCCGGGAGGGTGGGCAGGGGGCATGCGCCAAGCATGGTCTCCTGCAAAAAGATAGTTAACGGGGAACGGGAGGTGACGAGCCTCCGCAAATCCCAGTTGGCCCGGAGTCCTAAGCAATTCCATTGAAGGAATATTCCCTCCAGGCCTAGCTCGGAGGAGATCCGGGGGCCCTGTTCGAACAGAAGACCCTCACGGGAATGGACGTAAGCTTCCCCGAGGCAGAACTCTGGGCGCTGTCGCCTTCGAAGACTTATTTGGGGAGGTTGTACTCACCATGAGTCTTTTCCTCCCTCCGCCTCGAAACCTTAGACGGGCGGGGCAGCTTCAGGGGCCACCAAGCCCACCACTGGGCGTGGGCGAAGGAGCCTAAGCTCCTTTAGTAATGTCTTCTTTTCGGGGGGCAGCTTTAAGAACCCCGGAAGATGGCCTGGCGACCAACTTCAGGGGTGTTGCCTCCTGAGTCTAACGACTCGGTGGGGGCGCGTGGCCGTTTCGCTTTACGGGAAACGGTCACGCTGGGGCAACGGGGGGAGCCCTGGTTCTTAGCCGGGGCTGGGTGTGGACCCTTTGTGCCGCCAGCTTTATCAGGAGAGCGCTCGGGGTGGGTAGAATCCGCAGAAGGGTTCCGAATGGGCGCGGAAACAGCCGTACTCGTAGGCCTGGAGAGGCCAGAAGCAGAGGGTGCCTTTTTCAACATTGAAGCATAGGATGTCCTGGGTAGCGCCGGACATGCCAGGACCAAGTCACTAGCCTCGCGAAATGAGAGTCGATCCTGGTCCTGAACGGCCAGGATTTCTTTCTCAAGGAGATATGCACCACATTATTTCGAATTAGCGGGGTGCGGCTCTCCGCAATTGACACACTTGGCCACACACGATTTGGACTTATCGTGTGCAGCCTTGGAGCAACTTACACAGATTTAGGGTAACCTAACTTTGCACGTCGATAGGAGCGATTAGTATGGCCGAAGCGGTGGCAGTAATAGCAAGTCCGCGGCAGTGGCACGAATGCCTTCACGCGGTAGTGATACCAACCGGCACGCACCGACTCAGGGAGCTTGTCACAGTCGAACTTAACGAAGAGGGTAGGGGTGGTGTAGCAAAATGAGGTCAAATGGCGTCCACGTGCCCTCCTGTACCCACGTGGATCCGGAGATCACCGCATGGAGATGGTGATAGCATGGGAACCTGGGCGAGGAGGCGGCTGACGCTGTAATCACTCGCCCCAGCTGTATTTGCCTAGGGACCAATGCCCCCCCCCCCCTCACGCGGCGACCTCTCTGCGAGCATGCGGGCCTTTCTGCTTAATGATTGGAATCCGTTGGACATGCCAACGAGCGTTATCAAGATTCCCCCTTCCCCCGAAGGAGTCACCGACTTTTCATCAAGATCGCGCGCCACTAGGCGCGCCTATATAATGCTTCGACTGAGTTTAGAGAGCAGCACTGCCACACTTCTACCTATCCGGCCGAACGAGCTGCGATTTCGTTTCAAGTGAAGGCTAAATCGATCCGTGAACTCTGCCTTAGTCAATCGGCAAGTTTCGACATCAGTGAACGCTGCCCTAGTCAATTGGCCAGGACTGATAAAGGATTCCCAACTCCGAAGACGACTAGTGCTCCCTCGTATTGAAGCCAGAGGTAAACCAACTTCTTCCGTCGCCTTCACCGTACCCCAACTTGCCCCTTTTGGGCAACGAGCTCATAAGGTAATCGTAACAGTTGCCGCCTGCAGATTGATCTTAAATCTGCGTTATCCAGTTGCTCTATTATTTGTGTGAACGCCCCAGTTTAAAATCCCCCTTTTAATCACCAACTGTATCTGACCTCTTCAATCCCTTAATCAACCTACCTGATCGCGTGTGGATCTTTAACCCCGTCTGGGTGACCATTCCATTTAAACCCAATTTCTATTTAAATATATATATCCTTTTTTTGTTGTTAATAGTTATATTTTCGTCAGTCTTTCTTTTGCAACCCCAACGCGTACCAGCTACCTTTTAATCTTTGACCAACTTGCACTCTGAAATATTTGTTTAAAAGGACCCCGCAAAGTAAGAATAAACCATCCCCCCTGGACTCCTAACAATTTTCCCTTTCACACTCGGTCTTCAACCCACTTTGGGCCAATCCCCAAAAACCACCCACCTATATATAAATATATCGTCCATCTGGCCATTCAAACAACAGGTGGGTCTCGAGGCCCCTCCCTGTTTTCTCCTCACACGTTCGACCTTGACCGCCCAATGGTCAGCCAGCTCTAAGGTGATATCCTCTATGGAGTAGTCCACGATTTCCCTTGTGGAGGGGTCCCCTCACCCCGATACTTTGGAGAGTCTTCATGATAATGTATCATTATGCGGTATCATAGGCTTTCTCCATATCAAAAAACACCGCAGCGATAGGCTGTCTACGAAGGAAGGATTCGCAGACGGCATTTTCCAGTCAGAGCAGAGCAGCCGACGTAGAACTTGCGGAGCCCACATTGTGCGGAAGACAGGTGGCCTCTGCTGTCCAGAAAAAGGCTAATCTAACATTTACCAATTTCTCCATCAACTTCGACATGCAGGAAGTTAAGAGAAATTGGGCGGAAACTGGCTGGGGTAGAGTGATTTCTTCCCTGTTTGCGAAAAGCGAGCACATTAGAGATTCGCCAGGAGTCTAAGAGGATACACTCTAACCAGATCCTGTTGAACAAATCTATCAGAAAGGCCATGCCTCGCTTACCCAGGTGTCGAAGCATGGCTACGGGACATCGTCCGGACCCGGGCAATGTCCGCGCAGAAAGTGAGAGCGCAACGCAAGTCAATGTAAACCTATCGTTTAAGGGTTCTCCGCCTCTGGACGTAAAGTCCAGGAAGAGCGGTGGGCGTGCTTCGAAACATAATGGAACCTAGCCCTAGCTCGACCAAATTCACCAACAGTGAAATCGTTCGGGCGGCGCTTATAGTGCATGTAGGGATAACGCTTCTGTTTGAGGGCTGCATCACACTTGGCTGACCACCATGGAAGAGGTCGGCGTGCAAAACAGCCAGACGTTCTAGGAATATTAGTTAGGCACAAAGCGATGAGGTTGCAGGAGAAGAATCAACGGCCTCATCTACCGATCTAAACTCCTTGACTGAAATAGAGAATTCAGTCATTTTCTGAAATGCAGACCACCGCGACTAGCACCACCGGGGCGGGCTATCGACTACCCTCCACCCCAAATCAGGCTGTGCATCCAGAAAGCACAAAGATAGATTGAGGCAGGAAAATGAAGCGGTTCTCGGGCAAGCATGCGTAAACTCATCCACATTTAGGACACCTATCTCCAGCTCGTCAATCAGGTCGGCAAGGACTTGACCACTGGGATTAATTGAGTAGTCTCCCCAGAGAGGGTGTCTACTGTTAATATCTCGGAGCAGTTGAAAGGTCCTCGGTATCCGTGTCATGTGCCGGCGGAAGTACCTCGCATTCAAGTCAGCTGATGATGCAATGTACACAGAAATAAAAGTATACCTCCTATCCAGGTGCAGATGCATAATTACTGCCTGAAAGGTCATCATGCCGGGTGTAAATCGCGCATCTTCCCGCCCGGCCCCCACCCCATGGAGGTGGGGTCGAAAATAACTTATACCTCGGGTGGGTGGGCAGGGGGCACGCACCCAGCATCATCTCCTGCAAAAAGATAGCCAAGGAAAACGGGTGGAGACGAGCCTCCGCAGCTACCAGTCGGCCAGGAGTCCGCGGCAATTCCATTGAAGGAATATGTCTCGGAGGAGATGCGGGGGCCCTCATCTAAGGGAAAACCCTCATGGTAATGCTTGTAAGCTTCTCAAAGGCAGAACTCCGGGCGCTGTCGCTTTCGAGGACTTATCGGGGGTCGGGAATGCGAGTCCTTTTCTCCCTCCGCCTCGAAACCTTACCGTGGCTTCGGAGATGGGAATTCCTTCTTTGCAGGATCCACTGTCTCTGGGCCACCCAGCCTAGCCCTAGGAGTTGGCGCAAGAACCGAAACTCTATTAGTGCTGTCCTTTCCTGGGGCACTTTTAGGAAGCGCGGAAGACGGCCTCACGACCACCTTCAAGGGTGCTGCCTCCTGTGAGTTTAACGACGCAGCGGAGGCGCGCGGCCGTTTCGCCTTACGGAAAACGGTCATGCTGGGGGATGGGGCCTTGGTTTTAGACGAGACTGGGTGTGAGCCTTTTGTGCCACCAGCTCTAACAGGGGAGCACCTGAGGTGAGTAGAACCCACAGAAGGGTTCCAGATGGGTGCGGAAATGACTCTGCTCATAGGCCTGTAGGGGCCATTAGCAGAGGGCACCTTTTTTTAAAAATTGAGGCATAAAACGTCCAATGAAGCGACAGACGCAACAGGACCAGATCCTTAGCCTTGCAAAATGAGAGCTGATCCTGAGCCTGAACGGCCAGGATTTCCTTCTCAAGGAGATAGGCACCACTTTGCTTGGAAGCACCGGGATGCGCCTCTCTACAATTGACACACTTGGCCAAACGCAATAGGGACTTAATCTCGTACAGCCTTGCAGCAACTTCACACACTTTGGGGTTAGCAAAACTTTGCACCTCTACATGAGAGATTTGTACAGCCGAATCGGTCTCAGTAGTAGCTCCACTGTGGCAGTAGTACAAATGCCTTCATGCAGTAGCAATACCTACTGGCATACACCAACTCAGGGAACCTGTCACAATCAAACTTGATGAAGAGTGTAGGGGTGGGGATCGAGGCCTCTGTTTTTTCTCATAGTCAGCCAGCTCATAGTCCATGGTATGGTGCAGTCACACTCCCAGTGAGCCATCGAGTATCTTAAGACCACTAATCATGGTCGATGGTAAGGGATACAACACAGAAGGATCCCATCCAAAAAAACGAGTTACCTTTGTCTCTCTATAAATCAACCTAACTAATGCTCTACTATGATGGATCATGTTGCCCTTGGCCAACATTCTGCCTTCTGCGGAGGAAATAACCTGAAACTGTTTGAAGCGAGCAGGCTCGAAAATACCAGGTAGTCTCTGAATTAAGGGCACCAACTTAATTGAAGCTACACTCAGCTCACTTTTGACTTTGTTCTTTGTCTGGCCTGCCCAACCCAAAGGCGCAGGGAGATAGAACTGTCATTCTTGGCCTTATCACTTGCCGAAGCGACAATGGAGCCATCCTTCTACAGAACCCCTCCGGAGGCAGATGACCACCTTGCCTTCTTTGTTTTTTTTTTTACTTCTTGTGAGGGGGAGGGGGAGACAAACTAAGTGAGCTGTCCCCTGAGAATCCTGGTTGAGACTTATTTTCCCACCTTTTGCAAGGCACATTATTATACCTCAGTGAACTCTCATGAGAATTCCAGGTTACACTGGATTCTTTTAAATGTTCAACACCACCTGAGTGTGGATGAGGAAGCATGTATGAGAGCCCCTGCCCATTGAAGTTAGGATGTTCAAGTTAGGTTTCCTTTTAGTCCATCAAGCCCCAGTGCTTCTTATATAAGATGTTCTCATTCAAATCCTGAACATGAAAATCTTGTGTGTTTTTAACCGGAGTACTTGATGCTAAGAATGTTTGCTCATGCTTACCTCTGAACGACTGCTGTGCAGCAAGCCCCCAGCTGCTATTATACCGCCGGCCACATGGCTATGATGTCAGGACATGCCATAAGCAAATGAACAGCGTGCAGCATACAATTGCAGGCCATTATTACTCCGCCAGATATGAACACAACCCATCATCTCTTCTTTCCACTGCCTGATCTTGTTCACAGTGAAAGCGGCTTGATAAACAACCATTAGTCTTTACTGATAGTGGCCCATAGCCGATGGGTGGACGCTTGGTGAGACAGTCTGCTGGTTGTTGTGACGTGTCACAACAACTATCATTGTACCAAGTCCTCGATGTTATATACTTTCTAGCAAACATATCGCATAGAACAGCCACATCAATTCTCAGTCTTCGATCATCAACATTTTTAGAAGAGTACAGAGCATCAACCAAACTCTTGTTGTCCACAAAACAATGAATGTTAACACTAGCGCAGCGAGATTTCAACAATGATACTGGTGATGTACACTGCAGCTTCAGTGCACTCAAGAAGAGCCAGGGTCTCAGTAGACAATGTTGACTTGACAACATGCCAGTAGATTGGACAACGAGCACCACTATCATCCTCCAGGAATACAATAAACACTCCTTGAGAACCACCATCAGCCAAATTAGTAAAAGCTGCATCCAAATGACACTTTAGAGAACAGGCTTTGAGTGGCACAAGCTTAAGAAATTCAAATCTCATGTCTTTTGTCACTTTAACTATTAACTTATTCAATCTTAGCAAATCACCAACAGTTGCCTTATTACACGCAACGCTCAACTGACAAATTTCAAAAATAATGTCATGTCAGGTCTGGTATGTGTTGTGATCCAGTTCAGTTGTTCACTCAAAGCTCTGTACTCAGTCTTTTCCACCAGTGTTAAGTTGCTTGTTTTAAGAAGAGCACACTGATGCGGACAGGTGTCAAAGTTGAAGCATACTGGAACTGATCAACAGACAAGCCATCACCAGTTGTGTTGATGTTCAAACCAACATACTTGAATGATGGTGATGCTAAGCTGCCAATCAAGAACATGTGATGTACTTTCTTAACAACAGTGCCCTCAAATGCAGCAGTTCCCACCCAGAGAAAATCATCAACATACACAAATTATGCCCTCAAAATTGTTGTAATTGTACCATGAAAACAAAGAATTATCTAATGAACACATGTAAACACGAAGCATCAATAATTCATCCTTCACTCTTAAATACCAAGCTGTGGCTGCATCACACAATCCGTACACAGTCTTATTTAATTTCCACAAGTTACAATTAAAATATTCAGGAGGAGGTTTCAAGTAAAGTTCACATTCAATGACATTGCCCTGCAGATAAGCAGCCTTGACATCAACAGTGTGACACTTGCACTGCTTGGAAGATGCCAGAGACAAAGCCAGACATACTGCTTCCCTGAAACATGTAGGCGAATCCTTGCGCAATCAGATAGTGTCCTCTTCAAAGCTACTAATCTCGCTTTAGTAACCGACTTATTAATCACCCACCGTACTGATACAAGATCTTGACCAACATTTTCAACTTCTTCATAAATGTTGTTTCTCCAGTTTTGCATTTCAGCTTCTTTCACTGCCATCACTATTAAACATTACAACCATCTCTATACTGTCAGGTATCCCAGACAATTCCACAATATCATTGAAGTCAATCCAACCAACAGTACCATCAGAACCGTACATGACATTGAAACAATTACGATATTTGTTACTCATGGCTTTTCCCATTCTACTTATCACCTTACTAGAGACAAGCTCAACAGTAGCTGAACTTACACCTTGAAACTGCTGTCCAACCTTGATTTTGGCTGCAGAGTTACCGCAATGTCAACACAACTATCTTCATGTTGATTCTCATTACCATCAGCCAGCTGATGCACTTCAGCAGCCTCAGCACTGCCATCATCATCGCTGTCATGGATGTGATCATCCACAGGATAGCAGTTCTCTTCACAAGACTGCTGTTGCTCTACATCTGGCGTAGTGTCACTGGACATGGTTGTGCTAACTAGAGCATGGGTTAAGCGACAAGCATGAACTCTCACATAGACGCCACCATGATGAACCAACACCTGCATTCCGCCGCATCCAATCACAACACTGGGCCCGTGCCACTCATTATTGTCATTACGCTTATAGAAAACTTCATCACCATTACTTATTCTCCACATCAGTAGTAGTACACACATTGCTTCTTCTTAATGCTCCATTCAGTCGTTCGTTTGACTCAATCTCCAAAAACAATAGTGGAAGCTGTCACAGGTTCGCATACAGGAAGTTTATTGCAAAACACATTAGGCATAGCAGGGTTAAAAGCAAATACTAGTTGGTTAGGTGAAAATCCTGAATTATTCAACAAGGCATTATGTGTAGAAATTTCAAAAGGCAAACGCAGTTTATAAATAACAACTAGAAGAAGACATAATTATATTTACTAGATTACCAATGACTGCATTGAGCCATTCACAAGTACCATTACTCCACAGGCTCTCTGCTGTTGTAGTCATGACCTTTATATTGAATGCTTCACCAAGGGCTCTCCTTTCATCATTATTAAACTCCCCCTCGTTATCAGTGAGGATACTCTGGGGAGAACATAACATAACATAATTCCATGGATGACAAAATCCACAAGGGCCTATCAAAGGTCATCCACATCTGTCAAAAACCCACCCACAAAATGCATCCATAGGATTGTGTCAGATCATGCATCTACAATATACAATTAGAACCATACACAGGAATGTATCAATAGCAAAAAGCATCATCATCAAGACTGGTAAAAATCCAAATCACCTTGAATATGAAGATAGACTGAGGGTAATAAATATGTTCTCATTTGAAAGGTGTGTGAGGGGAAGATATGATTGACCTTTTCAAAATCTGTTCTGGGATGGATAATTTGGATTTTAGGGTTATTTTAGTTGGAAAGTAGACGGTAGTAATAGGACTAGGGGTCACCACTTGAAAATTAAAAAACAGAGGTGCAGGTTAAATGTTGATCTGACACAATCCTATGGCTGCATTTTGTGGGTGGGTTTTGACACATGCGGATAACCTTTGATAGGCCCTTGTGGCTTTTGTCATCCGTGAAGTTATGTTATGTTATAATATACAATAATAAAAAACTGAATCCATAGGAATGAGTCCAGAATACCCCCCAAAGTTGACCCTCCCTCCACATATAATCATCTAATCTGCATTTGAAAACATTCAAGTTTGGACTGTCTACCGTCTCAGATGGCAAACTATTCCAGTAATCTACCACTCTATTGGTGAAAAAATATTTTCTAACATCCAACCTGCAGATGTATTTTTAAAATTTTTAAGCGGTGACCATTAGTCCTATTACAGTAAACCCTTGATATAACGAACCTCAATATAACAAATTTTGGATATAATGAACAAAATTTCTTGGCCGAACTCCATCAGGTTTAACAAACTAAAGTTCATTAAATCTGATGTAGTCCAAGTAACTTTATTAGTAATATTAGTAATTACATACGTATTACATATCCATGCAATACAGTCTTTATATACATATTTACATATACAGATTAATGAATGAACCATCATTATTTCCATCGCTTTTAACAACCATCAGGTTTAACAAACTTTCGGCTTTAACAATGATGCCCCGCCCCATATAGTTCTTATATCAAGGGTTTACTGTAATACCTTCCAACTCAAATAACTTGCTAAAATCCAACTTATCCATCCTAGAACAGATTTTTAAAAGCTCAATCATATCTCCCCTCACACATCTTCTCTTAAATGAGAACATATTTAGTACCATCAGTCTATCTTCATATTCAAGGTGCTTCAGGCAAGGTATTATTTTTGTTGCCCTCCTTTGTACTGACTCTAGCAGGTTGATGCCATGTCTAAAATGTGGTGACCATGCTTGTATACAGTACTTTAAATGTGGCCTAACATATGAGTTGCAGAGTTTAAGGATAACCTCTTTACTCTTGTATTGGGTTGAGGAATAAGTTTTTGCGGTTTTATCAAATTTATTCATTACCATTAACAATTTGAGAAAAACTTCATTTTTAATTGATAACAATATGCAATTTAATCAATAATGTATTCTCTGTTGTTATTTACAACTTCTCCATCCTAGAACAGACTTTTAAAAGCTCAATCATATCTCCCCTCACACATCTTCTCTTAAATGAGAACATATTTAGTACCATCAGTCTATCTTCATATTCAAGGTGCTTCAGGCAAGGTATTATTTTTGTTGCCCTCCTTTGTACTGACTCTAGCAGGTTGATGCCATGTCTAAAATGTGGTGACCATGCTTGTATACAGTACTTTAAATGTGGCCTAACATATGAGTTGCAGAGTTTAAGGATAACCTCTTTACTCTTGTATTGGGTTGAGGAATAAGTTTTTGCGGTTTTATCAAATTTATTCATTACCATTAACAATTTGAGAAAAACTTCATTTTTAATTGATAACAATATGCAATTTAATCAATAATGTATTCTCTGTTGTTATTTACAACTTCTTTCCAATGTTCAACTAGTTTTTTGATGCCTCTGCAATAAAAATCTCTGGCTTTTGACTCAAAGAATTCGTCTAACCAGGTTCTTAATTCCGCATCAGTATTGAATGAAATGCCGCACAAATTGTTGGAGAGCGATTGGAACAGATGGAAATCCGAAGAAGCCAAGCCTAGCTAGCGAATATGGAGGATGCGGTAGGATTTCCCAATTACGTGTTTAGATGTTGTCTTTTGTCATATTGGCAATGTGAGGATGAGCATTGTAGTGTTGCAGAAGGACTCCATAACGTCAATGAGGTCGCTTTTCATGAATAGCTTCGGTGAGTCGATACATTTGTTGAATGTAGAGTTCTGCATTGACAATCTCATTCTTCACAAGGAGCTCATAAAGAATGATGCCTTCACAATCCCACCACACACACAGCATCATCTTTCATGGATGAAGTCCTTGCTTTAATCGCGGAAGTGTTTTTTATTGGGGCTAAGCCATTGTTTCGATGGTTCATGTTGACATAAACACACCACTTTTCAATCACAGTGATGATGCAGTGAAGAAACCTGTACTTATATCCACGAGTAGCCTTGTGACAAGCAAGCAAACCTGCGGCAATCGTGGAGTGTTGAAGTTTGTTGCTTTCGCTCAAAGTATGCAGAACCCATGCACCGAGTTTTTTAACTTTCCCCATCGAATGAAAGTGATTCACGACTGTTTTCTGATCACACGCCAATTGTACAGCCAATTCTCTAGTCGCTTGATGAGGATTTTCATGAAGTAGGTCGTTCAATCGATCTTCATCTAACTTAAATGGGGCGACCAGAACGTTCTTCGTCATTAAGATTGAAATGACCGTTTTTGAAACATGAAAACCACCATTGAGCCGTCCTTTCTGATAAAGCATTTTCTCCATACACAGCACAAATATCGCGACGAGCTTTGGCTGCATTTGCATTGTTCCTGTCTTGATTGAAAATGAATAACAACAAGTGTCGAAAATGCGCCTTTTTTTCAACTTGACATTCCATTTTGAGGGTACAGAACAAAAATTAAATTAACACAACTTTAAAATAAACCGCAATGACTTATTACTCAACTTCAAGACTTAGCCTAAGCAAAATCCTAATAGTCTACGCTGTTAAGAGACGTAGCCTAACCTTTGCAAATTTTGCTCTCATTATTTATTATTGTTTCTTAATATGTGCACAAATCACGTCAACAAAACTTAAATCAACACAACATTAAAAAAAATGCAAGAACTTATTCCTCAACCTAATAGCTAACATTCCAGTTAATGAATACTAGCACCCTATTTGCTCTATTTTTTGCCTCAATACACTGCTTAGAAAACTTCAGTGACCTATCTACTACTACACCTAAGTCCTTCTCATCCTCAACTGAATTCAGCCAATGCCCATCCATTTCATAGCTAAATTCCCTATTATCCCTTCCCATGTTAAGAACTTTGCATTTTTTAAGGTTAAAAGTCATCTGCCACTTAGGGGGTGAAGCTAATAACTTATTTAAGTTGCTCTGCACTTTACAGCTACCCTCAACTTCTTTGACTACAGCTGCCAATTTAGTATCATCAGCAAAAATTGACACTTTGCTATTTACAGCCTCTCAAAGATCATTTATATAAATTATGAATAATAAAGGGCCTAGAACGGATCCCTGAGGTACACCACTGATAACATCCCTCCAATGTGACCTCACTCCATTCAGCACAACTCTCTGTTTCCTGTCTTTCAGCCATTCAGTTATCCAATTCAAAACTTTACCACATATCACATGCATTTTAATTTGTGAACCACTCTTCTATGTGGAATCTTATCAAAAGCTTTGCTAAAATCTAAGTACATAAGAACATAAGAAAAGAAGGAGACTGCAAAAGACCATTCATGGCTTACACTTGGCAGCTCCTGTTCCAGTCAACACACAAAAGATTTCTTACCAGAGAAAAGTCATCAACATTGTCATCCTATAAGGAGTCCGTCAGATCTAATCTACAATATACATAAAATGCATCCAGAGGATTATGTCCACTCATGCAACCCCAAAATATAATCTCCCCACTCCTTAGAAAAATATATACATATGTACATAAAAAAAAAAGAAAAAAAAAAGTCAGTCCCATCTAGCAGCTTCATCCATATATTTATCTAATCTATTCTTAAAACTACCCAGAGATGAGGCTTCTATCACATGTCTAGTGAGCCTATTCCATTCATCTACCACACGATTTGTAAACCAATTCCTCCCAATCTCCTGCCTAAACCTATACTTATCAAGCTTAAACTCAATGCTACGTGTCCTGCTATGTTCACTAAGTATAAGAACCTTACCCAGATCCCCTTTATTATATCCTTTTAGCCATTTGAAGACTTCAATCAATTCCCCTCTGACTCTTCTCCTTTCCAATGTATGTAGATTTAGTTTTCTGAGCCTTTCACCAGAAGGTAAGTTCCTTAGCCCACCAATCATCTTTGTCATCCTTCTCTGCACAGACTCAAGCAAATCAATATCCTTCCTATAATATGGTGACCAAAATTGTACTGCATAGTCTAGATGAGGCCTAACTAGCACCAGATACAGTTTTAGAATGACTTCAGCACTCTTATTGCTTACACTCCTCCTAATGAATCCCAATATCCTATTAGCTTTATTCTTAGCATTTAGGCATGCTTTCTAGGACGAAGGTCTGAACTTACCAAAATACCCAAGTCCCTCTCACAATCAGTCCTCCCTAAAATTCTCCCATTTAATTTATAACTATTCAGTGGATTATTTCTACCTATATTAAGTACACTACATTTGTCTATGTTAAACTTCATTTGCCATTTCTCAGCCCAATTGGACAAAATGGTCAATTCCTCCTGCATTACAACAGCATCAGAATCAGCCCTAATGGCCCTACCTAGCTTAGTATCATCAGCAAATTTACTCAGATCACTACTTATACCTATGTCAAGATCATTAATATAAATTAAGAATAGCAAGGGACCCAAAAGAGATCCTTGCGGAACTCCACTGCTAACACCCCCCCACTCAGATTTAACTCCATCTATACTAACTCTTTGCTGTCTGTCACCAAGCCATGACTGAATCCACCTAAATATACTGCCATCGATCCTGTGTGCTTTAACTTTGCTCAGAAGCCGTAAGTGTAGCACTCGATCAAAAGCCTTACTAAAGTCCAAGTATAAAATATCATAGTTTTCATCATTATCTGCTGCTTCATACACCTTACTATAAAAAGACAGCAAATTAGTCAGACAGGATTTACCCTTACTAAAGCCATGCTGTGATTCTTTTATCAACTTATGCTTATCCAAGTGATCTCTAATATTCCTTGCTATAATAGATTCCATCATTTTCCCTACCACTGATGTCAAACTTACTGGTCTGTAATTAGACATATTTGTTTTATCCCCTTTCTTAAATATAGGTATCACATTGGCTTTCTTCCATGCCACTCTCCAATGATTTTCTAAAGATGCATGCTAGGGGCTCACTTAACACATCCTTACATTCTTTCAAAATTCTAGGAAAGATCTCATCAGGACCCGGTGCTTTACTAAATTAGTAAATTACATCAACATTCTCTCCCCCCTTAACTAATTGTTTAGTAACATAATCCATAAATTCCAGTAAATTTGTTAAACACGATCTACCTCTTCTAAACCTATTCTGAGCATCATTTATTAACCTACCACACTCTAGATGGTCAGAAATCCCCTTCTTTACTATCTTCTCAAGAATTTTACAAATGATAGAAGTTAAGCTTACCGGCCTAAAGTTATTTGGGTCCCCTTTACTATCTTTTTTATAAGTTGGCACTACATTCGCTAATTTCCAATCATTAGGTATTTCTCCAAATTCTAGTGATCTAATAAATATCTTCTCAAGACCTTCTGTAATACTATCAACACCTTCTTTGAGTAACCTAGAATGAATGTTGTCTGGGCCAGATGAATTACTAGTATTTAACTCCAATATAAGCCCATTAATTATTTCCCTGTTCACATTAATAGTATTCAACACTAATTCCCTTGACCTAGAATTATCATCAATTAATCTATCTCAATTCTCTTATGTAAATAATGAAGAAAAATGATCATTAAGAACCTCTACTATTTCCTCATTAGATTCTAGCAAAACCCCTTCATATCTAATAGGTCCTATTTTATCACGGTTAGATTTGTTATTAATTCTATAATAGCTAATGAATTTTCTTGGATCTTTATTATTATTTTGAGCTAAAATAATTTTGACTGCCCTTTTGTTCGTCTTAATAATCTTATTTAGCTCATTTCTGGTCGACCTATAATGATTTAAATTCTCAAAAGTACTTTCTCTCTGTAATCTCTGGTATGCCCTTTTTTTCTCAGAAATTTTACTAACTATCTCATGATACAACCACAATGGCTTCGTACATTTCTTCCTAATAGCCTTCATTGGAATACACTGCTCCTAGACTATGTTTAGTATAGTCTTAAAAGTGTCCCAGATCTCATAAGTATTCTTGCCCCTGAATTGTATATCCCACTGAATCTGATTTAGCAAGTTGCATAATTTATCGTAATCACCCCTATAAAAATTTGGAGTTTTTGTGGAGTTTGTTGATGTTTTACCTTTCACTATTCCCAAGTTAAAACAACCATCTGATGATCACTATTTCCCAATGCTTTCCCAACAATCACTTCATGAACTAAGTGATCATCATTTGAAAGAACCAGATCTAAGATATTGGCACCCCTTGTTAGCTTATTAACAAATTGAGTGAAAAAATTATCCTCAAAGCATTCTATAAACTTACAACTTGCTCTATCCCTTCCTATCATATTTTCCCAGTCCGCAGAGTTTAAATTAAAGTCACTAAGAATACCTGTATCTACTTCACATCGTTTCCTTATTTCCCTGATCATTAATTAGCTCATCAATACAGTCACTCTATCCGGGTGGTCTGTAAAAGGTTCCCAGTGTATTATCCTATTTTTACTAACCCTAATATCTATCTACAGTGACTCAAATTCTTTTTGCTTCATAGAATGATTTAGATTTGAAGAAATGCTATTTCTGATATAAATAATCAACCCACCACCAGTCCTATCTCATGTCATTAAATTTATTTTCATTAACCCATGATTCTATTACACATATTAATCTAAGTCTTCATAAATAATATAACTAAATAACTCATCTTTCTTATTTCTAAGGCTACGAGCATTGGTATAAAGACAACTCAGCCCTCCTGTCCCTGAAGCACCTCTTTTAGAATGTATACCTTCCACTCTATCTCGTCTGCATCTCTTTCTTTTCCCTGCCCCACCCTGTACTCTTATATTTCCCTGACTACTATCAGTAACTAGTTTCCCCGCATGCAAAGACCCAACGACACTATCTAACTCCTGCCACAAAACATCAACCCCAGCGCCCAGCTTAGATGGAGTCCATCCAATGCAGATAATGCCTTATTTCCATAAAATCCATTCCAAAAATATAAAACACTAATCCCGACTCCTCACACAGGCCTTTCACATACTCATTCAGCACAATTTCATGAGACAACCATTCCATCCCCATATGCAATCTCAGAAGCACCCCTGAAACAATGCCTTTCATTCATCCTTTCAACTAACCTTTTGTACTTCTCTTGTAACTCCCATACATGAACGACTGAACGACCTTCTTCATGAAAATCCTCATCAAGCGACTAGAGAATTGGCTGTACAATTGGCGTGTAATCAGAAAACAGTCGTGAATCACTTCCATTTGATGGGGAAAGTTCAAAAACTCGGTGCATGGGTTCTGCACGCTTTGAGCGAAAGCAACAAACTTCAACACTCCACGATTGCCGCAGGTTTGCTTGCTTGTCACAAGGCTACTCGTGGATATAAGTACAGGTTTCTTCACTGCATCATCACTGTGATTGAAAAGTGGTGTGTTTATGTCAACATGAACCATCGAAACAATGGCTTAGCCCCAATAAAAAACACTTCCGCGATTAAAGCAAGGACTTCATCCATGAAAGATGATGCTGTGTGTGTGGTGGGATTGTGAAGGCATCATTCTTTATGAGCTCCTTGTGAAGAATGAGATTGTCAATGCAGAACTCTACATTCAACAAATGTATCAACTCGCCGAAGCTATTCATGAAAAGCAACCTCATCGACGTTATGGAGTCCTTCTGCAACACTACAATGCTCATCCTCACATTGCCAATATGACAAAAGACAACATCCAAACATGTAATTGGGAAATCCTACCGCATCCTCCATATTCGCTAGCTAGGCTTGGCTTCTTCGGATTTCCATATGTTCCAATCGCTCTCCAACAATTTGTGCGGCATTTCATTCAATACTGATGCGGATTTAAGAACCTGGTTAGACAAATTCTTTGAGTCAAAAGCCAGAGATTTTTATTGCAGAGGCATCAAAAAACTAGTTGAACGTTGGAAAGAAGTTGTAAATAACAACAGAGAATACATTATTGATTAAATTGCATATTGTTATCAATTAAAAATGAAGTTTTTCTCAAATTGTTAATGGTAATGAATAAATTTGATAAAACCGCAAAAACTTATTCCTCAACCCAATACAAGAGTAAAGAGGTTATCCTTAAACTCTGCAACTCATATGTTAGGCCACATTTAAAGTACTGTATACAAGCATGGTCACCACATTTTAGACATGGCATCAACCTGCTAGAGTCAGTACAAAGGAGGGCAACAAAAATAATACCTTGCCTGAAGCACCTTGAATATGAAGATAGACTGATGGTACTAAATATGTTCTCATTTAAGAGAAGATGTGTGAGGGGAGATATGATTGAGCTTTTAAAAATCTGTTCTAGGATGGATAAGTTGGATTTTAGCAAGTTATTTGAGTTGGAAGGTATTACAGTAAACCCTTGATATAAGAACTATATGGGGCGGGGCATCATTGTTAAAGCCGAAAGTTTGTTAAACCTGATGGTTGTTAAAAGCGATGGAAATAATGATGGTTCGTTCATTAATCTATATATGTAAATATGTATATAAAGACTGTATTGCATGGATATGTAATACGCATGTAATTACTAATATTACTAATAAAGTTACTTGGACTACATCAGATTAAATGAACTTTGGTTTGTTAAACCTGATGGAGTTCGGGCCAAGAAATTTTGTTCATTATATCCAAAATTTGTTATATTGAGGTTCGTTATATCAAGGGTTTACTATAATAGGACTAGTAGTCACCGCTTAAAAATTTTAAAAATACATCTGCAGGTTGGATGTTAGAAAATATTTTTTCACCAATAGAGTGGTAGATTACTGGAATAGTTTGCCATCTGAGACGGTAGACAGTCCAAACTTGAATGTTTTCAAATGCAGATTAGATGATTATATGTGGAGGGAGGGTTAACTTTGGGGGGTATTCTGGACTCATTCCTGTGGATGAAGTTTTTTATTATTGTATATTATAACATAACATAACATAACTTCACGGATGACAAAAGCCACAAGGGCCTATCAAAGGTTATCTGCATCTGTCAAAACCCACCCACAAAATGCATCCATAGGATTGTGTCAGATCAACATCTAACCTGCACCTCTGTTTTTTAATTTTCAAGTGGTGACCCCTAGTCCTATTACTACCGTGTACTTTCCAACTAAAATAACCCTAAAATCCAAATTATCCATCCCAGAACAGATTTTGAAAAGGTCAATCATATCCCCCCCTCACACACCTTTCAAATGAGAACATATTTATTACCCTCAGTCTATCTTCATATTCAAGGTGATTTGGATTTGAACAGGAGGCTGGACATACATTGCCTTAAATAGAAGGGGGGATTAGACTACCCACCTCTGAACCTTAATTAAGGGGTATAAAATCCTGAAACAACTTTATTTGAGATTTTATTTATGTAGTGATAATGGGGTCTAGCGTGAACAAACAAGGGCTAAGGATGAAATTTGGGAACGCATTAATAGAGATACATTCTAATATATTTCTCAAAATATATTTACTGCATTTTATGACTGGTTTGGTCTGTTCCAGTTAATGATATGGTTAAGATTATACATATGTAGAAAAAGCGCAGATTGTTCACTGTGATTATGGTACATTGGCTTGGTGTTGCTTAACACCCCAGACATCTAGTTCTTTCCCGGTTTGTCCATAATAACATTTTTGCCAGTTGTTGCAGCCTATCAAATAAACAATGCCAGGTCGGCAGGGGGGGGAGGAGGTTGATTTTTGACAAGGATGCGATAAATCTTAGTCTCGTACTTAAAATAACATTTATGTTCAGAGGTCTAAGTAAACGAGGTAATTTAATGAAAATATGGTTATAGGGTAGAACTAATAAGTTTTTAGCTTGAAATATATAGAAAACCCAAAGCCATAGACTGTTATATACATTTTTATTCTAACCACCATAATAACATCAAACAAAGTGTTTGCCCTCAGAATTGTCTCACCACAATACCTAGACAAAGAAGTCGATAGAATATATAATATAGGGATAAATTTGTGCTACCCTCTGTACTTTCTCGACAATTGTTAAGTCCACCAAGCATTCCTATTATCAAACTAATGTTAATATCCCTAAGTTTCAGGCCAAAAACTTATTAGTTTTACCCTATAACCATATTTTCATTAAATTACCTCGTTTACTTGGGCCTCTGAACAAAAATGTTATTTTTAAGTACAAGACCACAATTTATCGTAATGATGGCCGAAATGATTAACTCCACTTCATTTTCAAGAAGCTAGCAGACATCAACAATATAAATGCCATCAAAGGATCAGGAAGATTCATATCTTCATACAAAAATTTGAAATACATGTGCTCAAAATCGCTCACAAATTGATTAATGTTTATGCTTTCCAACCTACAAAAAATTGTACAAATTACAAAAAGTTGTAAATTGCTGATCACCTTTTTGGGGTAAGAATAGTCCATCTAGTTTTGCCAACAAGATTTAACACAATCATCCTTTTTTTAAATCAACATAATTTCTGAAGAGGCTACCCTAGCCCTTTCAGTCAAGGAAAGATGAATCGCTAATGCACATTTAGTTTTCCGCAATTCAGGCACCTTATTAATGCTTTCCATAACAGAGTCAATGGTGTAAGAGCTCTGCTATCACTGTTAAGAACATCTGTGCATGTTTACCTCTGAACAATGACTGCTGTGGAGTGAGCCCCAGGCTGCCATTATATCACCAGCTGTGACATCACACTCGCCGGCCACACAGCTATGACATCACACCACACCATAAACAAATGAACTACACGCAGCATATACTCTGCCAGATATTAACACTTGAGTTCTTTTTTCTTGTGGTTGCAAGTTGCAAAATTCACTGTCCAGGTCAGTAACTACAAGTTTGCTACCTTTAATCAGTTTTTTCCCAATAATATTCAAGCATTTTATTCTTCCGTCTGATTCCCCCTGTCATTCATTCACAGATAAATGAATGGACTCCAATTGATTCACATCACTTTCTACCTCACTTGTTTATAAAAAAAATTATAAATCAAAGAAAATGATCCTGCTCTTGCTTGAAGCAACAAATTTTGCATATTGAACATTTTGCATAGGATTTGGTGATCAGAATTTTGGTCCAAACAAATAGCCTAAAGTTAACTATATAGGATAGTATCAAGTGCATTCAAATCATTCACTATTTTACTTTATAGACATAATAAATGTGGAACAATTGTAAAGTCTTGCTTAAATAAACTTATAATACTGCTCTTTCAAACAATATAGGTCAAAATGTAATGAGGGAGTGATTGCTTATAAATTTATAAGCGGAACATTTAGAAACCTCTAGTTTGCAAAAGATGGACTTTTTCATCTTCAAGATACAGAAAATCATAAAAAATATCAATGATTTCAACTAAATTTGCAATAAATTTAACACTATGATAAGAAACTATGAGAAACCTGGTTGGACAATGAATAATCTCAATAAACTAGCTCCCTGTGTGTGAATGCATTAAACTAGGAAATTTTCATAGTTTGGGAGAATGAAAGCAAGTGCTGAAAGTAGTTTTGATGAAATTTTAATACTTTATTCTATTCAGGACAGAAAAAAATTTCTACTCATTGAACCATTTCTCCACAATAAGTTTCTATTCAGAGAATAGAAAAAATTTCTTCCCATTGACCCAATTTCTCCACAAGGAGTTGAAAACAAAACCTTCCAGCATTCTCAACTTGTTTCTAGTCCTATTTTACTCATATGCTCTGGTTATACTCTAGTATCAAGAAGGAAGGAATACTAAGTTACCCTATGAATGTTTCTAGCAAAGTACCAAAGCAACACATTGTAAGAATTTAACTGGACCAGAGGCAAACTGAAAGTAACCGAATTATAACAAACTTTTTGAAGGAATGACAGTTTCATATTTTATTAAGATGACCAAGATAAATCTGAATGATATCAAATGATCAATATAATAATTTGCAAATCATTTGAAAGTAAAAAAAAAATAAGGGCTTACCTTTGCTTTGTCATTCTTAGGAAAAAAGTTCTCAATGTGAGGTAAAGTTTTGACTGTCTAATAACTCACTGTAAGCTTTAATCACTAATGTTCTTTATTCACTGGGATAATACAAAACAATAAAAAAAATAAACTATGAAATTTTTAGCTACTGTTAACTATTTAGATAGCTGGTCCAATATTCTAAAACTTTTTCTTCTGAAATTGAGCAATCATAAAATTTTAGGTTCATTTAATCAAGATAACTATGGAATAGAAAATACAAACATTTAAAAATCTTTGTTCCCTGGTTAGCTACTGGGCAGCTTCACTCCCTCCAACTTCACAAAGCAAATGGGGGAAACAGAAGCAGGATATAACTGGAGCAAAGTTCATAAAGGATGAGGATAACAACATATAGGTGGAAGAACAGCAAATAATGGAGAGATGGAGAAAGTATTTTCATTTATTATTGAATGAAACAAATAAGTTTAATGTGGAAGAGGGCAATATGGTGGAGGGTCCAATAGAGGACATATCAAAGGAAGAGGTTGCAGCTGCCTTGAAAGCAATGAACAGGAACAAAGCGTATAACAGGAATAACAAGTTATATGTTAGAGACACTGGGAGGAGATGAACTTGATGAACTGACAAGAGTTTTTTGAGAGATAGCGAGGGAGGAGAGAAGCCATGAAGATTGGAAGAGTAGTTTGACTGTTCCAATATATAAAGGAAAGGGGGATGCTCTCAGGTGTGA
The DNA here is from genome assembly GCA_963969495.1 of Ceratothoa steindachneri. Classification (NCBI taxonomy): domain Eukaryota; kingdom Metazoa; phylum Arthropoda; class Malacostraca; order Isopoda; family Cymothoidae; genus Ceratothoa; species Ceratothoa steindachneri. The sequence goes on from OZ018324.1 coordinate 4,686,429, forward strand.
AAAATACAGAGGAATCAGGTTTCTTGAACATGGTATGAAAATATGTGAAAGGGTGTTGGAGGAAGATTGAAAAATTTAATAAAGGTTCATGGCAGACAGTTTGGTTTTGCTGCAGGAAGGTCTACTAATGATGCATTATTTATTATGAGGCAGATCCAAAATATTTGCACAAAAGAAAAGGAAATTACCACATTTTTGTGGATTTGGAGAAGGCTTTCAATAGAGTACCAAGAGAGGCTCATCATGTGTGTTATGTCCTTATATGAGGAAACATCAGGGGAATTTAACATCACAGTTGGTGTTCATCAGGGCTCAACTCTGAGCCCCCTGCTGTTCATCGCTGTTCTTGAGGAGGTGACCCAAGGAGTGCAGAGGACGGGGACTATGTGAGCTGCATTATGCTGATGACTTTGTGCTCACTGCAAGCTCAAAGGAGGAAATGATTGACATGTTTGAGAGGTGGAAGAGAGACACGGAAACAAGTGGATGAAAGATCAACATCAGTAAGACTAAAGCAATGGTGACAGAGGAGAGCCCCAGGAAGAAGAGTGGAGTATGGGAGGTGGCCATGAGGAGCGTGTGGCAGGGGAGTGTGAAGCAATCTTATTTTCTGCACTCAGTGTGAGAAGTGGTGTCATAAGAGGTGCTCTGGACTCCAGAGACTCATGAGAGTGAGAAATTTTGTTCCCTGGGTGCCGCACAAGACCAAATGAGAACAGGGTTGCAAATGAATGGAATGCTGCTGGGTAAATGCTGGAAGTGGTGGACCAGTTCGGCTACCGCAGAGATATACTAGACAGTGAAGCTGGAGTGGAAAGAGCTGTTCATGCAAGAATAGCCATTGCCTGGAATAAGTGGAGAGAGGTGTCAGGATTACTGGTGAACAAGGCATTCACTTGAAGAGGAGAAGCTTGGTATATGTAGCATATGTACGAGCAGCTCTATTGTATGGTGCTGAGAATTGGCCCTTAACAGAAAGACTGATGAGTGTGTTGAGAGGATGTGATCAACGTATGCTCTGAGATATATGGCTGGAGTGAAGTGGCAGGATCGTATCAGGAGCTCTGAGGCGGAGGACAGATGTGAACTGGTGGAGCTGGAGTCTGAGCTGCAACTGAGGAGACTCAGATGGGAGAGATTAGAGGAGGATGGCTACCTGAAGGAGGCTATGCATATGCAAGTGGAAGGCAGAAGGCCACCAGGAAAACTTGGAGGGACTGTGTTGCGGAAAATATGGGGGGACTGGGACTTACAGAGGAACATGCTCAGTCAGGATTGAAGTCAGTGGAGAAGAGTCATACAACCATCCAACCCTGCAGAAGCGGGAAAGAGGATGAACAATGATATATATATATATATATATATATATATATATAAGATATCAATACTTTAGAATGACACTAAAGTGTAGAGTAAATATCTACTCCAAAACTCCAATAATATAAATTTTAGAACACTCAGAATAATAATTACCAAGTAAAATAAGAAAAGATTTTCCTTTATTAAAATATTTTCAAAAATATGATGAGTAGATAAATGAAATTTCCAAGGTACATAAAGGCATACATTTAATATATTTTATGAAGATTTCATAGGATAAAATCGTATATTCCAGAAATTAGATTAAATGAACTAACAAAATAAGAGAATAATGTTTTTAAAAGCATTCTAGAAGTTTCTTGAAATCATCTCTGAATATTTTGCTCAGTAGGTAAGAACTGTACAACTGCCATTGCTGTAATACTCACTCTGAAGAGATGCCACCACACGTGAAAGTGACTCCTGAATTCTATCAGAGAATTTTGTGCTTTTATAAAGTCATACTCAGCATCCAAGTGAACTAAGAAGCCTGGCGGGTGTGCAGGAGCATTTTTCTTGATGAGGCTCCATACACAGGAGCCTCATCACCAAAGCCTTACTATTCACTCTCTAGATTAGAGGAAGTTTAACCTTCATCGCATTATTTTTCTTAAATACTCACAGATATTCTGAGTGGCAGACAAGCCTGGGTTTCACTTTAAAATCTCTGCTCACATTACCACAAAAGAAAAAGAGCATCTTTGTCCTTCATTGACTTGTGCCCCAGCACCCTTTTCCTCCTCAGTTATGTAGGTCCTTTTTGGCAGCTTTTTTCCAAAATAGATAAGTCTCATCACAATTTCAAAACTTGATGAAGAGTATAATCCTCATCTTCAATAAATTTTGAAAACTTCTACCTAGACCTTGTTTGTTCAAACTTGCAACCTCTATTTGCCTGGTCACACTATGAATGCCAATTATCTTTCAAAATTGGTTGAACCACCCTCTACTCACTTTAAATTCCTCAACATTATTGTCACTCATATTCAGTTTCTTTTAGAAAATCACTGTGTAAATTCCTTACTTTTTCACATATAAAAGCTTCACAAACACTACAACTAGCAAGCCTTCTCATTTATCCCAACCATCAATAATTTCTTCACCTCATTCATTATTTCAGGCCTAAGCTTTGTCAAAATGGTAACTCCTTTAGGCAGCCTTCTTTTTAAAAAATGTACTTATAGTCAATTTCAGCCTATTGTACTGTGTAGAGAGATCAGACATGTGAACACCATCGTCATGATTGGTAATTATTTATTTCTTTAAATGAATGGTTAACTTTCAAGTCTTGAGAGTCAAAATGAAGGCTTATTAAAACAATAAATGAAAAATATACGAGCAAATATGCAAGAGTTCCACTACACAACTGTGGCCTCAGGTATCCGGGTTTGGTTGCAAAGTGAAGTGTTGGCATCATAGCTGATTTGGTTATTAATAAAGGCATTCATAAGTTGAAGTTCTACTATATTCTATACTAATAAATGTTATAACCAAGTCAAACATATGTAATAAAAACTCCTCTCATAAAATTAGGAAACCCAAACACAGTATTTTTTATGGAATAAGTCAGACCATTTCTGTGCTGAAAATAAAATGCTCCATGAATGACTCCTGTTAAAGTTTATAACAATTTAACATAATTCAACAGGTGACAAAAGCCACAAGGGCCTATCAGAGGTCATCCAAGTCAACACACCCCATAAACTGCATCCACAAGATTGCTTCCAAACTGCTTAAAAAGGTATCACCATTATAGCTTGTTGAAAGCTAAATCATGCAGCTACTGTTAAAGGCATGAACATCATGTCTTGTTAAAGACTAAATCATGACTCAAAAACAATTAAATTTGGATTGCTTATTGTCTCCTGTGGTAAACTATTCCAGCAGCAATCTACCAATCTGTTGGTGAAAAAATACTTTTTCAACATCCAACTTACACCTCTGTTTTTTAATTTTCAAGTGGAGGTCCCTAGTCCAAATCAAAGATCTTGCTAAAATCAAACTTTCTCCCTAAGAACTAATTTTAAAAAGCTCAATCATATCCAATCTCACCCACCTTCTTTCATATGAGAAAATATTTAGCACCTCCAACCTACATATCTACATATTCAAGGTGTTTCAGCAAAGGTATCATCTTTGTTGCCCTCCTTTGTAGTCTCTAGCAGGTTGATATCATGTCTAAAATGGGGGTCCATGCTTGTATACAGTACTTTAAATGTGGCTTGACAAATGAGTTAAATATATATAACTCAAAGACAGTAGAGCTAAATAAAGTTTTAAATCAGTTCGCTGCAAAAAGTAAACACAATCTCCAGGCTGGTAACAACATGGTTAATGTATGTTAAAAACAGAAGTATCCTCCAGCAGAGCCTTGTGGAAGACCATTTGCTGCATCATCATAATAGCTACTGCAACCATAAACTACGACCTTCATACATCCCCCAATAAGAAAGTGTGAGCATCTTTTGCAGAAGGTGGATTCAATCAACCACAGTGGTCTATGTTTGGTGACTATGCCTTCTAAATATCCCCTATAGAGAACATTCTTGTTGATGTAGTGGATATGTCCCTGTTTTGTTTGGTTTTGATTAAATAGGCCTAAAGATAGTCTTTATAGTAATTTTAGCGTTAGGCTGAAATTTTAAATGCAGCAACTTATGCGTTTGGTGCAGTCACCACAGTTTGGGTACTGTCAAAAAATATATATTTAATTTCAGCAGCTGTGCCCTTTACTTGTAGCTGCCAGAAGATATCAAGTTTGTAAAAAAGGGGTAATTCTGCAGATTAACAAAGACTCAAGACGAAGGCGCTTTGTTAAAAATATCTCTACTTTGAAAAAATATGCAAGTGCTATGTAGTGTATATCAAAGATATACACTATATTATATCATTTTCACTAATTAAGACACACAAATTTCTAATTATGATGTTATAACAAAAAAATCAATTAATAGCCATCTTGTTATTTTTTTTTTAGATTATGAGAATTTGTAAGGGAGGAGGGGTTTTTATTATTTTATTTTCTATTTTTTATAAATATGTATCTCTTCCTTGTTGAAGAAGGCTGGGTAAAATGGCAATCCTGTGATTCTCATAGATAGATAGGAGTATGCCTTTAAGTTCTTCAGATCTTTATTTTGACAGAGCATCACCTCAATCTTCATGAGAATATTCAGAAACGTTCTCTGTTGTTTTTTAATGGTTTCCTATGCTCAGTTTTGGCTTCTTGACAGCCACCCTTCAATTAACACAATAATTAATGTGTGCAAATTTCTAATTATGAGGTTATGATGAAAAATAGATTGACAACCATCTTGTCATTGATATCTTGTTTTAACACACCAGTACCTAACACCCGCATCTCTCAGATTTTGCTGAAATTTGGTTCATAAGAAGTTTTGGGGCCCGAAACTAATTTCTGAAATTTTAAGGTCAATCCGACTAACGGTTCAGGAGATATGACATCAGACATTTTGAGGTCACTAATATTTGGCAAACCCATAACTAGGGTAATAATGGTCATAATTATATAAAAATATATATATAGAATCAGAAAATGACAAGGAATCCAAATATGAGAGTTTTGGAACTCTAGACCTTGAAAAATAAAAGAAATCATACATTTGCAAAAATTTGAGGTCAAGATTTGACCTCCTGGGTATCAAAATTGAAAGATTTTAGCAGTTTTCATGTAACTAACACATAAGTGACCTATAGAAATTAAAGTTACCTTTTTTTTAATAGAAAAAACAAAGGTACAGCTCTTGGCTATTAGAAACAGCCATAAAAAGGTTGTTTATCTTGGTATTTTTCATGTAATTAACTTAAAAATCAACACAGATAATAATAATAAGTATTTATAATGCACCCTTCAGGGGTACAAGTTAGTACAATTTCCGCTAGCAGTGTGTGAGGTAGGTCGTTATTGTTTTTCAATGAGCCTCAAAGAATATTAAGAATTAAAATATTGTGTATAACTATATTCTAAAAAGTGTCATATAATTGTATATTTTAAAATTACAGATTTATACAAATTACTTAGTGAAATCTACATCTCAGCTATTAGGCCTATTCACCAAAATACAATGGTTCGGCACTTGAAATACTGCCAAGAACCTACTAAAAAATACAAGAAGCACATAATAATCATTCTTAGAAAAGTGACCGGTGTGCTGGAAGAGTGGAAAAAACTCATTGTTGTGTGTGAGCTGTTCGACACTAATAATGAAAAACCCCACAATACTTAGAACCACTGAAAACAATGAGACTGAGCAAGATTCGATTGAATCATCTTCAATCAGCGATTTGAGTAACATATCTTCAGTTTGAGATCTGGACAGTGATTGCTTGGTTGAAAAACATCCTTCAACTTCAATTGTATAAAACAAAATTGATAAGGCAAGCTTTTACTTTGAAGGATTTATTCTTTAATGATTCTCTTTAGTCTACACAAAATGCAAATTTTGCTCTATATAATAATTTAAATATATGCTTTTTTTCGTTCTTTACAGAAGGGTTGACATTGAACCAGAAAAAGAGAAAAGCTCGTGGTAAGCTATCAGATGCCCAGAAACACTTGAAGAGGAGGCTAGAAGTCAATTATGGTGTTCATATTAGTGAGGGGGTAAGTGATGCTTCAAAACCTGAAACAGAATCTGAAAAACATCTAGAAACATTAATGAATGAATTGAAACAGTCATTCCTGGAGAGCAAATGTCATAATCACAAACTACAAATATTGACTCTCTCCCCATACACAATTGAAAAAACTGCTAGTTTCTTTCAAACTACAACATATAAGGTGAAAAAAAGCTGCTAGTTTCTTTCAAACTACAACATATAAGGTGAAAATCAGAATTTGAGATCTTTCCAAGATTCCAATAATGAGCAAAGGAAAAGTGATATCTGAAGAACACAAAGATATGGTTAGAAGACTCTATGAGTCAGATGAGGTTAGTCGTATGTGTCCTGGCAAAAAAGATTGTGTGAAAGTCATCAGTGCTGAAGGTGCAAAAAAGACTGGTCCCTGGGTAATTTAAGAGTTATTTGAACTATACAAAAATGATAAAAAGAATCCTAAAATAGGATTTTACACATTTGCTAAATTACAGCCGTCATATTGTGTGACTGCCGGTAGTGGTGGGACTCATTCTGTCTGTGCCTGCACATATCAAAACCAAAAATTACAGCTGGTTGCATTGGGAGAAAAGGGGTCTCTCATACAAAGATCTTATGGATTACAGTGTCTGCAATACAGAGAGAGAGAGGCTTGCATGATTCAACTTTGCGAAGATTGACCAAGAGAAGAAGTTGTTCTGAACTTTCTTGACTTGCTTGACTGTGTAAAATCAGCTCCAAATGAAATATCTTACAAGCAATGGGTGACTGTTGACCGTTACATAATGGTAGACAAAGTGGAGCCACTTCCTGAATACTTATCATCATTATATCAGATCATGCAACTACTTAATAAACAATCCATAGGATTGTGTCAGATCACGCACCCACAATATACAATTTTAACCAGCCACTAGAGCGGATCAAAAACAAAAAGTACCATCACCAGGGAAAGACAAAAGCAAAGTCCCCCACAATATAATATAACGGATGACAAAAGCCACAAGGCCTCATCATAGGTCATCTGAGTCAAACGGCCTCCTTTTTAAGGAACCCAAACTCCCATGAAAACTACATCCAGAGGATTGCGCCCAGAAACAAGGGTATCACCAATCAAGGCTTGTCAAGAACTAAATCATGCAGCTATAGATATATACAAACAATATTAATATATACAAAACTTAGGAACCATCACAACGTTCCCTCCCCATAAACTCATCCAACCTACTCTTAAATACATTTAGATTTGGACTACCTACTACCCTCTGCGGCAATTTGTTCCAGAAGTCTACCACTCCATTGGTGAAAAAATATTTTCTTAAATCCAACCTACACACTTGCTTTTTAATTTTCAAGTGGTGACCTCTAGTATGATTTCCATCATCTAACTCAAAAAACTTGCTAACATCCAATTTATCGATCCCAGAATTAATTTTAAAGAGCTCAATCATCTTCCCTCTCACACTCCTCCTTTCGAACGAGAACATATTTAATACCCTGAGTCTATCTATATATTCAAGGTGCCTCAGGGAAGGAATAATCTTTGTTGCCCTCCTTTGCGCTGACTCGAGAAGGTTAATATCGTGTCTAGATGTTCTTAATAATCATTTTTCTTCAGTATTTAACATAACATAACATAATTTCACGGATGACTAAAGCCACAAGGGCCTAAAGGGAAATCTTTTGTGTGTTGACTGGAACAGGAGCTGCCAAGTGTAGGCCATGAATGGTCTTTTGCAGTCTCCTTCTTTTCTTATGTTCTTATGTTCTATCAAAGGTCATGCGTATCCATCAAATCCCACCCACATAATGCATCCATAGGATTTTGTCAGATCATGCATCTACAATATACAATTTAACAATCCATAGGAATGTCCAACCATGCATCTACAATATATAATTTAAAGCCTCCATAGGAGTCTGTCAAAAACAAAATCAAAGTCCCCCAAAATATACAATAAAAAGAAACTGCATCCACAGGAATGAGTCAAGAAACATATCCCCATACCAAAAAGTAAGAAGTTAACCCTCCATCCCCATATAATCATCCAATCTGCGCTTGAAAACATTCAAGTTTGGGCTGTCTTATTTGACAAGACTGCTACTACCACCCCCTCACCCCCCAGCGCCAAGAAATAGCCCTGTGCCCCTTCTCATTCGGGTGCTCCTTTTGTTGTGATTGATTTGTTGTGTCTACCTTGGTTGGGTTGTTGACATTTGTTCTCTGCGCCCGTCATACTTTATTTTGTTTTCGGTTGGGAAAATTAAAATTGTATAAAATATTTATTTGAATGTGCACTGGTGTTTATCTATTTTTTTTTTAAATATAAGCTGTAAATATAACTGTATTTTTTTGTAAAGTAAAGGACTGTATATCAAATTGTATCAATTCTTCCTCGGGGTTCTCAAGGTCCATAAATCCTAGGATAAGGTTGGAACGCGGGTTAGTCTAGATTTTCACCTCGCTACATTTGGCGCCCGAATAGGGACCTTGAGATCTCGAAAACGGAGGAATTTAATTTGATTGCAGTTCGTCTGTATATTGGTAGAAGTAGTTTGATTGACTTTTCCCTCCTCCTATCCTTTGTTACTAACTTGGGAACAATGGCTGTGGCAGAAACTTTGAATGAAGAAGTAGTGCGATTGAGACTGGAGTTGAGAAAAAGAAAGAAGAGGAATGTGAAATGTTGTGGGGAATGATTGAGGAAATGAAGAATGAAATGAAAGGGATGAATGAAAAGACTCATAGGATGAAGAAGGAAATGGGAGACCGACAGGATCAGACAGACCAACGGATGCAGGACCTATATAACAAGATGACAGGGGCTGGACCAGCCCCAGGACCTACAACCCTGACCCCTGCTCCTACTGAAGGGACTTCGCTAAATGGAATGGATGGCAGTGTGATTGAGTCTAAAGAAGATACTGTGAGTGGTAGGAAAGGGAGTGAATGGAAGAGAGTGGAAAGTAAGAGAGGAAAGAAGCATGGTTCTAAGGTTAAAGATAGGAAGGTGAGAGGGAAGAGTGTGGATTCACTATACTCAGATGAGGGAGAGAGTGATGATATGATTGGAATGAGTGAGACCAAGAGTAGCTCTTCGGAGAGTGAAGTGAATATGGGGAAAGGAATTTTGATTAGGGAAGTGCCAAGGATTGATAAGTTTAGATTGCATGGGGAAAAGAGTATGGATGAGTTCTTTGGGGATTTTGAGCGGTACTGCAAGCTCAAGTACCCACAGAACAAGGGTCACTGGGTGAGTGTTCTGGGAGATTGTTTGGATGGAAAAGTGTTGGAGTTCTTGTGAGTGATAACGAGTGTGGGAGAGCCAAAGTACGATGTTGTGAAGAAGAGATTGATTGGTCAGGTGAAACCAATGAAAGAGAGTGTGAAGTATAAAAGGGTGAATGAATTTGAGAAGGCTTGAATGGGAAAGAGTGAAAGTGTGAACATGTATGCACATAGGCTTGAGAGTATGGCGAGAAAGAGATATGGTGATGATGATGTAAATGAATGTAAACCACTAATGAGAAAGTTTTTGGACACGATCCCGCGAAAGGTGAGTGGAAAGAAAAGGAGAGAATGAGACTGACAGGTTGGAACTGTTAGAAGATGAAAGCGATCTAGAAGAGGATGGATGGTACAGTGTGAATGTTGAGGGTAAGAAGCCCAGGAGCTTTCATCCACCCCAGCAGTTTGTCAGCTACAGGGATGCCCTGAAGGCTGCACCAGCTGGAGTGATGTTGAACTTCCTGGGCCGGCAGAATGGATGGGTAAATGGAGGGTGGTCAAATGGAAGGGGACAGATGAATTTCAAGCGTGGGAATGGATATATGAGAGAGAGACCGAGGAATGTCCCAGCAAACGAGAGACTGAATGGTGGGAAAAAGATTGTGGAATGTCGTTGTGTGGAAGGAAGGGTCATATGTTGGCAGAATGTAGGTGGACATCTGGTGCATGTTTTGGGTGTGGTAAGAAAGGGCATATGATAAAGGATTGCCAGGAAAATGTGAAAGAGTGCTTCGAGTGTAAAGAAATAGGCCATTTGAAGAAAGATTGTCTGAGGTTGAATGGTGGTGCATGTAGTAATTGTGGAAAGGCTGGTCATTATGCAAGGATGTGTCGTGACCAGAGGAATGTATGTAGCTATTGTGCGATGGAAGGACATTCCAGTGAAAAGTGTTGGATTAGACTGAGAGCGCAAGGTGTGAATGGAAAGTCTGAAGCGGGAAACTGAATTGTAAGAGGGTACCTGGTGAAGTATCCTCTGAGTGCATGAGTGTGATTAATGTGTTGGTAAGTCTGTCTAGTATGAAAGTGCTGTCTGGTAGGAAGTAAGAGTGTCTGAGTGTGAAGGTGGAATTGAGTGTTTGGCTTTAATAGATTCTGGATGCAAGGCGAGCTTGGTGTATAAAGATGTGTATGGCAAGTTGAGTGAGAAAGCCCTCCTGTCTGAGTGTAAGGGTAGTTTGGTAGGTATTGGTAATAGGAAAGTGCCTGTGATTGGAATGATAAGGTCACCTGTTCGAATGCATGGTATGTTGATGAATGAATGTGAATTCTCGGTGATTGATAAGGTGAGTAGTGAGTATGGTGTGATTTTGGGCTATGATTTTATGAAAATGAATCGTATGGTTGTGCATCCTGCGATTGATCAGATTGAGAGAAAGATTGGTAAAAATGGGGTGTATAAGTTGTATGTAGGGAAAGATGGTAGCATTTTGAGGAGTGTGTTTACTGGTATTGAGGTGACTGCTATGGAGAATGTAAGGCTTGTGAAGGGTGAAAGGGTGTCTGTTAGAGTGAGTTGGAGTAAGGATGTTAGTTTGAATGTGGGCGAGAACACTGTGATATTGGATGGAAAGGATGCGTGTTATAAGGTAAGGCGTGTTGCTTGTGTGTTTGATGGCTTGATGAGAATGAATGATCCGTTTGTATGTGTGCAGGCGGACCCCAGGGTGAAAGGACAGGTGAGGGGTATCCAAGTCGGACATGTACTAGGACACCTCTCCACTGTCAATGAGGTAGGTGTGGATGATAGCACAGATGTCAGGGTAAATGTTGCAAATAAAGACGTGTGAATGGACGTATAATGAAGTGAAGAGCATGGTGGAATTGGATGGATGTTTAACTGAGTATGAAAGGGAGGATGTGTATCGAATGATATTTGAACGAAAGGAAGCCCTCAGTAAGGGTGATCTGGATTTCGGGGTTGCAAAACTTCCGGAATTCAAGATTGTCCTGAAGGAGAACTCCCCAATCTATCAGCGGACGAGGCATTCCCTACGTCAGGTTACTGATGAGATTGAGGAGCAGTGTGTAGAATTAGAGCAATTGGGGGTGATTGAAGAGAGCAAGAGTGCATGGAATAGTCCAATTGTACCTGTACGTAAGCCGGATGGAAGATTGCGTCTGTGTGTGGATTATCAAAAGGTGAATGAAAGGACTGTGAAAGAAAGGTTTCCGATGTGTGTATAGTATGCATGGGATGGAGTGGTTTACGAAGCTGGATCTGGTACGGGGGTATTACTAGATGCCCATTGCTGAGGAGAGCCAGCCTTTAACTGCCTTCTCTTCCACAAAGAGGCATTACCAGTTCCGGAACCTCAGCTTTGGGTTGGATAATGCTCCCAGAGCCTTCCAGCGGGCAATGAATGTTCTGGTGAGTAAGTTTGCGAGTAAGAATGTGATTGCGTTTATAGATGATATTTTGATTATGACTGAGACTTTTGAGGAGCATATGAGATTGGTGAATGATATGTTGAGAACGTTGGAGAGTGTTGGTGTGAAGGTGAAAATGGCGAAGTGTGAATGGTTTGCGAAAGAAGTGGAATTCCTTGGGCATATGGTGAGTGAGAATGGGTTGCGAAAATCACAGAAGTATGTTGAGAAGGTGCGAACGTTTCTGAAACCGGTGACTGTGAAGCAACTGAAGTCGTTTTGGGGTTTGATTGAGTTCCAGCGAAAGTTTATACGGGATTGTTCTGGTGTGAGTAAGCCTCTGACTGAGTGGATGGGCAAGAAAGGTAGCACTGTTGTCAAGTGGAATGATAAGATGAATGAGGCTTATGAGACTGAAAGAGGCAGCGGCTGAAGATGTTGAATTGGCTTACCCAGATTATAGTGTGAATGCTAAAATGCTTGAATTGTATACAGATGCGAGTGGGTATTGTATGGGAGGTTTTCTGATGCAAGAGCAGCATTTGAATGGAGAGAATGTCAGGCGAATAATTGGGTATGTATCCCAGGCTATGAATGTTGCAGAACGAAAGTATTCGACTGTGGAGCGAGAGTTGGCTGCGATAAGGTATTGTTTGAAAGTGTTGCGTCCATTTTTGTATGGTGTGAGGTTTGTGATCAAAACAGTTCATCAACCTCTTGTGTATCTGCAGTGTATGAAGTGGGCTGATAGTAGGATTGCAAGGACTTTGGAAGATTTGAGTGACTTTGATTATGTGATTGAATATGTGCCTGGTGAATGGAATGGAGTGGCTGATTTGATGTCAAGGTATCCTGGTACAAATGATGAAAATGTGTGTGGAGTGAGTGATCCTGAGTATTTGCCGAAAGGGATTATGAATGGAAAAGAGAGTAAGGGTGGTGGTGATTCCTTGTTTGAGAGTGTATGGAATGGTTTGCAAGATTTGAAGAGTGATGGAGTAGACATGAGAATGCCCGATAGTGTGGATGATTTAAGGGAGGTAATGAATGAAGTATGTAGGAAGCCTGAAAGCATTGGAATGGTTGTTATGGTTGATCATAAAAGTAAGTTTGTGTATGCAGCGCCTGTGAGAGATAAAAGGAGTGTGACTGTTACATGTGTGGTTGAGCAGTTGTTTTTACCTTTGTGTGTATGGAAGCCTAGAAGATGTCTGAGTGATAATGGGCCTGAATTTGTAGGAGAAGTGTTTGAGCAAATGTTGAGAGAGAATGGTGTGGAGCATGTGAGAACAACTCTGTATGTACTGTCTTCAAATGGATTGGCTGAACGTACTATAAGAACCTTGTGTGAGATGTTGAGAATGATAAGTACGGCAGTGAATGACTGGGATGTATGTCTGGGGAGAGTGTTGTAGGCGTATAATTCAACTGCGCATAGTGCAACTGGAATGTCCCCATGTCAGTTTGTGATGAATTTTGAAAGGCGAGTGAAAGATAGGTTTCGTTTGAGTGAAAGTGAGCAGAGTGTATGGCATGAGGCACATGAAAAGTTCCGTTCATTTGAATTAGGTGCGAAAGTATTGAAGGTGAAAGAAGTGAAGGGTAGGTTGAATGTGTCAAAGATGAGTGAGAAGTTTGATGGACCTTATAGAGTTGTGAGAGTTTGGTAAAATTGGGTGACATATGTTTTGGAGAGTTTGAATGATGGTATGACTGAGAGAGTACAGGCTCATCAGAGTCAGTTAAGGAGATGGAGAGAACCTCCTGACTACCTGGTGAGCCATCCGGTGTATGAATTGTGTAAAGAGAAGGGTAAAGTGCATGATGATGAGAAGGAATGTGGTAGTATGGATCTGTCTGGGAAAGAGCTTGTCTTGGTCTTGAGGAGTAGAAAGCATACAAAGAAGAGTGTAAGGAAGAATGCAAGTACGAATGAAAGTAAGTCTGAGCAGAGTGTTTCTGGTATAGGGGATCTTGAAAGGGAGAGTGAGTTTTTGCGTAAACAAGTGAGTGATTTGGCTGGTATAAGTAGTCGAGTGAGTGAGCTGCCTGTGCCTGATTTTTCTGGTTTTGGGAACAGAATGAATGATAGTGTGTTTGGGCTGAATGAACCTAGTGTGGCTGATTTTTCGGGTTTTATGAATGGTAAGGCTAGGGGTGAGTTTTATGTAGTGAATGATGAAGTGGCTGATTTTTCAGGTTTCTGGTGGGAACCAGTCAAAGGGGTTTCTGGTATGCCTGTTGAGAATACAGGGGATGTAAGTGACCTGTCTGTTTCGCAAGAATGTACCTTGAGTTGGATGAGAGCTGTGAGTGAGGAGCTGATGAATGGGGGTATGAAGAGTGAAGGTTCTGAACGGAAGAGTATGAAAGAATTCTGTCGTGAAATAGGAGAACTGCCTAAATGCTAAGAATAAAGCTAATAGGATATTGGGATTCATTAGGAGGAGTGTAAGCAATAAGAGTGCTAAAGTCATTCTAAAACTGTATTTGGCGCTAGTTAGGCCTCATCTAGACTATGCAGTACAATTTTGGTCATCATATTATAGGAAGGATATTGATTTGCTTGAGTCTGTGCAGAGAAGGATAACAAAGATGATTGGTAGGCTAAGGAACTTACCTTATGGTGAAAGGCTCAGAAAACTAAATCTACATACATTGGAAAGGAGAAGAGTCAGAGGGGAATTGATTGAAGTCTTCAAATGGGTAAAAGGATATAATAAAGGGGATCTGGGTAAGGTTCTTATACTTAGTGAACATGACAGGACACGTAGCAATGGGTTTAAGCTTGATAAGTATAGGTTTAGGAAGGAGATTGGGAGGAATTGGTTTACAAATCGTGTGGTAGATGAATGGAATAGGCTCACTAGACATGTGATAGAAGCCTCCTCCCTGGGTAGTTTTAAGAATAGATTAGATAAATATATGGATGAAGCTGCTAGATGGGACTGACTTTTTTTTATGTACATATGTATATATTTTTCTAAGGAGTGGGGAGATTATATTTTGCGGTTGCATGAATGGACATAATCCTCTGGATGCATTTTATGTATATTGTAGATTAGATCTGACGAACTCCTGTAAAGGGTGACAATGTTGATGACTTTTGTCTGGTAAGAAATCTTTTGTGTGTTGACTGGAACAGGAGCTGCCAAGTGTAGGCCATGAATGGTCTTTTGCAGTCTCCTTTTCTTATGTTCTTATGTAATGAGGGCTAAGAGTATGGTTGATGAGATGATCAATAGTGATGATGAGAATGACAGGATGACTGACGAACAACCCCGACCAATTGCTATGCATAGCCAGGGACAGGTAGAAGAGTGTGAATGGGTGCAGAAGGGTGCGATTGAGCACAAGTGGTACCGTGAAGAGTGATTGAAAAGTTATTGCATGTGACTGTGGTCGAATGGCTTAAGGAAGGAGGGGTGTGGGGGAGCGGTGTGTGTGTGTGTGTGTGTAGGGCCGTTCTCCTGCCCCCTTTTACATATATCTTTCCCTGCCCCTGTGTGAGTGTGTGGGTATAATTTTCCTTCTGATTTTTTTTAGGAATAATGTTAACCAATTGTATTCTCTTTTCAGAGATATTACTTTGCCATAATTTAACGATAGATAGATTTTGTTAAATCCGTTGCTGATGAGCCCGTGCCCCTTCTTATTTGACAAGACTGCTACTACCACCCTCCTCACCCCCCAGCGCCAAGAAATAGCCCTGTGCCCCTTCTCATTCGGGTGCTCTTTTTGTTATGATTGATTTGTTGTGTCTACCTTGGTTGGGTTGTTGACATTTGTTCTCTGCACCCGTCATACTTTATTTTGTTTTGGTAAATATGTAGATTATCGACGCGAATGATGGGACGTACTATTTCGTCCATGTTCCCAAATGTTTCACGTTTTTGGAGTACATTTAAGTTGACGTCTCGTGTGGGGGTAAACACAATGGGGGAACTACACTACGATGATCCTGAGTTTCATTAAATTGGGGGGGTCTGGGGGGCACAGCCCCCCAGTCTATAATCCTAATTGTTTATAGAATAATAATTCGAAAAGGACTCAAACGCGCATGAATATTCCGACACGAGTGAATGATAATATTTACACAAATTTTTTTTCCGCCCGGGCCGCTAATCTACATATTTACCTTTGTTTTCGGTTGGGAAAATTACAATTGTATAAAATATTTATTTGAAGGTGCACTGGTATTTATCTATTTTTTTTTGTAAATATAACTGGGTAATACTTCAGATTCGGGGCGCACGGTAGGTGGCGCTGTTAGTAGGATACAATTTGGGGCTACAATATGTTTCTTATGACGTCAGACGGTAGCTTCAGATGCAACCAATCACGGCGTTATATTTTTTTGTTGTTTTGGGATTTGTAACTTTTAGTCTGTATTATTTACTAAATATCTGCTCCTCTGCTTGTTTATATACTCATACAAAAAAAAATATAACTCTGTAATTGTTCACATCTGACATCATAAGACATATATTGTAGCCCAAAATTGTAGACTATAAACAGCGCCACCTACCGTGCGCCCCAAAACTGAAGTGTTACCTATAACTGTATTTTTTTGTTAAGTAAAGGACTGTATATCAAATTGTATCAATTCTTCCTCAGGGTTCTCAAGGTCCATAAATCCTAGGATAAGGTTGGAACGCGGGTTAGTCTAGATTTTTGGCCTGCTACAAGGTGGCAAACTATTCCAATAATCAACCACTCTATTAGTGAACAAATATTTTCTAACATCCCATCTGCACCTGTGTTTTTTAATCTTTAGGTGGTGACCTCTAGTTCTATTACTACCTTCTAACTCAAATAACTTGCTGAAATCCAATTTATCCATCCCAGAAAAGATTTTAAAATGCTCAATCATATCTTCCCTCACACACCTTTCAAATGAGAACATATTTAGTACCATCAGTCTATCTTCATATTCAAGGTGCTTCAGGGATGGTATTATTTTTGTTGCCCTCCTTTGTACTGATTCTAGTTGTTGTTGTTGTTGATTTGGGCTGCTTGGATGGTAGTCACATGAGCCCTGCTGCAAGTAGTTGTTGCATGTAGGTTACTTGGTCAAGTTATTTTAGATGGTACTTAATTAGAAATAGTTGTGACTTAAGTTTATTGCTCATATTCTTGAGAGCTGTCAACTTTTGGTGATGAATTTTGCCGTCTCGTTGACAGATGAGGGGAGTCAAAACCTGCTCCATCTAGCATGATTGCCAAGGTTAGCTGACGGATTCCCAGGCTTGATAGGAGGGCCCTCAGTGTGATACGGAGGCTGTAGAAGCGATGGCAGTGTAGCAGGAGGTGTTCCACTGTCTCCTCCTGATTCTGGCACCACCTGCAGTATGGGGAGTCCATCAAGCGAAGTTTGTACCTGTGCCTGTTCAGGCAACAGTGTCCAGTCTTCAGGCGGAATAGGGCCACATCCAGGCGACGGTGCTTGTGGCAGCTCCATGGTGCAGGGGAGGTATCGCTGCGGATTTGTCCAAGGCTAGTGTCTTGTAGCACAACTCTAAGTTTGGTGTCCCACTTCTTTTTGATCTCTTTCCTGGTAAGAGTTCGGGCATCATGGTATTCGAGTTGGAGAGGTTCCTCTATGTCTGGAACCGCCTCCCTTCTGGCTTGATCAACAATTTTGTTTCCCTGAATTCCAACACGTGACGGAACCCATTGCAGTGTGATCTGCCGTCCTCCTTTTTTAAGGTGGTGTAGTTGTGCCTGTATCTTGTGCACCAGGGTAAGAACATAAGAAAAGAAGGAGACTGCAAAAGACCATTCATGGCCTACACTTGGCAGCTCCTGTTCCAGGTGCGGGTGAGCCTATTGGTAATTAGTGCCAGACTAGTTTGGGAGTCGGTGTAGATCACCACCTTATCAGTTGTTATAAGGTTGATGTTGTCCAGGGCACACAGGATGGCATGAAGTTCCGTGGCTATATTAGAGTGGCTGAGTGGTACTGATTCTAACAAGTTTATATCATGTCTAAAATGTGGTGACCATGCTTGTATACAGTACTCTAAATGTGGCCTGACATAAGAGTTATATAGTTTAAGGATAACCTCCTTACTCTTGTAGCTAACATTCCTGTTAATGTATCCTAGCACCCTATTTGCTCTATTTTTGGCCTCAATTCACTGCTTTGAAAACTTCAGTGACCTATCTACTACTACTCCTTATTCCTTCTCATCTTCAACTGAATTAAGCCAATACCCATCCATCTCATAGCTAAATTAATTGATGATAGATTAAATGATGATAATTCTAGGTCAAGGGAAGTAGTGTTGAATATTGTTAATGTGAACAGGGAAATAATTAAAGGGCTTATATTTGAGTTAAATAATAGTAAGTCATCTGGCCCAGTCAACATTCATTCTAGGTTACTCAAAGAAGGTGTAAATAGTATCGCAGTAGCTCTTTAGAAGATATATACTAGATCACTAGAGTTTGGAGAAATACCTAATGATTGAAAATTAGCAAATGTAGTGCCAATTTTTAAAAAGGGAAGTAAAAAGGACCCGAATAACTTTAGGCCGGTAAGCTTAACTTCTATCGTTTGTAAAAATCCTTGAGAGGATAGTTAAGAATGGGATTTCTGAAGGTCAGTCTTCGACTGACCTTCGAACAGGTAGCACGTGTTTCGTGGAGCTCTCGGAGTATTTTGATTGTTTGATATACTTTGGTGTGTGACATAAACATAAATATTGGGTTATAAAATCGTATATTTGGTTAATATAACAAAGTTAAATTGTGGTTATTTTGTATAAATTGTGGTTATTTTGTTTTGGTGAGAAAGTGACTTTTGTTTACTTCGGGGCCATCTTGATTAGCAGGTTTTAAACTTGCGCGCACAAATTGGGGTCAAATTCTTGTTGTTTGTAAGTTTTTGTTTCTATTATTGTTCTTGTTTAAGTATGGCTGACTGTTTGGATTTAGAGAGTATGCCTTTTGAAAGTAGTGTGTATGTAGTGTGCGATGTCTGTGGTGTAGAGAGGAGAGTGAATGTGTCTGAGTGCCGTGTATGTGCTTTGACTGAGGAGGTGAGTCGATTACGTGCGGAATGCTTGAGACTGAACGATTTAGTGTCTGAAGTGAGAAGAGATGCAAGTGTACGTTTGAAGAGTCAGATTGGGACCAGGAGGGAGGAAGTTAGGCCTAGAACAGGGACTGGAGAGAAAGCAGTAAGTGAAGTAAGTGATGATGAGTGGTGGGTGAAAGTGAACAGAATAGATAAGTTAGGACAGGTTAGGTGTGTGAATGAGAGGGACATGGAACCTGTTAGGCTAACTAACAGATTTGATGCCCTGAGAGAGAAAGAATTTGAAAGAGATTTGCCTGGTGTGGCCGTGCCTGAAAGTAGAATAGGAGGTCGAATGAGTGAGAGCAGGAGGGAGGGTAATACTAGGCCTAGAGAGAATAGGAGAATGACTGAGGTGATTGTGATGGGTGACTCTCAGATTAGGTATTTAGATAGGAAGTTGAATGAAAGTAAATGGAAGGGAGTGAGAGTTTGTCTGCCGGGTGCTGGTGTAAATGATGTGTGTGAGAGGTATGATAGGTTGGTGTCTGGGTGTGAGAGGGAAGCAGTTGTGATTACACATGTCGGAGTAAACGATGTAAAGAAGGTGGGTACTTGTGAGTTACGACAGCGGTATAAAAGGCTGATTGAAAGGTTGTGTGAAAGTAGAGTAAAAGGCGTTGTTTCAGGTGTGCTTCCCAGAATGGATGTGGGGATGGAATGGTTGTCTCGTGCAATGGGGTTGAATGAATATGTGAAAGGTTTGTGCGAGGAGTCAGGATTGGTATTTGTAGATGTTTGGAGTGGGTTTTATGGGAATAAGGGTTTGTATGCGATGGATGGACTCCATCTGAGCCGAGATGGGGTTGAGGTTTTGTGGCGGGAATTAGATAGTGTTATTAGGTCTTTAGAGGCGGGAAACTAGGTTTTGATAGTGGTCAGGGAAATTTAATGGCTCAAAGTGAGGCAGGGAAAGGAAGCAAACACAGATTTGTAGAAGGTAGGCAGGCTAATGGAAGTGCTTTAGGGTTAAACTACTTGAGTAGTGAAAGTGGTCAGGGAAATACAAGAGTACAGGGTCGGGGAAAGAGAGAAAGGAGATGCAGAGGAGATAGGCCCTCAGGTGCTTCAGGGATAGGTGGGCTGAGTTGTCTTTACACAAATGCTCGTAGTCTTAGAAATAAGAAGGATGAATTATTTAGTTATATCATTCATGAAGATATAGATATAATATGTATAGTTGAATCATGGGTTAATGAAAATATATTTAATGATAATGTCAGTGAATTTGAACTAGAGGGTTATACTATGTACATTAGTCAAAGGAGAGATAGGACTGGTGGTGGGTTGATTATTTATATCAGAAATAGCATTTCTTCAAATCTAAATAACTCTATAAAGCAAGGAGAAGGTGAATCATTATGGATAGATATTAAGGTTGGTAAAAATAGGAAAATACACTTGGGAGCTTTTTATAGACCACCAGGACAGACTGATTGTATCGATGAGTTAATGATTCGGGAAATAAGTAAAGGATGCAAAGAAGATACAGTTATTCTTGGTGACTTTAATTTAACTTCTGTAGACTGGGAAAATATGATAGGAAGAGATAGAGCAAGTTGTAAGTTTATGGAGTGTTTTGAGGATAACTTTTTGATCCAATTTGTTAATAAGCCAACAAGGGGTGCCAATATATTAGATCTAATTCTTTCAAATGATGATCACTTAGTTCAAGGATTGAGTGTAGGGGAATCATTGGGAAACAGTGATCATCAGATGGTTCGGTTTAATTTGCAAATAGTTAAGGGTAGAACAACGACAAACTCCACGAAAATTCCAAATTTTTATAGGGGAGATTACGATAAATTACGCAGCATGCTAAATCAGATTAGGTGGGATATAGAATTCCATGGAAAGAATACTTATGAGATGTGGGATATTTTTAAGACTATATTAAACATGGTTCAGGAACAGTGTATTCCGATGAAGTCTATTAGGAAGAAATGTAGGAAACCATTATGGTGGAACCAAGAAATAGCTAATAAAGTTTCAGAGAAAAAAAGGGCATACCAGAGATTACAAAGTGAGAGTAGTTTAGATAATTTAAACCATTATAGGTCAACCAGAAATGAACTAAATAAGATTATTAAGAAGACCAAAAGGACAGCAGAAATTAATTTAGCTAAAAATAATAATAAAGATCCTAAAAAATTCTTTAGCTATTATAGATTCAATAATCAATCTAACAGTGATAAAATAGGGCCTATTAAATATGAAGGGGTTTTGAAAGAATCTGATGAGGAAATAGTAGAGGTCCTTAATGATCATTTTGCTTCAGTATTCACAGAAGAGAAACCAGTTAGATTAATTGATGATAATTCTAGGTCAAGGGAAGTAGTGATAAATTCTATTAATATAGACAGAGAAGAAATTAAAGGGCTTATAATTCAGTTAAATACTAGTAAGGCATCTGGCCCTGACAACATTCATTCTAGGATACTCAAAGAAGGTGTAGAAAGTATTGCAGTAGCTCTCGAGAAGATATTTATTAGATCACTAGAGTCTGGAGAAATACCAAATGATTGGAAATTGGCAAATGTAGTGCCAATTTTTAAAAAGGGAAGCAAAGAGGACCCAAATAACTTTAGACCAGTAAGCTTAACTTCTATAGTCTGTAAAATTCTTGAGAAGATGGTTAAGAAGGGAATTTCTGATCATCTAGAGTGTAGCAGGTTAATTAATGATGCTCAGCATGGTTTTAGAAAAGATAGATCGTGTTTAACTAATTTACTGGATTTTATGGATTATGTAACTAAAGAATTAGATAGGGGTGAGAAAGTTGATGTGATCTACTTAGATTTCAGCAAAGCTTTTGATAAGGTTCCACATAGAAGACTAGTTCATAAATTAAAGCTGCATGGGATATGTGGGAACGTTTTAAATTGGATAACTGAATGGCTGAAAAATAGGAAACAAAGAGTTGTACTGAATGGAGTGAGGTCAGAGTGGAGGAATGTTATTAGTGGCGTACCTCAGGGATCAGTTTTAGGCCCTTTATTATTTATAATCTATGTAAATGATCTTGGGCAAGGTGTAAATAGCAAAGTGTCAATTTTTGCTGATGACACTAAATTGGCAGCTGTAGTCAAAGAGGTTGAGGGTAGCTTTAAAGTGCAGGGTGACTTAGATAAGCTGTTAGCTTGGGCTCAGAAGTGGCAGATGACTTTTAACCTTAATAAATGCAAAGTTATTAACATGGGGAGAGATAATAGGGAATTTAGCTATGAGATGGATGGATATTGGCTTAATTCAGTTGAAGATGAGAAAGATGGAGGGTTAATTTCTTACTTTTTGGTATGTGGATATGTTTCTTGACTCATTCCTGTGGATGCAGTTTCTTTTTATTGTATATTTTGGGGGATTTTGATTTTGTTTTTGACAGACTCCTATGGAGGCTTTAAATTATATATTGTAGATGCATGGTTGGACATTCCTATGGATTGTTAAATTGTATATTGTAGCTGCATGATCTGACAAAATCCTATGGATGCATTATATGGGTGGGATTTGATGGATACGGATGACCTTTGATAGGCCCTTGTGGCTTTTGTCATCCGTTAAATTATGTTATGTTATGTTAAATGATGCTCACATGGGTTTAGAAGAGGTAGATCGTGTTTAACAAATTTACTGGATTTTATAATTATGTAACTAAACAATTCGATAAGGGAGAGAATCTTGATGTAATTTACTTAGATTTTAGTAGAGCTTTTGATAAGGTTCCATATAGAAGAGTGGTTTACAAATTAAAATACATGGGATATGTGGTAAAGTTTTAAATTGGATAACTGAATGGCTGAAAGAAAGGAAACAGAGAGTTGTGCTGAATGGGGTGAGGTCACAGTGGAGGGACGTTATCAGTGGCATACCCCAGGGATCTGTTCTAGGCCCTTTATTATTCATACTTTATATAAATGATCTTGGGAAGGCTGTAAATAGCAAAGTGTCAATTTTTGCTGATGACACTAAATTGGCAGCTGTAGTCAAAGAGGTTGAGGGTAGCTTTAAATTGCAGAGTGACTTAAATAAGTTGTTAGCTTGGGCTCAGAAGTGGCAGATGACTTTAAACCTTAAAAAATGCAAAGTTCTTAACATGGGTAGAGATAATAGGGAATTTAGCTATGAAATGGATGGGTATTGGCTGAATTCAGTTGAGGATGAGAAGGACTTAGGCGTAGTAGTAGATAGGTCACTGAAGTATTCAAAGCAGTGAATTGAGGCAAAAAATAGAGCAAATAGGGTGCTAGGATACATTAACAGGAATGTTAGCTACAAGAGTAAGGAGGTCATCCTTAAACTATACAACTCTTATGTCAGGCCACATTTAGAGTACTGTATACAAGCATGGTCACCACATTTTAGACATGACATCAACATGCTAGAGTCAGTACAAAGGAGGGCAACAAAAATAATACCTTCCCTGAAGCACCTTGAATTTGAAGATAGACTGAGGGTATAAAATATCTTCTCATTTGAGAGATGATGTGTGAAGGGAGATATGATTGAGCTTTTGAAAATCTGTTCTGGGATGGATAAATTGGATTTTAGCAAGTTATTTGAATTGGAAGGTAGTAATAGGACTAGGGGTCACCACTTAAAAATTAAAAAAATACAGCTGCAGGTTGGATGTTAAAAAATATATTTTCACCAATAGAGTGGTAGATTACTGGAACAGTTTACCATCTGAGATGGTAGACAGTCCAAACTTGAAAGTGTTCAAACGCAGATTAGATGATTATGTGGGAAGGGAGGGTTAACTTTGGGGGGTATTCTGGACTCATTCCTGTGGATGCAGTTTTTTATTGTTGTATATTATGATTAATTTGGATTTTTACGTCTTGATGATGATGATTTTTGTTTTTGACACATTCCAGTGTATGGTTCGAATTGTATATTGTAGATGCATGATCTGACACAATCCTATGGATGCATTTTGTGGGTGAGTTTTGACAGATGCGGATGACCCTTTGATAGGCCCTTGTGAGTTTTGTCATCTGTGAAATTATGTTATGTTTAAGGACTAAATAAACTTGATATGCATATTGTAATGAGTGACCTACAATAGGCTTTTGTCCTTTTCAGCCGTACTTGTAAAGTAAGGTAACATCCGTGAAATTGTTATGTTATAGTGTGCATAGTTTTGAGCCGGGTCTAATAGACTAGCAAGCCTCTACCCGGGAATCTTCTGCGAGTATTACAATAATTTTCATCATTCAAAGATGTTTACAAGCAGTTGCTCTATATAAACCAAAGTGAGAATATAATTTCAAACGGCGACCACGAATTCCATACAATTCATATTGCTAGAAGTTCATTTCTATTCCATCGGTGAAGAAAGTAAACGAAAAATCTATTGGCAAAAGATAGAGCATGATCTGAAAGGACAATGTTATGTTTTGTATCTATGAGGATTTCTAATTTGAGTTCCATAAAGTAATTTTTCTCTACCAGCAGAATCATTTCATAAATATACAGTTTAAAAAAACAAAAAAACACCGGTGGTGAAATGAAGACAAAAATGTACGCAAAATTTCAATGACTCGGAAGGGGGAGGGGGCGAAGGGGCAACGAAACGCGGGGTATTGTAAATGTAAAACGCATAATCAATGCGATGTATTAATTGATCATTGGAAACTCATAAAATACTCGGAGGGAATAAACGAAAGCAATGATACAGATTTAAGCCATTATTTACTAGAACAACATCATCAACGAAATGTTTTGTAACAAACCCATGATACTAAATTTTATATTGCCTTAGTGTTTAGGCTTCTGCACGTTCCCAGCTTTCATAGTCCGCGTAACATAATTTCACGGATTACAAAAGCCTCAAGGGCTAATCAAAGGTCATCCGCATCAGTCAAAACTCACCCACAAACTGCATCCATAGGATTGTGTCAGATTATGCATCTACAATATACAATTTAAACAATACATAGGATTGTGTCAGATCATGCATCTGCAAAATACAAATAGAACCATCTACAGGAATGTGCCAAAAACAAAAGGCATCATCAAGACTGTATGCAGCTAGTGTGTCCTTGTTGTCTTCAAATGGGTAAAAGGATATAATAAAGGGGATCTGGGTAAGGTTCTTATACTTAGTGAACATGACAGGACACGTAGCAATGGGTTTAAGCTTGATAAGTATAGGTTTAGGAAGGAGATTGGGAGGAATTGGTTTACAAATCGTGTGGTAGATGAATGGAATAGGCTCACTAGGCATGTGATAGAAGCCTCCTCTCTGGGTAGTTTTAAGAATAGATTAGATAAATATATGGATGAAGCTGCTAGATGGAACTGACTTTTTTTTATGTACATATGTATATATTTTTCTAAGGAGTGGGAAGATTATATTTTGCGGTTGCATGAATGGACATAATCCTCTGGATGCATTTTATGTATATTGTAGATTAGATCTGACGAACTCCTGTTAAGGGTGACAATGTTGATGACTTTTCTCTGGTAAGAAATCTTTTGTGTGTTGAATGGAACAGGAGCTGCCAAGTGTAGGCCATGAATGGTCTTTTGCAGTCTCCTTCTTTTCTTATGTTCTTATGTCATTTATGGTTGTTTATTGATCTTTTCAGTCGTTGATCAGAGTCTTGTTAATCATTGCGGATCTTTTCTCTTTCTCTCATTATTATATATTCGAGCTTCAAACATTCGTCCCTTATATGGTCTTGACTCACCGTAGCAGCAAATTCGTATCCCATCAATCGAAATCGCTCCTATTTATTATTGGTTATTTTCCACTGCGTACCACTAGTTATCACGTTCAGAGTAATGGATCTATCGAACGGTTCCACTGTTATCTAAAAGAATCTCTCTGCTTCGCTGTCAGGGCAAAAGCGTTGATGAATAAACTGTCGCTGATTAAGTTTAGAACTCATTCATCTTTGAAAGATCTTTTGTTTTCGTTTGAAGAGCTAGCATATGGTGTGCATCGTCATCTGCCCGCTCATATACGTTCTACCTTCTGACCGTCATTCGCCTTCTACTCTGTTTACGACGAACTCTTTCTTGTCATTTCTCTTAGAGCAAAGTTTTCCGTTCGGTGTGACACTAAGTGTGGCAGTCTCCCCTTCTCTATGGGCTGCCTGAAAAGTTGAAGTAGCAACACTGAACTAATCAATCAGCCAGTGTGTAGTTGTTTCTACACACCTTTGCTCTGATTTCAGACTAGCTAACGTGACTTGTTGTTGATGTGACATTGTATTTTTTATTTAGCTAGCAATCCATTTGTTTATTATGATTAGAATTATAACCTGAAATTATCTAAGGTGAGTGTAAGTAGGTTTAAATGGTACTCTCTACTTACACCTATTGTGTATCTTGGGAATAGTTCCTTTAATTAAAAAGGACTATTCGACACTGACGAGAAGGATGCGATTGTTTGATGTGGTTCATTGATGCTTTTCAGTTATTTTTATAAGTGCCAATTTTTTTAGCCTACATATTTCACTATAGGTTCTATCGATAAGTTCAGAACAGATGTGCAAAAAAACACAACTGCACTCAACAAAGGCTTGAGATTGACTGGCTGATTGACCAGTCAACCAACATAGTTTACGAGTTCATCTGCCCTAATAAAGCCGGTAAGCTTTATAATAACTCAAAATATATTGGCATGACAACTACCAACCTTTCGAGACGATCAACCATGCATCTGCAAAGCGGAGTGCCTAAAAATCATATGGAGAGCGCACACAAAATCAACCTAACGAGAGATAAGAGATATTCTAGTTGACAACACCGTAATTAAAAGAAAATAGAGAAATAAAGCTAGGCTAAACATCTTAGAAGCCATCTTGATAAACGAAGAAAAGCCAAGCATGAATAATCAAGCGGTACGCTGTAATCGAACATTAAAGTTGTTTTAAATTCCCAATCACAGGATTTGCTCGTTTCCTTTAACGTAGCGTTAAGCCAGGCGGAATAAATATTCCTAAAAACCGTTTTATTTTCATTTAGTCCGATTTTAATTCCACACATTTCATTGGGAAAGGAGGAAAGAATACATGAAGACGCGCCGAAGATGATCGAATAAGATCGAAAGCTCAGCAATTTAGTTTGTTTTTTACCAAACCCATTCATTTAAAAGAGAGATGAATACAGGACAAGTGATTTACCATATACAAGATGGAATAAAAAAGAGAGTTAGAAGAATAAAAAGTTGCCAAAGGAAATTGATTAAGGCAAAATGTACCATGGTCTCAAAAAAAATTGCGTTCAAGAAAGACTGTTACCCATCTACACTAATATATATATATATATATATATATATATATATATATATATATATATATATATATATATATATATTTATATATATATATATATATATATATATATATATATATATATATATATATATATATATATATATATATTGTAAGGGCGACAAAGTTCGGCGCCCCCATATGAAGTCATTTTCTCGCCTCTGAGCCCTGCACCGTTGGTCGATGCCCCGCACGAGCGCTCGATAGTCATCCCAGAAAAGTGGCGCGCGCATGAGGCTATTACGTCACGCTGGTCACGCCCACCCGTATAAAAGGACGCTTCCTTCTATCGAAGGGAGATAACCCGTTCAAGTCCGTCCTGCGAGGACCCTTGCCTTATCTCCTGCCAGTTTTGACGCTGATCTTCCAACCTGCTGTACGTGTGCTGCTAATCTTGGACGTTTGGCAGTTCTCCATTGGGAAGTGTGAAAACCGTGGGCTCGTTTTGGCCCCCCCATCCCTTAATCTTTTTGTCACGAGACCACCTTCCGCTTTTGGAATTTCATCACTCAAGATTATCCCCGTGGGGTACACAGGTTCCTCTGCCGTACCACCTTTGGAATCCCTCGTCACCGGGATCATCTTCAATTATATTGGTTCCATCATCACCTCCGCCGTCGCCATCCGTGGATTCGTCCTCCGTTGGATTACCATCATCCAAGGTGTCCCTCGACTGCTTCAGTATCAGGTACTTGGGAATAGTTCTTTCATCTTGCGCCCTTATTAAGCCCCCGAGTAAGTATCGAGGCTCCCTTCGCATCGTAGGAAAGGTCGTAAGACGGGGGGGGGGGGTATTCCGCGTGTAACTCGTACCCGAGGAGTGAAGCTTATTATTTCCGGCTTTCTTTATACGAAGATAATTCTTTGTAAGCGTCCTCCCCTTTTATATAAAGACTTGGGTCGTTTGTGGCTGATGTGAGATTGATTTGTTATAAATCTTATTTTTGTTATTTAATAGATATATTTGTTTTTTGTAATCAAGAATTTCCTCTCTTTAAATAATAGGGCTAGAATTTTTCTACTAGTTTCGTTTTTCCCTAGCTGATACTCTAGGACCGACGTTAACTAACAGTAACCTACTTAGTGTAGCCTATTAGCGCGACCTTTTGGCTGCTTCGAAGTGAACTTGGGCTCTTTCTGAATAAATATTCTGGCAAACTTTTTATTTTGTGAAAGTATTATAGTGCCGTGTGAACTGGGTTCCGCATTTGCACTTGCACACACACACACACACACACACACACATATATATATATATATATATATA
Source organism: Ceratothoa steindachneri (assembly GCA_963969495.1). NCBI lineage: Eukaryota > Metazoa > Arthropoda > Malacostraca > Isopoda > Cymothoidae > Ceratothoa > Ceratothoa steindachneri. Next base: position 4,714,694 of record OZ018324.1, read on the forward strand.
TATATATATATATATATATATATATATATATATATATATATATATATATATATATATATATATATATATAAAGCCAATGACAAAAAATAATCCAATCATTTTTCTAAATTCATTTATTCAAAACAACCTTGCGAGCTTGTGCGCTCATCTTCATATATTCCTAGGAACCAGAAGATGAGCACACAAGCTAGAAACTTTGTTTTGAATAAATGGATTTAGAAAGATGATTGGATTATTTTTCGTCATTGGCTTTATATTAAAAATTAATTTGCGTCTCGCCAGCAAATCACCCCATTGCCTAATATATAAAGGGTGTTCCATTAAGACGGATCGAAGTTAGCAGTAAATAAAACAGTGTTATTGGTGAAAATTTATTAATTTCACTATTGGATCATATATTTGATTCATGGCAATTATGTGTGAAAAATAAGATCGCCTAAATGTCCGCTATGGCTTCGGCGGCACACCTCCACTCGATGGTCAAAATTTTTGATGACGTCTCTGCATAGTTGCTCCTCGATCTTACCAATATGCATTATTATCTCATGCTATAGCTGTTGAATTGTCGTTGGCTTGTTAGCATAGACCTTACTTATGAGATGACCCCAAAGGAAGATATATTAAGGCGTCAAGTCACACGATCGTAGTGACCAATTGACCTCGCTGTTTCAAGAGGTGATGCGACCTGGGAACTTCTCATTCAATAAAATAATTTTTGCATTGGCTGTGGGGCGTGTGGCGCCGTCCTCTTGAAACTACAAATCTTCGACATCCATAGAATTCTATTCAAGACATAAAAAGTTGGTTATCATGCAACGGTATCGCTCGCCTGTCACCGTAACAGAATTCCCGGCATCATTTTCGAAGAAATACGGCCCAATGATTCCGCTAGCAAAAAATGCCCACCAAACAGTGAACTTTTGTGGGTGCAGTGGCTTTTCAACAATCTTCCTGGGATTTTCATCAGCCCAAATGAGACAATTCTGCTTATTAACGAATCCACCAAGATGAAAATGGGCTTCATCACTAAAGATGATTTTTGGCGAAAAATCATCATCGGCTTGTGTTTGCTCGTGCACCCAATTAACGAAGGTACGGCGCTTTAAATGGTCAGCAGTCTTCAGTTTTGGGGTCAATTGAATTTTGTAAGCGTGTAGAGATAAATCTTTTGTCAAATTTCGATGTAACGTGCTTGTGGAGAGGTTCAATTCCTGCGCGCGATGACGAATAGGGGTGTCTGGATCTTCGACCACATTCTCGCGCACTGCAACAATGTTTTCAGCTGAACGGCATAAACTAGCACGCAATGGCATTTTGATATCTGCCACCGACCCCGTTTGTTTGAATTTACGAACAATTGTTCCAATTGCACTATCAGGTAGTCGATTGCCCGACTAACCGAAGTGCCCGAAATGAGTTTCTGTTTGAACGTCCATTTTCGTAATATGCTTCGATAACTTTAACAAGTTGTTCGATTGTTAATCTTTCCCTGGCTGAAATTGCCAAAGACTGAAGTTGTTAATTTGAAAGAAAAGGAAAAAAATCATTAGACTCTTAAACTTAACTCACATAATATATATATATATATATATATATATATATATATATATATATATATATATATATATATATATATATATATATATATATATATATATATATATATATATATATATATTTATATATTAATATATATATGAAGGAGTCCAAAGGAAAGAATTCTCCAAACGTTGGCTTTATTTCACTGAAAAAAAACAGAACATAAGAATACAAGAAAATAATAAATATAATAAACACAGCCTCGCATAAGCACACACAAATATAGGCACATGTACATTTCAAAGATACATAATTATTAATGGCAATGTATAAGTGGTAGAATGTTAGTTTCACAAACCTAGGAGTCCACTGAGAAGAGGAACTGAAAGATCTTCACTTTCATACATTATCGTCAGTAATAATTTTATTTCATATTTTCAGGTAATATTTGAACTTCGCTAAATTTACTTTAAACAAAGTAATACTTAATAAAAGAAATAACAAAAGTTAATCCAACAAATTATAACAATTTTCCTCCCTACAAAGAGAAAAAAGCTAAAATACAATGAAATACTAGATCAAGCGTCTAATGCTATTATTTAGAAGGATCTAGCAGTTTTCGATGCAACGGTTGGACAGGTTTTCTAGGTCGATAAGAGCGACGAAGAATAGTTTCAGGGGAAACGTCAAGGGAAGCAGCTGGAGGAGGAACATCATGAGACGTATCGTTTTCAATAGAAGAGTCAACAAGCTTTCTATATTGAGTAGATGGACGAGGGATATTTTCAGGGAGAGCAACATGAGTAGGGACATCATAACATGATAAATTAGGATCTCGTTTAGTTTCAACATTTACAGGAGCATCAAGAAATTGAAAGGGGGATTTTGTATGGTAATTAAGATTAGGAATATATTCTATCTCGTTTAACTCGCTTTCTCCAGCTGGGGTTAAATCATGAATAACCACCGTATCTTCTGGAAATCTGACGTGTGCATATTTAGGATTGGCTTCGATTAGTTTTACTTCACGTAATAACGGATCGTCCTCATTCCGTACATGTCATTTTAACAGGACTTTACCAGGTAAAGCAAGCCAGCTATGTATGTTCATTCCCGTTGTGGTCTTTCGAGAAAATGAAAAAACCTGTTCGTGAGGAGTTACGTTTGTTGAAGTACATAACAATGAACGCAAGGAATGAAGAGCATCCGGAAGGACGTGTTCCCAATAATTAATGCTCAGGTTTATAGACTCAACACCGAAGTAACAGTTTTCCATACAATTCCTACATAGGGCTCGCATTGTCCATTCCCAGTAGGATGGTAAGGTATTGATCTGTAGTGATCGAACTACGCAATAGGTAGACCTCTTGCACCAAAATTGCTGGATTCAATAGGCCCAAAAGATACCTCCACAAAATGGACGCGAATTGGTCCTATTAAATCAAAGCATTCCTTATAAAATATATAGAATGTAAAGATTCAATATTGTATGAGAAATAGGATGGGATTGGTAAATGTACAAATATGTAAGCAAGTAAGCGTGAGACACAGAGAGGAGCAAAGGAAAATGATTGAACACATGCATTTTATAAAGCTGCCCAAGTTGTGTCTCGAGATAGAATTATCAAAGACGGATATTTAAGGAGGAGACCGAGTAAACCAAAGCCAGGCGTAGAGGCAACGAGTTGCAACTTCGCCTCACTATGAATTTCGAAGTCGCAAACGTTTTTAAAAAGTCGGACTAAGCAAAGTCGCACCGCCAATTTTCCGAGACTTTGGACAGGAACAAAGACGACTTTTTTTTAAAAGAAATTGCCGCGACTGTTTTAAGACAGTTTTAAAGCCCAAAAGGACAACTTTATTTTTATCTGATTTTTAACGTTCCTTATACGATAAATTAAATTATTCACAGTATATGGCACTGACGTTACATGAAACGACCTAAACGTACCAAAAAAAGTTTAGCACTTTGAATACTATTATAAATTAGTAAAATTACATACACTTTTCTGGTGTGAACCAAGTTTTAAACCTGCCTTGTCAGTTAAAAACGTTCGAGAACGCGTTATGCCTTGTGGCGTTCATCGTGCGAATTAATATCGTTTTCTCATATTTTAATATGTGTTTATACTTTTCTTGTGGCTAAGACGCAAAAAATGCTGTGAAGTGTAAGAAGTAATTAAAATCTAACAGCATTATACCTTTAACATACCTAAAATTAAACAATATAAGTAATAATTGGACCATCGTACGTAGACTAGGCCTTGATTCTAAATTTAAAGATCATATTGATATAGCCTATTAAACTCACAGGGTTTTATCTTTCTGTAAATCCATTAAGCCACCCTCTGAGCTAAGAAAATCTCGATTGTTTAGTAACTTAAACCGGTAAAATTTGAGTGATATCTTTCGCCGATCTGAATCTCTTTTCCGACGCCACCCTGCGAGTGGTTCTAGTATGGGTGTTTTTCATTAACTTTCTTCCTGTGGCTTTTATTGTAGCTTAATTTATTATTAGATACTGAAAGTTCTTGTAAAGTTTTTGTTCTTTTACAGATTGGAAAAACTGAGACATAGACATGGATAAGTTTGTGACAAAGAGCAGGGAGAGGAGTTTTTCTGGAGATAGTGCAGCCAATAGTAGCTTCAAGAGCAGCACCTGTGTTTTTATGTCTTATAAATGCATGTTTCTATTATACCGCTAAAGTTTACTTTGTAATTTAGCAGAGTCGCACCAAAGCCGGCGGCAAAGTGGCACCTAAAAAATAAAAATCGCGCCCAGCTATGGTGTAAACACAGCTGTTGAGCGTAAGAGATGGCGCGGCGACAATCGTATCAACTTATACAAATAAGAGTTTATTATGTAAATGTACATACCGTGCACAGGCTTCCTAGCCCCGCCCAGAGGGTAGAGAAATACCATAACGGAGATAGGTCATCCCAGGGTCATTTCCAGGCCACGCGCTCTCTGCATTAGGAGCGCACATATAAATAAGAAAAGGCAGAGGAAGACAAGAATAGTAACCAATTCATTCGCATTCACGTTCCCTCTTAAATCCACTAAGTCTTGTCTCGCCATTAACTCGTACTCACGTTGATAATATATAGACTACTAGTCTCCCGCCTAGTACGCTCCGTGTCGCGCCGCTTGCATCATAATATTCCGTTATTAGAATAAAGAGTTTATTTTGGTATGTCTATCTTTGCCTTAAACCTTTGATAAGCCCAGCCAAGTAGAAGAACACCGTAAGATCATTTGTCCTTGGAGTCAGATAAATAATTCGCTGTAACGTTATCCTTCACCTATAAACTGGAACTAGTCGCTCTCTCATAAGGTGGTGGCTTACGGAAACATCTTATATTCACATACCATTGATTCACCGTCGTCAAGACCTATATAACTGATAACCTTGTCGTCTACTATAACATTTACCGAACACCACATAACAGGCGATCCCCATATAGAACGACTCGTTAGAATCCCTTTACCGGGCAAAAAAAAATTATTTTAGTTCAGCAGACATGAAAGAAATACCCAGTGGTGGGCAGTCCGTCAGTACTGATGGCGGAAGGTCTGTCAGTCCGTCACTGGCGGACTCCCGTTTCGCTGGCGGACTGACGACTGACGGAAACTTTGAAACACTGACGGGATAAGCGCTGACGGAAGCGATTTTCCTCCGTCACTCGAACCGTCACTAACCCGAAAATCAAAGACGACCTTCAGCAAATAATGTTTCTGTCAGTCGCCAGCGAAACGGGAGTCCGTCAGTGACGGACTGACGGAACTTCAGTCATCGGTACTGACGGACTGCCCACCACTGAAAGTACTTCAATCCGAATTCACGTACCGTGGTAACCCGAAAAGAGAAAACAACGTAGTAGGACACTTTATAATAGTTAATGAAGAAATATACTTACAAGCAACAACAAAGGGAAAACGCGAGTATTCGTCTACCAGAATTAATAAATACTTATCGGGATAAAAAGATGGTAGTGACCATTTAAAGTCCAGCTAATTTGATCAAAGGGGCGCATTGCAAGGATAAGCTCTTGCCTCTCAGGGCAATAATATCGAGGTTTAACCTTTGACACGTTTTTCACCCTGACACCACTCGCTTAACGTTATGGACAGGCAAGTTTCGTACTCCAATAAAATGATGAAATTGTGTCATCGCTGAATGGAATATAGCCTTATGAAGCTCAACAAGATCATTGTGGGTCATGCTTGAGCAGAAAGTGCGCGATAGGGCGCCAACAGCTCTGTTGAGCGAACCAGGACGATGCATAACTTCGTAGCAAAAGGGCATCAATTCTAAACGCCATCTAGCAATCTTTTCGTTCTTTATTTTACTCTTATGACGTGAATCAAACATATAAGATACATATTTTTGATCTGTAATTAAAGAAAACTTACGACCGAGAAGAAAATAACCTACCTTTTGATCGCCTTAACAATAGCATAGTCCTCTTTTTCGACAGAGCAGTGATTTATCTAGGAAGAATTTAAGGATTTCGAAAAAAAAGGCAACGGGTCGTCTCGTCCATTCTGGTTCAGAGGGGCCACAATGGCGCTACTTGAGGCATCAATTTCCAGTGTGAATGGTAATTTTTTTATCTATTTTGCCCTAACAGCGGTAATAATAGCTGCTATTAATTCCTCGATCGCATTTCTAGCTTCTTCAGAAAGTGGAACTGGCAATGAATGCCGGACGAATTCGCTTAGAAAATCTTGGAACCCACCGTGAATAGTATGCAAGCCATCCGACTAATCGAGATAATGATTATTAGCTGGTTGGTACGGGCATATCCTTGAGAGTAGCAAGGCGTGAAAGATCTGGGCGAAGTTCATTTTGACAAACCTGATAACTTAGAATACATATAGCACTAGTTGAAAAGGTGCATTTGTTTTTATTTAAGGTCATTTTATGTTTCCCAGCAGTTTCGAGAAACTTTGTTTTATAATGTTCCGCTTGTGTGCGGCCGCAAATAGTAACATTGTTTTGGTAAGCATACGTGTCCTCAAATTATTTTTACGAAGGAAATCGTCCATAATTCTCTGGAAGCAGGCAACACTGCTGGTTAGACTAAAACTTAAGCGTTTAAATTGAAAAAGCCTCCCATCCGCCTCAAAAGCAGTGTAACTTTTATCCTCAGGTTGAAGAGAAACACAATGATAAGCACTACTTAGGTCGATGGTGCTAAATATCTTATAGGTCGATATCTTATTAACCAATTCTTCAACATTGGGTAATGGATACGCATCCAAGTAAGTAAATTTGTTAATCGTCTGAGAATAGTCAATTACTAACCTTTTCCTTGATTGATTCGGCACAACAGGAACTTGAGCATGACAGGGAGAGGTGCTCGGTTCGATGATGTTTTCCTTGAGCATGCGTTCTACTTCAGAACGAATAAATCCAGAGTCAGACGTTTTAAATTTGCGTGACTTCGTAATGACTGGTCTGCAATCAGATGATAGGTTAGTGAAAAGTCTTGGAGGATCCGTAATCATAGAAGCTAGAGAGCACACTTCGAGGTTAAATTGAGGACCTTCAAAGTTTAGCTTAAAGGAGGAATGTTTAATTAGGAAAGGGATTTCTAAAATAATATCAGAGCAAATTTCGGGTAAAACGAGCAAACGTACGGTACGGTACTCACGGCTTCCGACTTTTATGCAACCTCACAACATTCCTTGATAGGATATGTTAAATTTGTAGAGGCCATAGATATAGTGCCTTGAGAAGGTTTAAGATGGAAATTAAAGGAGTTCGCAATATCTTTTGAAATGAAGTTCTCGGAACTGTCAAGGTCTAGAGGAGCCGTGAGAGCACAGCCTTCACTTCCAATTCTAGAGATGACATTTTCAAAATTGATGGCGCACTATCGAGAACGGGATTAAAGGTTAATGCTGAGACTTCACTCTTAGAAGACTTGCATACGTTCGAAAAAGTCCTCTCTTCTTGCATTTAAAGCAAGTAACATCACTTGCCGGACAGAGAGCACGGATCTAGTGCGATGAATTTTTGCAATAATAACATTTTTTATGTCTTCGAAACGAAGGAGCTGCAGCACAATTCCAACCCTCAGGATTAGAATTAGAACAGTTGACTTCAGCACCAGTTCATGCGATTCTACTGGAGTTACACGACCAGAAGGAAATTATGCATAGGCCTCGAAATCCCTTGTGGCAATCTCTAACGCTCTCGCTTGATCGACAGCTGAAGATAATGTGAGAGTTTTGTTTTCTATAAGTCTCGTTCGGATTTTTAATGATGAAAGCCCAGTAATAAATGCATCTCGAATAGACTCGTTTCTATTCGTTTCGGCATTCGCAGCCTTGAAATTGCAATCCAAACTAAGTGGCTGAAGAGCACGTACATATTCATGAATCGTTACACGATCTGATTGTCTACGAGTCGCGAGCTTGTGTTGCGCCATGATTTCATTGTAGGTTGAATGAAAGCTCTTTTGAGAGCAGCAAGAGCATCGTCGAGAGTAGTACATTCGAAAATTATATCGTAATTTTCAGGAGAAACTGAATTGCCTAGAAGCCCTAAATACAAATCGCTTGTACCTTCAATTGACGCTTTGTACTATGGGGGTGGGCTTAGCTTTCTCGTTTCTGTTATTGTAATGTTGCCACCCCCTGTAAGCTGGGCTTGCCTCTTGAGTTGTAATCCTTCGTACCAATAGGGGGTTTGGTTGCCCGGTTAATAGTAACGTTGCCACTCCAAGGGGTGAGCTTGGTAGGATAGGGATAACGCTTGCCACCGGCGATAGTAACAAGGTATTTGAATGGGAAACAGAAATAACCCTTTAGGTAGCCTTGTACTTGATCCGAGAAGAGGGTACCAGCTGGGATGAATAAAAGAATCTGTTTATAGTGGGGAAACGAGTCTCCGTCTATTTATTTTACCTTGCACCGAATAAGAAATACTCCGAATACAATTCCAAGATTCGATTTTATAACAAAGTAATGCGGGAAAATGGTAGAGCGACCGGACCATTATAATGATCGACTTATTGAATTAATGAATGTGTGACAATTAAAGTACTAATAATAAATGACCTTTTTAACCTCTCTGCACCCATTTATAAAGGGAGAGTAATGTCCATCGAGTAAGTCTTACGCCCCGAACAACAAATGACGTTGGCGCAGGTGATTGGCTGCTCATTCCCTTAGCTCACCTCCTGATTAGCTTAAATTAATCCTTTATTTAATTTTGATTGGATGGCGGCTAAACTGCCGTACCTCGTTATTGGTCAATATTTCTAGAAGGCGGAGCTTTATCATAAGCCATACATATATTTGTATAATTTCTGTCTATCTTTGTTACAGAATGGTGAAATGCTTTATCACACGCCCTTTTATTACCTCCAGACATTCTCAGTTTCCCAATGTTTCTTCTCTGGCGCCCGTCTGATTTGAGCCCAGATACAGAAACTATCACTTTATTACAGTGAGAAAATCGAGCCTTTACCTCGACATTCCAGACTCTCTTTCTCTCCCAGCCATCGGGTTCCGTTGTGTAGGGTATCTACATGTACACCGTTTAGGTGAATACATGTGTGTCCTACAATACCTCCAGAAGAGCAGTGTTTAAATACACGTGCAGCGTCTGGTGCAGTTGGAAGAACATCCAAAGGATCAGGACCAAGACCACATTCCATTTTTCTTAGTGAAAAAAATTGACGGAGCCCAAAGGAAAGAATTCATCAAACGTTGGATTTAATTATTGAAATAAACACAGAACATAAGAATACAAGAAAATAATACATATAACAAACACAGTCTCGCATAAGCACACACAAATATAGGCACATGTACATTTCAAAAACAGATAATTATTAAGGGCAATGTATAAGTGGCATAATGTTGGTTTCACAAACTTAGGAATCCAGTTAGTAGAGGAACTGAAAGATCTTCACTTTCATACATTATCGTCAATTTACTTTCAACAAAGTAATACCTAATAAAAGAAAGAAAAACAGGTTAATCCAAAACAAGTAATAACAATATACATTGGGAGATAAGAATGTGTGTGTGTGTGTGTGCGCGTGTGTGTCACTTAACGACATATCTATTAATTCTTTATCAGAAAGATTTGGACAGTTACAAAGTTTCATTAACACATTGGGATTTTTAAAGGACCTAAAAGATCAACCAGATAAAAATAAATTCAAAGTATCATGACAAGGTTTTGAGAATAGATTAGGTACAAATAAAATAGTAATGTTAATGGATGTGATCTCTTGACTGAACTAGATATAGCCAAATATTTATTTCCTGATGATGTAAAGCTTCTAGTAGAAGCCGCAAGGTTCATAAATACTAATAAGTTATAGGATGTTATGCCAAATTTGTGGGTTTCATTATGAATATTCCTTACAATACCTATCACTGTGGCCGCTGGCGATAGAAGGTTAGTTAACTAAAGTTTATAAAACATACTTACGGTCATTCATGTCTCATGACAGAATTAATACTTTGCCAAGTTCCTCTATATAAAATGATCTTTCAAAAGATATAAATATAGAAAGTGCAATGAAGAGATTTGCTGATCTAAAGGATAAGAAAAAATGTTTCAGGTATGCTAATTGTTAATACTCTCCAAAATCAAGGTTGAGAAAAAAATATTATTGTTCATTGTTTGTTAAAAAACAACCTAGGTAATAAACTCATTTCTATTATTTTGTATTTTTAGTTTTTTCCTTGTGAAAAAAATGAAATTATACTTAAAAAGGGCGCCGAACAGCTGCTTGCCCAGGGTGCCAGCAACTATTGGGACAGCCATAGCAGTCCACGCAAACAAAATATGATAAATTAGAGGTTCAATGGAGTATTTTAGTAGACCACAGAGCACTTTCACTTCATATGTTTTTTTTTTATAAGACACTACGTGGTTTTACGCGAATTGAGATTTTTACACCAAGCATTCAGGATAAACATTCGAGAATACTCTGGACAAATGTGACGTCACTTTCGGTGTGGTAATTCTTCGATCGCCATTGGTCGATTTGATTTAAAATTCGTAAGTGGTAATTTAGAAATAATTTGTCGCAAAAGACATTTACATTTGATAAAACCTACGTTATAGTTGTGTTGCTAAGATATGCAAATTGAGATATATTAATTCTAAAACAGATTATTTACATGCGTCAAAATCGTATTATTACATATATTTGGTAAATAAATAAGGTAACAGTTTTTGTAGTTAATTCCTTTCTCTTTGGCATTGAAGGTTCCGTTAAAAAGTTTTAAATCGCAAAATTCTAACGAAAATTTATCCTTGTGAATTGGCCAAGGTCAGAGATTCAATTAATGGATAAACTATAAGTTACTTCCACAGGAAATGTTTTGGGAACAAATACAACCTGCTGAAGGTGAATTAATGAATAAACTTCATATAAATCAGTTCCATCAATGCTTAATAGAATAAGGCTTTTTTATTATGGCAAAAGGTTCTCATACAATATATTGATTTTCTTTGTAGGTCAAACTAATTTCTGGCCGTTGTTATAAGTTGGAACTTTAGTCGGAGAGTAACTACCAGAGTTTCAGGTTAATATTGATCTTGTCTTTATGTTATATTTTGTGTTAGTTGGTGTTCGGCGTTCAAACTGTTGTTAGTTTGTGTTACTGGTAAGCTTATTGTTCTTGTTTTACTTTCTATATATTCGTTGTCATCAAGCTCTGTAACCGTTTCTAGTATGAATATTTTGGTTGCATTTACTTTTTTCGGTCGTCTTGTTAATTTGTTCCTTATTTACTTTGGAAGTCATTTTCTTAGTTTTGCTATTTATCGGTGAGTATTAATTCGGTTTCCATCAAAATCGGAATTTTAGCCGTGTTCTAATCGGAATTTGTATTTAACTTCTCTGCGTAAATATATCTTCCTCTCTGTCCATTGCCGCCATACTGCTTGGCAACAGTCTATGTGGTCCCCAGCCAGCCCTTTGCGATATTTGATTGTCTAGTTCTTCGTCAATTTCATCTCTCGTCTTTTCATTGACTGCTTTCGCTCGTTTCTTTATTACCTTGTTTAAGGGTTCAATGCATTCTTCTCTATCCAGGTCTTCCATTCTGCTTCTTGCTATCCTTCTCGTGTTTTTTTATGAAATACATTGCTTTGTTTTAGATTCTCTGCAATTTTATGAGGTTGGCTCTTGACAGAGTGCACGTCGCAATTGTCGGAATGATTCGTCTGGGCTGGATTATTGATTTGTAGATTTTCTTCTTGTTCTGTTGACTCATTAATCTTAGCCTATATATTAATTTTAGTCCATTTTTCGTTTTCTGTTCTGTCGGTTACGTGTTTCCTGTAACCAGATTTAGTTGTGGTTAGACCCAGCACTTTACATTCATTGCTCTATCTGTATCTTTCGTCGTTTACGTATATGTCTGATATCTTTTTCTTGTAGATTGGAATACTTTTGAATATCTCTCGGCTCGTGCTAATTTTCTATTTCTGCTCATATTGGTTTATCCTTCTTATTTCTTGTTCCGTTGTTCTCGCATGGAATTGGCCGTGCCTGTACGATGACACACTCACTTGTGTTAGGTCATCTGCAAACTGTATGTTCATACATCCTTCAGTTACTGGAGGTGGGATGTCTGTTCTGTAGATAGCGTATAATACTCGACTCAAACACCTGCTCTTGGGAACACATGTTTCAAGCTTAAAAAGCCCCCATGGTATTTGTCAGTTCTATATACGCCTATCTATCCATGACATAGTCGCACAAATTTCTCTCATTTTTATTGTTTAATCCTAATTGTATTATTTTGTACTTGATGTCCCTCTACCAAACTTTGTTGAAAGCTTTATACACGTCTGGCACGAATTGGCACTCATTATAGAGGTTGTTTTCCTCGAAGTGATGATCGAGTCTGCCTTTTAAGATCTTTTCATATACTTTCGCGATGAAACCTAGTAGCGAAATAGGTCGGTATTTTTCTACCCCAAAAAAGTGATTTTCCAGCCTTTGGTATGAAAATTATTTTCGTCACTTTCAGGTTGTCGAGGAACTAGCTTGTATTCAGTCACCCATTGAAAACTTTCTTTAATCCTTCCAAAATGTTAATAGTTGCTTCAACGTAGTTTTCCCTCGTGAGTCCTGATGTCCGTGGTGCTTTCTTTTTAAAGTTGCTTATTGTTCTTATAAGTTCTTCGATCGTTAGGATTGCACCAATTCCTTCGTTGGTGTTCCGATTAATGGATCAAAGTGGTAGGGGTGGCTTATTTCTATTATTTAATTAAGTTCTTCTATTATCTCATTTTCAAAGTAAATGTGGAAGTTAGCATTTTCTTCTTCAGTGATATTAAAAACATTCTTCGAGTGCTCTCTAAATACTCTTTCAAAGTCGACTTCGTCTTCCAGTTGGTTTCCTCTCTCATCCTTAATTCTAATCTTTTCCTTTGCTAGTTTATCTTTCATTTCCTTCTGTTTACTCATTTTCAAAACTCTTTTGACAATCCATCTTCATCTATTTTATGGATTAGTCTCTTCCATTGTTCCTTTTGATTTTAAATTATTAATACTATTAGCTCTCTTTTCTTCCTTCTTTGTTCGTTTTACAGTTCTCTCTTTGGTCCTTCTCTACCTGTCTGCACTGAAGTCACTCTTATTTCTATGTTCCTATTTACCATTTCAGATGTCTATCTAAAGTTCTGAATGGTTCTATAGGTTATTTTGGTGATTGCCTATTTGTCTGCGTTTATCAATGTCCCTCTAATTTTCCAGACTTATTCGTCAATTTCTTCTAGTATGGCTTCTTTGAGTGTTTTTGGTTTGTAATCTTTTAGGATTTTGTTTATATTTTGTCCAGTCTGCCTGATCAGAGGCGTCCATTCCTTCGATGTTTTTTGTATGGGTAGCCGTTTACTATTCGCAGACTTACTATGTGGTCTCTAATTGTAATGTCCACAGGTTCTAAGTGGCAATTGAATTGGGGGTTAAAGTGCGACAGACAGATGTCTGAGTTTGAACCTACATTGTCGTTGATGAAGGTTGGGAATTGCGGCTACAATCTTTGAAGCATTCTCTTATTTTTATCATCGTCTTCAGATGCCTGTCTGCGCCGTTTGTGTTTGTATAACCATTTTTTGTGCAGTGGGCGTTTGTGTCTCCCATAACAATGAATGGATTTCTATTATTAAATAATTTTGTGAAGTTGGCAATCGGGAGGCAGTCCCTCCTCGGAGGTTGATATCCCGTTTCTATGATAAGACTGTGTCTGTATGATTGTATATGTACGTAGAGTGTTATGATGCGCCTAGTGCAGTAGCATGTTTTGGCGTTAAGTGCTTGTTTTGCTTGCCGTCTCGCTTACAGTCTACTGCCGCTGGCTATCCCTTGAGGTGAAAAGGGAAGCCGAGTGAGTAAGACTTCCCCTGCCAGTACACAGTCTCCCCAACACCAAGAATTCTGCTGGGTCTCCTCGCGGCCCACACATGGTAACTGGATGCCCTGCGGCACCTGGCTGAACCAGCAGGAAATCTCGGAACAGCAATTGGCCTCAGAGTTACGGTGTGCAGGCCCATCGGCATGTGGAGATGCGCAGCCACCTACCAACCCCTGCACCGAACCCCACTGCCTGGTGGGTTAATCTAGCAAGAAAGAAGGCTACGGGAACAGACCCTGAGAGAAAAGTGCTGTAGAGGGCACGCCTAGACGGGCCCCAACAGACTGAGATACCGGCAGCCCATGCAATGGTGTACAGTCATTGATCGTCCTGGGCCTCCCATTGTCATCAGCTACCCCTGTCCAGCCCCCAAAGTGTGCTGCAATAATTACGCGCCCCCTGGGGTACCCTAAGCTCCTCTTGGGGCTGGCTTTCTTTCTCTTTCTATCCCACCATTTTTTCCTGACCTGTGTAAAGCCCAACAGCGATGGGGTGATGGGTGACGGGAGTAGGAACTGGATGGTTCTGGGTGCTCTTAGCCTGGCCCCTGCATGTCAGCAGCACAGGGCTATTATGGTCGCTGGTGGTTGGAATTAGAGTGGCAGCCACTATCGACATACCCTATGTGCCTGAGAAGACCTATTTAGGATCCCCGCTGCTCATCCCGGAACGGGAAAGGACCTAGAAAAGGTTGTTTAAACATCGTCTGCTACACTCTTCTCTCGGGTGGATAGCTGATCCTACTCGGACATCCCATATATCGGTCGTAATGTTATAATTTAGCTTTGCGTTAGGTTCATAACTAACCTGTGTTTCTTTCTTTATTAGGTTCAAATATTAAATAAAAGTATGAAATCGATTTATTGCTATATGACTGACAATAATGTATGGAAATGAAGATCTTACTGTTCCTGTAATAACTGGACTCCTAGGTTTGTGAAACCAACATTGTGCCACTTACACATATTGAGATTAATAATTATTTGTTTGTAAACGGTACTCGTATATGTGCCTATATTTATGTCTGTGCATATGTGAGAGGGTATTCATTATATGCATTATGTGTGCCTCTTTGTGCGCGCGCTAATGCGAGAATTTATTTATTATATATATCATTTTATTTGCATACTTATGTTCTGTAATTGTATATTTCAGTGATATTACTTCACGTAATATCAAGAAAAACAATTGCCTCTTAAACTAGCCACTTGGAATGTCTGAACCCTGCTAGACTCAGACGAATCGGACAGACCACAGAGAAGAACAGCATTTGTTGCATCTAAACTTAAAAGGTATAACATTGGCATAGCAGCACTCAGTGAGACACGTGTGTTAGATGAAGGATCTGTATGTGAAATAGATGGAGGATACACATTTTTTTCTGGAATGGGTACCCTCAGGAAGGTTAGCACTTGCATGGAGTTGGATTCGCCATAAGAATTTTTTTTTTCAAACACTAACAAAATGCCTGATTGGAATATATCAGACTAATTGTGTTCAGAGTTACGCTTACCAATAAACTTACGCCAGCATTATAAGTGTATATGCACCAATCCTAAATGCACCTAAAGAAGACAAGGGCCGTTTAACTCTCCTCTAGATTAAACCTTAAGCAAAATTAACAAGAAAGATAAAATAATACTGTTCGTTGACTTCAATGCAAGAGTTGGCAAAGACAGTAATGCATGAGGCAATGCCATTGGACGTCAAGGAGTGGGCGAGATGAATGACGATGTACTCAAGTTGCTGACATTCTGTGCTACACATCAGCTAACCATCACTAACACTATATTCCAACAAACGGAAAAATAAAAGACTTTTTGGACGCACCCACGCTCGAAACTTTGGCATCTCATTGATTATATTATAGTTAAAAGCAAAGATCTTCAAGATTTCCTTCACAAGCAAGCAATGAGGGGGGAATTCTGCTGGACAGATCATAGGCTAATTATATCTACTATAATCCGCCCTCCTATACATCTACAAAAATCAAATAAAAATATATTTAACAGTATAGTGTATGGTTATCAATTTGATTTATCTTCGTTTAATAAATCAGCCTAGATAGCGTTTCGAAAACCATAACCATAATATTTGTTTGATCGAAGATGTCTGCCGTTAGCTTTAGGCCTAACGGCGACAGCGAAATAAATTTTGCAATAATGACTTGGGCTTTAAGAAAGACAATTACACAAATATAAATATATTCATAAAAATCAACGAATGTACATGAGATAAGTAGGTTAGGTATACAATATAAGATATTTTAACATATGATATACAGTAAAAAGATGCGAAGAGAATTGAAGTATGTGAAATTAATATGGTGGAATAAAATGTTGAATATATAGTAAATAATAGAGAGTATCTTTGATATAATGCAGTAATTTGGAGTATCTATAATGGACTGAATTGGGGCTGCAATGAGAAGTAAATATAATTAGGACTTACTCTCGTATGGTCGTTTGCAACGAATGTGAGAGTGAATGGAATTAACTAAGTAAATGAATAATTGTAGAAGGAATGGTTCCCGACCTTTATACGAAGAAAGCAGCGAGTCGAGTGGGCAGTGAGCGTGCTCTTTTGATCGAACTGGGAACGTGTGTTTGTTTGTTTGTGTGTGAAATTTAAAAGATGTTGTTTGGAACAGTATACGTTAATTGAATTGACAAGAAAATAAATGAATTAATTAATTATTAAGTTTAACATAAAATGATTTAACTTACAAAAGTTGATGTAAATTAATTGAAAGATTAAATTGACAAAGTTAGAGTAAGATAAATGAATGATTAAATTAACAAGATAATATCATCGAAGTGATATTCCGGCGTTATTGGGAAAAAATCTTCAGCATATCGGAAGAAGAAAACGAAGATTTTGATATAGAGTTCGAAAATAACATCGTAGACGAGCTTAACACGGTAATACATCGAACGCATCCTCATCACCAGGTGGATAGACTGCGTGACGGAGACTCCGAGATCACAGAAGAAGAGATCCTTGGCGCACTCCGCTCATTCCGACAGAAAGCCCCAGGCCAATCGGGGCTTACGAAGCTTAACTTCGAAAAGGCACCAGCCAACGTCATCGAAGGAATGAGACGAATTTTTAACGCATGTCTGAATACAGGGTACTTTCCAGATGCTTACAAAACGGCAAAAATGATTTTTTTGCCCAAGCATGGAAAGGACCCTGCGTTGAGAGAGAGCTACCGCCCAATTTCACTCCTGGAATTTGGCGGGAAACTCTTTGAGAAGATCCTCAACGGAAGACTGGTGTCTCACCTGGAAGAAAACTCCCTCTCCACCCCTTGCCAATTCGGGTTTAGAAAGAAGCGAAGTACGGAAATGGCAATTAATGTCATAACGGAAAAGCTTTCCCAAGCCAAACGGGACAGGAGTTATGTGGATATCGTTTGTCGGGATGTGTCAAAGGCGTTTGATAAGGTGTGGCAGCGGGGCATGCAGTATAAGATCTTAAGGCTGGGTCTAAGTGAAAACTTAGAAAGAACTCTCTGTGACTATGTCATGGAGAGAGCGGCGTATGTCAGTCTAGGGTGCACGGACGGACCAAAGTTTCCGCTCACTGCGGGCCTCCCGCAGGGGGGGTGTCTGTCCCCCACCCTTTACTCGATATACACCGCGGACGTCCCAGACCCTGTGTACCCCAATTCCCTCAATATTCAATACGCCGATGATTTCAACCAGATAATCGTATCTCCATGGAGGCATGCGCCGTGGCAAGCTCGCATGACAGCGATGGAAATCGCGAACCTGAACAACTACGAGGCTCAGTGGAAAATAAGAACAAACCAGGAGAAATTCAAGGTGGTCCCCATCGGACGCACCTCAAGGGCAGACGTGCGTGTGGGGGATACGCGATACCCCTACACCAACGAATGCAATGTACTCGGTATGAAAATCACCTCTACCGGGTACAAAAAGCACGTCGAAGAAAGAATTTCTCGAGCCTCGTCCGCTGTCAGAACTCTATACCGCTTCAGAAATCTACGTGAAAGCAACAAGAAGAAGATCTACAATGCCCTTGTAAGATCTACGTTGCTTTACCCCGCCTCCACCCTCTCATGTGTCTCAAAAACACAAAAGAGGCGTCTTCAAGTAGTGCAAAATAAATGCATGTACCTAATAACGGGTACACGCAGGCATGAAAGAAGACGGCAAGAAGACCTGCACAGAGAGGCGGGAATAATTCCCATTAACAAAGTCATAGAAGAACGGACTCGGAAAATGCAGGATCTGGTTAATCGTGAACTGAGTGATGAAATCACCCAGATGATTAACCAGAACAGAAGAGCTGAATGTCCCCCCAGATTCCCCAGCTCCGCCAACCGAGTGGCTGGCGGAGACGAAGTGCCGTTCTATGCGTAAAATGAGAAAGAAGAAACCTGTGATACAAGATCAATCACAAAAACATTGAAAAAAACTCGAAACCCTACTATGACAAGAAACCGATGAAGACAACCCTACCTAAAATTGAAGAACCCAACGTTTACGACGAGAACTTCGAAAGAAGTAATCTACCAAGAAGAAAGAAGAAACAATATTACTAATAAAATACACACACAATAAAACAATACAAATGCACGCACTTAAATATATTAAAAACATATACAAAACAGGCAATGCATAACACAAACCAAAAAACTAAAGTTGCTAAGACAAATGGCTTAAACGCCATAATAGTTATAATTTTATAATTTTATAACTTTATAATTATTACAAAAAACCCAAAACAACAAAAATGAACTCACACAAGCAAGAAAATAAATAAAAGTGATAAGTCTGATCACCAGACCCTAGGCATCTCTTTGCACCTCTTCCACACTTCTTTCTCTCTTCTCCACTTGTCTATTTTCTCTGTCATCCCCCCCACACCCTATCGTCTCCCCTCACATGCACCCGCACTTACACTAATGGTAATGGTAATGGATTGCATGAATTATTTATTGACAAAAGAATCGAATTTTATACATAATAAATGATGATATATATATATATATATATATATATATATATATATATATATATATATATATATATTTAAGTTTCCCATGAGGTTTTTATTATAGGAATGCCCAGAGGCATTGCTATAACAGCAACAATCTTAAAAGGGAGAACTTAAGAAATAATTTCCGTAATGTCATAGCTGTAGCACTGACTGAGAATAAACCTTTAATTGATATGATAATCCCATTACAAAACAGTTGAGATGCATTTAGTGCTACGGTCTTAGAAGTAGCAGAAAAGTCCCTTGAGATCTAAACCAAAATGCACACAGATTGGTTTAATGAGAATACTGAAGCCATCCTTTCTCTACTTGATAGTATGCATAAAGCTCACAATGCCTCTCTAAAACACTTAAACTCTCAAACCCTGGAAACGCATTGGCAGAACACACGGAGTGAAGTGCAAAGAACATTGAAGAATCTACAGAATAACTGGCTGGCAAAAAGGGGACAAGAAATTCAGGCATATGTAGATTCTCGTGATATGTACCAGTTCTATAATGCTGTGAAAAGATTTTATGGTCCTCAAAATTGTTCATTTACTCTAGTGAAAACAGCTGATTGGACTACATTACTTAGAGAATAAAGTCAAATAATCCAAAGATGGAGCGAACACTTTCAAGACCTACTAAATCAAGCAAACCCAAACGATAATACTGCCCCACTTGAATTAGATGAGCGTCCATTAACACATGAGATTGATCTTCCTCCTACCTTCAATGAATTGCTCTGGGCAATTAAGTTACTCAAAAATAACAAATCCTCAGGCCCTGACAACATGCCCGAAGAGATTTTAAAGGAGTGGGATTATACCTGCTTAACCATAACTCTACAATTTCATCCTGGAAGCCTGGAACAAGGAGCAAGCGCCCCAACAGTGGAAGGATGCTAACGTCATAGCAATATATAAACACAAGGGAAGCAAAAACATTTATGGCATCAGCAGAGGTATATCACTACTTTCTGTTGCTGTGAAAGTTCTTTCTGAAATTATGTTGCAGACTAACATTCTTGATCACAGAAGATCTATTCCCGTAGTCGCAATGTGGCTTTCGCAAGGATCGAGGTACATGAGTTTAATAGCCTGGCAACTGCAAGGAAAGTCTAGAGAGCAAAACAAAGATCTGTTTATGGGTTTCATTGACCTCACGAAGGTCTTTAACACTGTAAACAGGGAAACTCTATGGGAGGTTAAACGTATTTCGGGCTGCCCACCAAAATTCATAAAAATGGTAAGACAGTTCCACCACAATATGTATGCCAACGTGGCAATGGGTAGTCTAGAATCAACCCGTTTTGCTGTTAACTCCGGGGTAAAACAAGAGTGTGTGATAGCCACAGTATTATTCAACATGTACCTAGTATGCCTCACCACACTACTTCACCGTACTGTCGTTGAAAGACGAGGAATAACCGTCAATTTTAGATTGGATGGCAGCTTTTTGAACATTAGAAAATTTCAGGCAAGAACCAAGCTTTCAATAGACCACATTCAGGACCTACATATGCAGACGACTGTGCTCTGCTAACTAACCAGAGGTCCTGCAATATGCCTTAACAACTGCTACGTATAAAGGGTGTTCCATTAAGACGGATCGAAGTTAGCAGTAAATAAAACAGTGTTATTGGTGAAAATTTATTAATTTCACTATTGGATCATTTTATTTAAGTCATGGCAATTATGTGTGAAAAATAATATCGCCTAAATGTCTGCCAAGGCTTCGGCGGCACACCTCTACTCGATGGTCAAACTTTTTGATGACGTCTCTGCATAGTTGCTCCTCGATATCATCAATATGCCTTATTATCTCATCCTTCAGCTGTTGAATTGTTGTCGGCTTGATGGCATAGGCCTTACTTTTGAGATGACCCCAAAAGAAAAATCTAAAGGCGTCAAGTCACACGATCGTGGTGGTCAATTGACCTCGCTTTTTCGAAAGATGATGCGACTTGGGAACTTCTCATTCAATAAAGCCATTGTTGCATTGGCTATGTGGCATGTGGCGCCGTTCTGTTGAAACCCAAAATCTTTGACATCCATAGAATTCAAGTCAGGCCATAAAAAGTTTGTTATCATGGCACGGTATCGCTCGCCTGTCACCGTAACAGAATTGCCGGCATCATTTTCGAAGAAATACGGCCCATTGATTCCACTAGCAAAAAATGCACACCAAACAGTGAACTTTTGTGGATGCAGTTGCTTTTCAACAATCTTCCTGGGATTTTCATCAGCCCAAATGCGACAATTCTGCTTATTAACGAATCCACCAAGATGAAAATGGGCTTCATCACTAAAGATGATTTTTTGCGAAAAATCATCATCGGCTTGTCTTTGCTCGTGCACCTAATTCACGAATGTACGGCGCTTCAAATGGTCAGCAGTCTTCAGTCCCTGTGTCAATTGAATTTCGTAAGCGTGTAGAGATAAATCTTTTGTCAAAATTTGATTTAACGTTGTTGTGGAGAGGTTCAATTCCTGCGCGCCAAGACGAATAGAGGTGTCTGGATCTTCGGCCACATTTTCGCACACTGCAGCAATATTTTTAGCTAAACGGCGTAAACGAGCACGCGATGGCGTTTTGATATCTGCCACCGACCCCGTTTGTTTCATTTTACGAACAATTGTCCCAATTGCATTCTCGGTTGGTCGATTATGTTGACCAAAAAAATCACGAAGTGCCCGAAATGCGTTTTGGTTTGAACGTCCATTTTCGTAATATGCTTCGATAACTTTAACAAGTTGTTCGATTGTTAATCTTTCCATGGCTGAAATTGCCAAAGACTGAAGTTGTTAAATCTGAAAGAAAAATAAAAAAAATCATTAGACGCTTAAACCTAACTCACATTTAAAATCGGTCCAAGTTATTGTAACACCCTTTATATGCACACCGGATTAGGCCTTGTTGTAAATATAAAGAAAACAGAAATACCCACACAGTAGCCTGGTGAAGCGCCTCGTAATCCCCCAGTGTTATAAATTGTTCGTGAGAACTCCAGTGACACGCATTTGGATGATGAAACACAACACCGTATTAGACAAGGAGCAGCATTCTTCAGTCAACTATTTACAAGAATCTATCAAAATAAAGACTTGAAATTAAGCACTAACATGACCGTCTACAATGCGCTATGTCTGTAAAACATGAACGACATACATGAGAAACGTAAAGCCTCTACAGTCGTTCCATATAAGATGCCTACAAAAGATCCTTGGTATCACACGGCAAGACAGAATCCAACACATCTCGACCCTGGGGAGACCTAAGAGCACCAGCATCGAGGCAATCATTGCTAAGCCCTAGCCGCGATGGCTGGGTCACGTCATACGCATGCCGGAAGAAAGATTCCCTCCTTTCCTGAGTGTTGTATGGTCATCTCAATGGTGGAAGGAGGGCATCGGGTGGTCCCAATCTTGATTCAAAGATAACATCAAGAAAACGCTGAAGAAATGCATGGTTGACCCTTCAAATATGGAGGAATCGGCTTCAAACAGGGTGAATTGGAAACGACTTATTCATGAGAGAGTGAATTATCTTGAGGAAAACCGACGAGACCATCAACATGAGACAGAATAACTCTCTCAGATTCGAATTTTTGCGCACATAACAAAATTATGAATTATAGTTTATTGTTCTTTGAGGACGTCAGCTAAGGTAAAATACTGAATTTAATCATTATATGTTTGAGATTTACTTGCATTTAGATATGTATTATATACGATAAAATTTTTAAAAACTGATTTATATATATTATTACATAACCTTTTCTGAATAGTAGAATTCAAATATGATTAAAAAGAAATATAAACATAAACGGGTCTGAAAATGCTAATAACACGGTATTACACATGAACATCACCCTCCTGTTCCTTTAGGAAAATGCATTGATTGCGCTGTATATTCGAACATCAATTTCGTTGTCAACATCGATCAGCGCCAGGCCGCTGAAGTGTTCTTGACCCATGGTATTCCTTAATTACGTTTTCAATCGTTTCAGGCCAAAAAATGAACGGTCGGCCTCCGTGTTTGTGACTGGGAGAGTGATCACAATTTGGAGGAACCTGGCCAGGTTCGGGCGTGGGCAAGAGCATCTCCAACGTAGTCAAACTTGATTGCTGGCGAAACCAGGGTCTGATTCCGCCTTGACGAAGCGCAAGGCCTCGACATCAGTCTTGTAGTCTTTTTCCGCCTCCGGTAAAGAGGCAACATCTTCGTGGACGCCACTGAGCTGATGTTTGATATTGAAGACTACCGGAAGAATGTCGTCTACGAACCGGGTGAGTAGCTCAGTTAATACCTAGTCAATAAAGGGGACATATACAGATCTGCGGTAATATTCCTCAGCTCTCTGGTAGGGTACGCTTGTTTGCTGCGTTCACCGCCTACAAACTGGAGGCACAGGAAAGTTCTCACGTGACGAGCCGATCGCCTGTAAGAGCCCCTTTGCCATCTTGAAAACGTCGTGGAAAATGGTCAGTGCACCTTTCTGTGTCTTAAATATGTAGATACGTCTACACTTCACCGATCGTAGCGTATGATGAGACGAGATAGACTGTAAGAGACTGCATGGCTTGGATCGGTTCCGTTGTGTACGTTAGAAACGACTCAGTAACTATGAAGCCAATCAGAGAGCGCGGCTCTCGGATTGCGATCAGTACGAGTTCGCGTCTTCCTCGATGAAAATGGCAATAACGGGCAGGAATTCCATTAACACAATGAATGAATCGTGTCATTGATTGGAACGTTTAATAAAGTCGCTTCGATTTTCACTATTAGCTAATTAAAGGATAAATTAGTGGTGTGTGGGGGGGATGCTTCAGCCCCCTCTTGGGCCGTGCCTGTTATATTACCCACCTGCAATTTCGTCATTATGGGAAGAATTTAGTCAGGCATGGATCTCATGAAGATTTCCTTTCAGGAGTGGTTCATATAACATATACAGAATGCCTTCAGCCAGAAACAACTCTTTCAGGTGAGCCAGGAAGCGCGCTGGACGCCTGTCACTCATGACCTGAGTGGATAAGAACTCGCATACTTTTCTAGATCAACCTACCTTATTTCGATATCAATACTGCCCTCAATTTCTCTTAAACTCTGCAGCACCTATAAATTTTCTGAGTACCCCATTAAAAAGGACAACGACACTCCGGGGCAAACTTTGGGCGATTGTTACGATCTTCTGGTATTTTGTGGGTGGGTTTTGACGGAGGCGGATGACCTTTGATAGGCCCTTGTGGCTTTTGTCATCCGTGTAATTATGTATGTTATGTTTTACTGAGGCCGTGAGCGTCTAGTAGCATCTTTGCTGCTTCAACCATTCGTCTACTTGTTCCTTTTAAATGGCAGAAGATGCAAGGACGACCAGGCAGGGAAGGATGAATTTTCGCCCAGAGACAAGCGGACGTTATCTTGACGAGCAATGCACGACTGAGGAGGTCGTGAGTGACCCCCCGAAAAAAAATAAAGGATATGCTAAATAAAATTTCGCTAATTGGTGAAATAGGGTATGAAACTAGAATATAGAGTGGAAATGAAGAAGATATGAACGTATTCAGACCACATGACCAGTTAGGCTTAAGTTTTGTCATCTTGATTGAACAGCACGATCAAACCAATACTAAACTAAACTGACTGGCGCAAACAATCCTTGAAATTAATATATATTTTTTAATTTACAGGAAAACCTATAGGGATATGGCTAAACGCTCCATACCCCTACCATAAATTCGATTAAGTAAGAATCCACGCTCTAAATTAAATGGAACAAATATCTGAGATAGAGAGAGTTATAGTCAAATCGAGTATAATAACCCTCCACTCAACAAATATCTGCAATATTATCCCAAATCTAACGGAATGGTGATTGTCAAATTAACAGAAATAGATGAATGTAACAAACAAAGACAAATCAATTGATGTTGAAGTTAAAGGCAGTTATAATTTTCGTGTTATTCCTCCAGGGTCCTTTCTTGTGGGTTTATTGGTTTCAGCAAATCTTGTTGTAAGAGTCATCCTGGCCGGTAAACATTTCCTTGTGTGATCGGAGTCACACACACTGCTTTTTGCTCGCCTCCACTCATCAAACTGTACTGAGTTCTATTCATTCACCTGATTTCATATTTATTCCTAAAGTCATTTACTGATTTAGCATTCACAACTTGACTGGGTAGTTTATTCCATAAATTTACTACTCTTTGAGACAAAAAGTATTTTCTGATATCTTTTGAGCATTGTTTCTTATAGATTGTATAGTTGTGTCCTCTTCTAACATTCTCATTTTGCTGGAATAAAGAATTTACCTCACCTTACCTTGTGATACCTTGTGATGATATTAGTCGATGGACCTCAGCTACAGGAACTGCCGCTGTATCCTCTTTGCTTCACCAAGCCATGACTGAATCCACCTAAATATACTGCCATCGATCCCGTGTGCTTTAACTTTGCTCAGAAGCCGTAAGTGTGGCACTTGATCAAAAGCCTTACTAAAGTCCAAGTATAAAACATCATAGTTTTCATCATTATCTGCTGCTTCATACACCTTACTATAAAAAGACAGCAAATTAGTCAGACAGGATTTACCCTTACTAAAGCCATGCTGTGATTCTTTTATCAACTTATGCTTATCCAAGTGATCTCTAATATTCCTTGCTATAATAGATTCCATCATTTTCCCTACCACTGATGTCAAACTTACTGGTCTGTAATTAGACATATTTGTTTTATCCCCTTTCTTAAATATAGGTATCACATTGGCTTTCTTCCATGCCACTGGCACAATGCCACTCTCCAATGATTTTCTAAAGATGCATGCTACGGGCTCACTTAACACATCCTTACATTCTTTCAAAATTCTAGGAAAGAGCTCATCAGGACCGGGTGCTTTACTACTTTTGATTTTATCAATTTCCTTTGTCACTATCTCCTTTGTGATCAAGATATCCTTTAATTTCTCTTCATCATTACCCCGAAAGATCATCGACACCTCAGGTATATTTAGAGTATCCTCCTGTGTAAATACTGAGAGAAAAAAGTCATTTAGCATTCCAGCCATTGAGTCCCTATCACTCACTAATTCTCCATTGGAATCTATAAGTGGGCCTATTTGATCTCTAACCTTAGTTTTGTATAATTGATAAAAACTTTTAGGATCTTCCTTTGCTCTATTTGCAACTTTAATTTCATAATTTCTCCTTGCTACTCTAATTAACTTTTTAACATCTCTTGCTAGTTCATTATATCTCTGCCTTAAGTGATCCTCTCCATTTTTTATTTTCCTATAAATGCCCTTTTTAATGCCAATATAATGCTTAATTTTATCTTTTATCCATTTTGGCTCATTATTTTTAGTCCTAATCTCCTTATATGGAATGTTAATCATCTGACCTGTAATTAATTGCTCAATTATTCTTTCATACTCCTCTTCAATTGTAATCTCTTCCTCCTGGTGATTATTGTCTCCACTAACTGATATCGTTGAATCTATTCCTGACTTGATTTCATTGCCTGGTTTCTGTACAACTGCCTCCAGGTAAGTCCTTAGCCCATTATAATTTGCTCTTCTAAAGTCAGGAATTTTAACATTGTTCATGCTACTATCAATACCATTCCATTTCATCTTGAATCTAATTTCACAATGGTCACTATTACCCAAATTTCCTCCAATCTCAGTATCCTTAATAACTTCTTCCCTATTTGTCAGAACTAAATCCAGTATATTATTACCTCTAGTGGGTTCGTTAATAATCTGCCTCAGAAAATTATCTTGGACAACATTCAAAAATTTCTCAGCCTCCTGATCACCCGCAAGAGCTTCCCAGTCTATATTTCTGTAATTAAAATCGCCCATTATACACACATGCTTACTTCTACATGCCTGTTCTATCTCCTGCCACAGAAGATTTGAAGCTTCCTTACTAAGATTTGGTGGTCTGTATAATAATCCTATGACAAGCTTGTTTTTACCTTCCATTACATTTAGCCATAATGACTCTGTGTTATCATCTAATTTAATTGTACTGTTTACACAACACTGGAGATTATCTTTAATATAAATAATAACCCCCCCTCCTCTCTTCCTATTCCTATCTGTATGGAACATGTTAAAGCCCTCAATCTCAACCTCAGGTTTAAAGTGATTACCTGCCAAATCAAGCCATGACTGTTATTGCAATTATATCAAAATTCTCTTCACTCGCTTACGCTCTTAAGAGATCTTTCTTATTCCTTATACTCCGACCTTGTGTAGTATATTTTAAAGTTTTTTATTATTCCCATCTTCATTGCATTGTGCTTTTTTATTCCTAGTTATCTACTCATTCACTTGTGCATTAGTTTCCCTATAACACATCAGTATGCCCTGCCCCCTAGCTATTCCCCTATCTCTGCATCCCTTCCATTTCCTACACCCGTAAGGACCTAATCACACTATCCAGCTCCACCCATAGAACCTCAACACCTGCCCGAATAAGATGGAGCCCATCCATCGCATACAACCTCCTTTTCCCGTAAAACCCACCCCAGACATCTACAAACACCAATCCTAACTCCTCACACAGTCCTTTCACAAATTCATTCAAACCAATTGCATGTGACAACCATTCTACCCCCACATCCAATCTCGGAAGCACACCAGAAACAACACCTTTTACCCTGCTTTTACTCATCCTTTCAACTAACCTTTTATACTGCTCACGTAACTCACATGTACCCACCTTCTTTACATCATTCACTCCCACATGCGTAATCACAACTGCATCCCTCTTACACCCAGAAACCAGCCTATCATACCTCTCACAAACATCACTTACACCAGCACCCGGCAGACAAACTCTCATTCCCTTCCACTTGCTATCACTCAACTTCCTATCTAAGTACCTAATCTGAGAGTCACCCATCACTAGCACCTCAGTCATTAACATAACATAATTACACGGATGACAAAAGCCACAAGGGCCTATCAAAGGTCATCCGACTCCGTCAAAACCCACCCACAAAAAGCACCATCACCAGGGGAAGACAAAATCAAAGTCCCCCACAATATAATATAACGGATGACAAAAGCCACAAGGGCTCATCATAGGTCATCCGAGTCAAGCGGCCTCTTTTTCAAGGCACCCAAACTCCCAGGAAAACTACATCCAGAAACAAGGGTATCACCAATCAAGGCTTGTCAAGAACTAAATCATGCAGCTATAGATATATACAAACAATATTAATATATACAAAACTTAGGAACCATTACAACCTTCCCTTCCCATAAACTCATCCAACCTACTCTTAAATACATTTAGATTTGGGCTACCTACTACCCTCTGCGGCAATTTGTTCCAAAAGTCTACCACTCTATTGGTGAAAAAATATTTTCTTAAATCCAACCTACACCCTTGCTTTTTAATTTTCAAGTGGTGACCTCTAGTCCGATTTCCATCATCTAACTCAAAAAACTTGCTAACATCCAATTTATCTATCCCGGAAAAAATTTTAAAGAGCTCAATCATATCCCCTCTCACACACCTCCTTTCGAACGAGAACATATTTAATACCCTCAGTCTATCTTCATATTCAAGGTGCCTCAGGGAAGGAATAATCTTTGTTGCCCTCCGTTGCACTGACTCAAGAAGGTTAATATCGTGTCTAAAATGTGGGGACCATGCCTGTATACAGTACTCTAGATGTGGCCTAACATAAGAGTTATAGAGTTTAAGAATAACCTCCTTACTTTTGTAACTGACATTTCTCTTAATAAAACCCAGCACTCTATTTGCCCTATTTCTTGCTTCAATACACTGCTTAGAAAACCTTAATGACTTATCTATTACTACTCCTAGATCTTTCTCATCCTCTACTGAGCTCAGCCAATGCCCATCCATTTCATAGTTAAATTCTCTATTATCTATTCCCATATTAATAACTTTGCACTTATCAAAGTTGAAAGTCATTTGCCACTTATGTGCCCAGGATAACAATTTATTTAAGTCCCCCTGCACTTTAAAATTATCATCAATATCTTTAACTACAGCTGCTAATTTGGTATCATCCGCAAAAATTGACACTTTATTATTAACTGCCTCGCCAAGATCATTTATATAGATGACAAATAATAATGGACCGAGAACTGATCCCTGAGGAACCCCACTGATAACATCCCTCCACTCTGACTTTACACCATTTAGCACTACCCTTTGCTTCCTGTCTTTCAGCCACTCAGCTATCCAATTTGAAACACCCCCACATATCCCAATCATTTTTAATTTATGAACTAGTCTCCTATGTGGTACCTTATCAAATGCTTTACTAAAATCTAAGTAAATTATATCTACATTCTCTCCCTTATCTACTTGATCTGTTACAAACTCCAGAAAGTCTAGTAAGTTAGTCAAACATGATCTACCTGATCTAAACCCATGCTGAGCATCGCTGATTAACCCCTCCCTCTCTAGATGTTGGCAAATCCCTTTTTTAACTATTTTCTCAAGAATTTTACAGACTACAGGAGTTAGGCTAACCAGTCTAAAGTTATTTGGATCCTCTTTACTACCCTTCTTGAAAATGGGGACTACATTTGCTCTCTTCCAATCATCGGGTATTTCTCCATATTCCAATGACCTAGTATATAACTTGTCCAGAGCTATTGAGATACTTTCTACACTAAATACTGATGCAAAATGACCATTTAGTACCTCAACTATTTCCTCATCAGTTTCTCTCACAAACCCTTCATATTTGATAGGTCCTATTTTAACTCTGCCACACTTGTTATTAATTTTATAGTAACTAAAGAACTTTCTAGGATCTTTGTTGCTATCCTAGCTAATTTAATTTCTGACACCCTTTTGTTCTTCTTTATAATCTTATTTAACTCATTCCTAGCCATTCTATAATCACTTAAATTTTGAATATTATTTTGTACCTGTAATTTTTTATATGCCCTTTTCTTCTCTGAAATTTTTCTAGCTATCTCCTGATTCCACCATAATGGTTTCCTACTTTTGTTCCTAATGGTCTTCATTGGGATACATTGTTCTTGGACTACATTTATTATATGCTTGAAAGTATCCCACATCCCATAAGCATTTTTACCTCTGAATTCTATATCCCAGTCTACCAAATTTAGCAAGCTTCGAAGTTTTACATAATCTCCCTTATGAAAATTTGGAACTTTTTCAGCATTCTCAGTTATTTTACCCTTCTCAATTCCCAAGTTAAAACGAACTATCTGATGGTCACTATTTCCCAATGCTTCCCCAACAGTCAATTCTTGAACTAAATGATCACTGTTAGAAAGTACTAAATCTAATATATTGTCCCCCCTCGTTGGCTCATTAACAAATTTATTCAAAAAATTATCCTCAAAGCATTCTATGAACCTGCCACTTGTTCTATCCCTACCTATCATATTTTCCCAGTCCACAGAGTTTAAGTTGAAGTCCCCAATAATAACTGCATCTGTTTCACATCCCTTACTTATTTCCCTTATCATTAGTTCATCTATATCATCAGTCTGCCCAGGTGGCCTGTAAAAAGCTCCCAAATACACCATTCTATTTTTACTGAACCTAATATCTATCCAAAGTGACTCAACTCCATCCTGCTTTATTGAAGTATTTAAACTTGAAACAATGTTGTTTTTTATATAGATAATTATTCCTCCACCAATCCTACCTGTCCTTTGACTAATGTACATATTATAGCCCTGTAAATCAAATTCACTTATAGTGTCACTAAATTCTATTTCATTAACCCATGATTCAGTAACGCATAATATATCTATATCCTCATTGCTAATATAACTAAATAGCTCATCCTTCTTGTTTCTAAGACTACGAGCATTTGTATAGAAACAATTTAACCCCCCTATCCCTGAAGCACCTCTTGAAACTTGAATGACCTCACCTCTATCGCCTTGGAACCTATTTCTGTTATCTGCAAAGTCCATTCTACTTTCAGTACTATAATGTCCTCTCATAATTCCCTGACCACTATTAGTATCTAGTTTCCCTCCCGCAAAGACCTAATAACACGATCATACTCCTCCCACAACACATCTACCCCCCTCCTACTCAAATGCAGTCCATCCATCGCATACATTTCTTTCATTCCAACAAACCTATCCCACACATCCACAAACATGACACCTTCCATCTCACACATCCTCCTCACATAATCATTCAGCCCAATCGCACGAGACATCCATTCTACCCCAACATCCATTCTTGGAAGCACACCTGTCACAACACCTTTCATTCTACTTTCTTTCACCTTTTCAATCAACCTCTTGTACCTCTCACGTAACTCACATGCACCCACTTTCTTCACATCATTCACTCCTACATGTGTAATCACAACCGCATCCCTTGCACAGCCAGACACCAGCTCCTCATACCTATCAGACAGATCTCTCACTCCAGCACCCGGCAAACACACCCTCAAACCATTCAATCTACTTGCATTCAACTTCCTATCTAAATATCTAACTCGCGAATCACCCATCACAAGCACTTCAGTCAGACTCCTATTCCTAACCCCCACAGACCTAACTCCATCCCCACTCCTATTCTCATTCAAACTACCAGTCACTCGAACTCCACCCCCACCCCCATCAGTCATATCACTTCCAGTTACTTCCTCTCTTAGGGCACTGAATCTATTAGTCAAGCTAATAGGTTCTGTGTCCCTCTGACTCACACACCTATTCTCCCCCTGGCTAACAACCTCAACAGAGGCAACCCTATTCTCACAAAGAACAGGAGAAGCCTCCCTAGCTTCATGTTTCCTAACCACTCTCCACTGTCCCCCATCCTCACTAGGCCTATTTCTAACTAATCTAAGGGGGCTAACTTCACTATCACTAGAACTATCATATCCTACCTCCTCCACCGGCCCTCTACCTTCACCTGAAACATCTAACTGGCCTACTTCACCACCTAACCTATTCCCAAATCTAGGCCTAACACTAAGTTCCCTCCTGAGCTCAGCAACTAACCCCTCCAGCCTACATATCCTGTCTAAATCCTGCCTTCTCATCCCCTCTAAATCTACAATGCATTCACGCAGCCCACATACAACACATGTATACCCCTCACCAAATACACCACAACCAATGCATTCTCCTATTCTGTCTTGGCCTAACATTACCCTCCCTTCTGCTCTCAGTCTCACTACCACCCATCCTGCTTTCATCCACAATCACACCAGGCAAATCACTTTTACACTCTTCCTCTCTCAGGACATTGAATCTGTTAGTCAACCTTACAGGTTCTATGTCCTTCCTTTTCAAACACCTAATCTGTCCTAACTTATCTATCCTATCCATTTTCACCCACCATTCATCATCACTCACAATTTCCACACTGTTCCCAGTCGTAGCCCTATCTTCCACCCTCTTAGCACTAATCTCACCCTTCAATCGCACACTTGCATCTCTTCTCACCTCAAACACCAAATCATTCAACCTCTTACATTCCCCACTCAACCTCCTAACCTCCCCTTCCAGAAAACACACACGGCATTCAGTTACATTCACTCTCCTTTCAACTCCACATGCATCACACACCACATACACACTACTTTCAAACTGCATGCTCTCACCATCTATACAAACAGCCATACTCTCAGAAAATTACTAAGGAAAAAGTTAACACTCACCAAAAAGATTCTTGCTCAGAATTGCTGCCAGTTATCTTCCCCAAAAGTATTAATCACTAATGTATTTATTGTACAGTGATTGATGTATTAAATAAATACAAGAAAAACTACACACCCAAATCAGTATTATATCCCAATCTTACAAAGAATCAGGAGCTTCCTGTAAGACAACCTTCCAGAACAAAGCCAGACAGCCATTCGACAAAGCCAGACAGAGAATTGGATAGATTGGTAGAAGGTATAATTTCCACATTACTGCATTCTGCCTGCGCTGCTCCAGTGGTACCTGTATTGAAGGCAAATGGATCAGTCAAGATTTGTGGAGACTATCGGCTTACAGTAAATAGAGCCGCTAGGCTGGATATCTACCCCATTCCTAAGATGGAGGATCTGTTTAGCAGTCTCTCAGGTGGTAAGCTATTTACTAAACTAGATATGTCTCAGGCGTATGCCCAATTATGCCTTGATGATGCATTGCAACAGTATACAGTGATTAACACACATTGTGGGCTATTTAAATATCATAGGTTGTCTTTTGGAGTTTCCCTGCACCTGGTATTTTTCAACGAGCAATGGAATATTTATTAAGGGATCTTGCAGGTGTTGTTTGCTACTTGGATGATGTGCTCATATGTGATTCATCTAAACATGAGCATGATCAGACACTTAGATCTGTACTAAAGATACTAGAAACTGCTGGATTGAAGCTTTGTTTTGAAGAAATGTGCTATTGGTGTTCCTACTGTGTCTTATCTGGGTTATTGTATTGATGCTCAGGGTATCACCCGACTTCTGACAAAGTTCAAGCTATTGCAGATGCCCCTATTCCTACTAATGTGACTCAGCTAAAGTCATACTTAGGTTTGCTTAACTTTTATAGGAGTTTCATTCCCAAGGCAGCTTCTATCCTGGAGCCTCTTAACAGCTTATTAAGAGCTGGTGTACCTTGGTCTTGGGGAAAAGCACAAACAACTGCTTTTGTTACCTCCAAGCAGCTTCTACTATCTTCTGAAGTGCTAGTGCATTTTGACCCACAGAAACCTATTGTAGTGGTTGCAGACAGCAGTGCTTATGGAATCGGAGCTGTTCTATGCCGCCTGATAGATGGTATAGAGTGGCCTGTTCACTTTGTTTCTCGTACTCTATCAGCTACAGAATGTAATTATTCTCAGTTGGAAAAGGAAGCTTTGGCAATGATTTTTGCTCTAAGGAAATTCCATTTCTCTTTGTGGGGTCAGCACAACTTTACATTGGTGACAGATCATAAACCTCTTCTTGGTTTATTTTCTTCTTCTAAATGTATCCCTCCTATGGCTTCTGGTAGAATACAATTTTGGGCTCTTCTTCTGCAGGCTTATAATTTCACTCTTATTCATTGTTCTGGAACCTTATTAGGTACAGCCAATGCTCTAAGCCGTTTAACTCTTCCTAGTATTAACATAACTGACAATACTCCAGTTCCAGCTGACTGGACTATGCTGGTGAATTTTGTAGACATTTTACCAGTCACTAGTGTTACTATCAGGGATTGCACACGTGCAGATCCTATTCTTTCTAATATACACAAGTTCTGTGAGATTGAGTGGCCAGCCTCAACTATGGGGGATCCTGGCCTTGCTCCTTATGTCCGGAGGAGGGATGAGTTATCCATTTAGTCAGGTACAGTCTTGTGGGGCAGTAGAGTAATTATTCCTCCTAAGTTAAGGAATGCTCTATTACATGAATTACATGCTAATCATGTGGGTGCTTCTCTCATGAAAAAATTAGCAAGAGGTTACTTTTGGTGGCCTAATTTGGACAAGGACGTCAAAAAACTATGTAGGTCATGTCCCCAGTGCTTAGCTCTACATGCTACACCTCTTAAGGCAGAATTACATCCTTGGGAGTGGCCACAGTCGCCATGGCACAGGTTGCATCTCAATTATGCTGGGCCAGTAGATGGGAAGCATTTTCTCATCATAGTGGATGCTCACTCTAAATGGGTTGATGTTTACCCTACATCAGGACCGACTGCTAGAGAAATTATTAAGTTTCTTAGACATTCTTTTGCTCAGTTTGGTTTGCCAGTTTCACTTGTTTCTGACAATGGTCCTTGTTTTACTTCTGCTGAGTTTAAGGAATTTGTCACAAGTTGTGGTATTCATCACTTTACTTCAGCAGTATATAAACCTTCTACTAATGGTTTAGCTGGGAAGATGGTTCAGACCTTAAAAAAAGCTCTCTGTACATCTTCCGAGCCTCTTTGGACAACTATAGATAGGTTCCTATTTAACTATCGATGGACACCACACTATATTACTGGAGTTTTCCCAGCTGAGTTGATGTTTGGTTGACGCTTGAGGTCTAGATAAGATTTGTTGTGGCCTACAGAACCACTATTTGCTAGAGTGGCCCATAGGCAGGAATGTCAGAAAGCTAACCACTCTAAGTCTACTAGAAACTTATCCCTGCCACCATCATCTTCAGTGATGATCAGAAATTATACTCCTGGTGGTTCTAAGTGGATACCTGCTGAGGTACAGGAGCAGACTGGTCCTTTATCTTATAGGTGTAGTGTACCCACAGGAGATGTTGTAAAGAGGTACCAAGATCAGGTTATTCCTAGAGCCAGAGGGGCTCCTGTGTTACAACCTGTTTCTCCTACTTCTCCAGTTCAGCCTATTTTGCCTCCTACTCCTGTCTCTCCTGTGGTAGACTTTGCACTGCATGTTATTGGTTCTCCTTCAGCTAATGTGCGCAGGTCTTCTAGAGTGAAGAAACCTGTAGATAGGCTAAATCTATAAGTTTTGTTCTATGTTCTAACTAAGGGTAGAGGGATGTAATGACATGATCTATTATTGCAGTTTACTATAGTCTTGTTTTTGATACTTCAATACTACGTGACCTCTTAAGGTCCTGTAGAAATAACCAGTCAGTCCACACCCGTCGCCCACTCTATATCAAGATAACGACCTACTTAAGAAAAAGCTATAGACACAACAACTCTAGCCTACTGTTTCTTATCATAGCCAAATTACATATTACATTATTCTATTTACTAACTCCTACTAACTTCCCCATGCTAGGCAGTCCATGTGTGCCCATGAAAGAGTCCTTAGAAAGGCTCACACCCATGGGCAAGACATGACCCCTCTCTCGCTGGTGTTCCGACTTGCGACAGCTTCCTACGTGGCAAAATTAAAATCTGCTCATGAAGCCTACTCACGTAATCTGCTTACTGATAATAGGAATGATCCCTGTACTGTCTTCCGCCTGCTCTCCAATCTTACTTTCCCAGCCCAGGTCTCCCCACCCATTAGCCCTGCTACTCTCGAATTTCTTGGCAGATAAGGTCACTAACCTCCGTGCCTCCCTTCCTCAGCCTTCTGTCCCGGCTCCTGCCATTCTCCCTGACTTCCCACCTTGGCCGCTTATCACTTTCCCCGCTGTGACCGCGTTGGAGCTTACAGCCCTGCTCTCGCGTTCTAAGAAATTGGGCTCCCCAAAGGACATTTTTCCGCCTAAACTGTTATGTAAAAATTCTGCCTGCTATCCTCCCAACGCTTCTTCACCTGTTCAACACTTCACTTGCAACTGGTCTTGTTCCCTCTTCCTTCAAACGTGCCCACATCCGTCCGATTCTTAAAAAACCTCAACTGAACTCCACTGACCCTTCCAATTATTGCCTGATTTCGCAACTTCCTTTCCTCTCTAAGGTGCTGGAGAGAGTGGTTGCTTCATGCATCAACAGTCACATGGTGGCCTGTAACATTGATGAAACCTATCAATCTGGTTTCAAGTCAGGTCACTCCACAGAAACCACCCTTCTCAATGTGCCTGATTGCTTACGAAGAGCCGCAGACAGGGGTTGTGCCTCCATCCTCGTTCTACTCGACCTCTCCTCTGCCCTCGATACTATTGACCATACCGTCCTACTTGATCATCTCCACTCTTTCCTCGGCATATCAGGCACCGTGCTTGACTGGTTCCGCTCTTACCTTTCGTCTCGTACCCAATCCGTTGTGATTGACGACGTTTCATCTGAC
Organism: Ceratothoa steindachneri; assembly: GCA_963969495.1. Taxonomy (NCBI): domain Eukaryota; kingdom Metazoa; phylum Arthropoda; class Malacostraca; order Isopoda; family Cymothoidae; genus Ceratothoa; species Ceratothoa steindachneri. Next base: position 4,751,333 of record OZ018324.1, read on the forward strand.
TCTACCCCCATTTGCTTCGGAGTACCACAAGGCTCTGTCCTTGGTCGTATCTACCTTCTCCCTCTTAGTTCCCTTCTCCGTAATCTTGGTCTATCCTTCCACCTCAATGCTGATGACACTCAAATTTTCGTTTCCTCATCCCCCATGTCTCTTGCCTACTCTATCACTGACCTCCTGGCTGCCTACTCCGCCATTTTTGACTGGCTCTCTACCAACTTCCTCAGGCTTAATCACTCCAAAACTGAGGTCCTCCTCGTCGGCACCCCTGCTCTTGTCAAAAAATCTAAATCTCTCTTTCCCTTGCTTACTCTGGGCGGTAATGCTATCATTTTCTCTGACTGCGTTAGGAATCTGGATGTTGTTTTTTATGAGAATCTCTCCTTTAAGCCTCATATCCGCAATGTCAGCAAATCCTCTCTATGTTTTCTTCGTTACTTCTCTCGCATTCGCTCTCACTTTGATCGCCAAAGTCTTGAGACTGATGTTCATGCCTTCATCACCTCACGCCTTGACTACTGTAACTCTCTGCTTGTGAATCTGCCATCCTCCTCTCTCCACCCCCTTTAACTTGTACAGAACTATGCCGCCCAGCTTCTCCTCCATCACCCTCGCTTCTCTCCCTCAAAACCCTTGCTGCATGAACTGCACTGGCTCCCTGTCAGATCCCGTACTCACTTCAAGATACTTCTCTTCACATTTAAGGCCCTAAACAACAAGGCCCCGTCTTACCTCTCTTCTGCTCTCTCACCACGCCATGTCCCTCGGGCCCTTCGGTCATCACATGCACCTCTTTTGAATATTCCTCATTCATCCCTCTGCTCAATGGGGGACTGCTCCTTCTCAATCTGCGCTCCTAAGTTGTGGAATGCTCTCCCTGCTGAAATCAGGTCTTCTCCCTCTCTTACCACATTTAAGTGTCTCCTGAAAACGCATCTTTTCAGTATTGCCTTCTCCCCCTCTTGGATTTCCATTTTCATCTCAGCACAACGTGCGCTCTGGGAAGGCCTCAGGCCTTGAAGAGCGCATTACAAAAGACTTATTATTATTATTATCTGATGCGCCACATCATCCTCAGTGAGTGTTCTAAATAGTTGTTATAACCTAACTGATAACAGATATACTACAGATGTGAGGTGGATGCAGTTATTCTTGGTGACTTTAATTTGAATTCTGTGGATTGGGAAAATGTGATAGGAGTGCTTTGAAGATGATTTTTTTACTCAATTTGTTAATAAGCTAACAAGGGGTGCCAATATATTAGATCTGGTTCTTTCAAATGATGATTGCTTGGTTCACGAATTGACTGTTGGGGAAGCATTGGATTTTGACGAGTCTTGATGATGATGATTTTTGTTTTTGACACATTCCTGTGGATGGTTCAAATTGTATATTGTAGATGCATGATCTGACACAATCCTATGGATTGTTTATATTGTATATTGTAGATGCATGATCTGACACAATCCTATGGATGCATTTTGTGGTGGGTTTTGACAGATGCAGATGACCTTTGATAGACACTTGTGGCTTTTGTCATCCATGAAATTATGTTATGTTACATGTCTAGCTATGAAGGAAGGCTGTTGAATAGTTTTGGCCCAGTCCTGCCAAAACTGTTAGGTAGCTCTGAGGGTTTTTAAGCTTTGACAGTTCATTTTGGGGCCCTCAATGTAGCAAGACCTTCCTTGTGAATTGTTTGAGCTTAGCTTGATGCCAATGTTTGGTACCTTTGATAGGCTTTCTGGAGTTTGTAACAGATAAAGTAGATAAGGGAGAGAATGTAGATATAATTTACTTAGATTTTAGTAAAGCATTTGATAAGGTACCACATAGGAGACTAGTTCATAAATTAAAAATGATTGGGATATGTGGGGGTGTTTCAAATTGGATAGCTGAGTGGCTGAAAGACAGGAAGCAAAGGGTAGTGCTAAACGGTGTAAAGTCAGAGTGGAGGGATGTTATCAGTGGGGTTCCTCAGGGATCAGTTCTCGGTCCATTATTATTTGTCATCTATATAAACGATCTTGGGGAGGCAGTTAATAATAAAGTGTCAATTTTTGCGGATGATACTAAATTAGCAGCTTTAGTTAAAGATATTGATGATAATTTTAAAGTGCAGGGGGATTTAAATAAATTGTTATCCTGGGCACATAAGTGGCAAATGACTTTCAACCTTGATAAGTGCAAAGTTATTAACATGGGAAAAGATAATAGAGAATTTAACTATGAAATGGATGGGCATTGGCTGAGCTCAGTAGAGGATGAGAAAGATCTAGGAGTAGTAATAGATAAGTCATTAAGGTTTTCTAAGCAGTGTATTGAAGCAAGAAATAGGGCAAATAGAGTGCTGGGTTTCATTAAGAGAAATGTCAGTTACAAAAGTAAGGAGGTTATTCTTAAACTCTATAACTCTTATGTTAGGCCAAATCTAGAGTACTGTATACAGGCATGGTCCCCACATTTTAGACACGATATTAACCTTCTCGAGTCAGTGCAACGGAGGACAACAAAGATTATTCCTTCCCTGAGGCACCTTGAATATATAGATAGACTGAGGGTATTAAATATGTTCTCGTTCGAAAGGAGGTATGTGAGATGGGATATGATTGAGCTCTTTAAAATTTTTTCCGAGATAGATAAATTGGATGTTAGCAAGTTTTTTGAGTTAGATGATGGAAATCGGACTAGAGGTCACCACTTGAAAATTAAAAAGCAAGTGTGTAGGTTGGATTTAAGAAAATATTTTTTCACCAATGGAGTGGTAGACTTCTGGAACAAATTGCCGCAGAGGGTAGTAGGTAGTCCAAATCTAAATGTATTTAAGAGTAGGTTGGATGAGTTTATGGGGAGGGAACGTTGTGATGGTTCCTAAGTTTTGTATATATTAATATTGTTTGTATATATCTATAGCTGCATGATTTAGTTCTTGACAAGCCTTGATTGGTGATACCCTTGTTTCTGGGCGCAATCCTCTGGATGTAGTTTTCATGGGAGTTTGGGTTCCTTAAAAAGGAGGCCGTTTGACTCAGATGACCTATGATGAGGCCTTGTGGCTTTTGTCATCTGTTATATTATATTGTAGGGGACTTTGATTTTGTCTTCCCCTGGTGATGGTGCTTTTTGTGGGTGGGTTTTGACGGATGTGGATGACCTTTGATAGGCCCTTGTGGCTTTTGTCATCCGTGAAATTATGTTATGTTATGTTACCAGACCCAGGGTTGGCAAAAAACCCCAAATTTTGAAAAAGCCCAATGAAACCCGGGTTTTATTCTGAGTTTTTTTCAAATAACAAATGCTATAAGCATTAGAATAACATAGAAAAAGAATAGCTATCTCTATTTTTATATAATATTAACAATTACTTAGTTTAATAATTATATTATAGTAAGAACAGATCACTGATTGAGAATTGTGAGTACCTATGATAGCCATCACCTGTAGAAGAAGAGATAAACTATTATGAGTCAGTATCCTGTCTTTCAGCCATTTAGCTACCCACATATCCCATATCCTATGTGGAACCTTATCAAAAGCTTTGCTAAAATCTAAGTAAATTACATCAACATTCTTTCCCTTATCTAATTGTTTAGTAACATAATCCATAAAATCTTGTAAATTTTTTAAACATGATCTATCTTTTCTAAATCCATGCTGAGCATCATTTATTAACCTACCACACTCTAGATGGTCAGAAATCCCCTCCTTAACTATCTTCTCAACAATTTTACAAAGGATAGAAGTTAAGCTTACTAGCCTAAAGTTATTCAGGTCCACTTTACCCTCCTTTTTAAAAATTTGCACTACATTCGCTAATTTCCAATCATTAGGTATTTCTCCAAACTCTAGTGATCTAGTACAGCGGTCGCCAACCTGTGGTTCCGTGAAAATATTTAGGGGGTCCACGGAAAAAATGTGTCATTATTTATATTTCATGAACATTCAAATAAAAAAAATTATGATTAACAAAACTTATCATAGACAGATCAGATGAATATATGTGAGAGAAGGGTCTCAACCAGCAAGTGGTTTCCATTATTCAACAGCACTTACAGTCACTGACAGAATATTTTGATTTTTATTACCCAAGTGAAGAAGATCCTAGGCCTGGAAATATGTGGATAATAGATCCATTTGTAGCTAACATCGAAGAAAGCAAATTAAGCATGAATGAAAAAGAAAGCCTCATTGATCTATCTTGCGATGACAGTCTAAAAGCTAAATTCCAGTCATCTTTATCAAGACCTCATTTCTGGCTCTCTGTAAAAAATGAATACCCATCACTGAGTGAGGAAGCAATGAATATTTTGATTCAATTTTCAACAACATATTCATGCAAAAAGACATTTTCATCAGTCACAGTAATTTAAACTACGTACCGCTCTCGGCTTGAAATAGACGCAGCTTTCCATCTTGCAGTGACGTCATTGGAGCCGAATCTCCACATACTAATGTCATATAAACAGCAATAACCATCACACAAAAAATGGGTAATATTTAACTAAACTTCAAGGGTTTTTTTGGAATAATTACTATATACCTTTTTTACCTTTAATGTGTGTATTTTGTATTAAAAAAATAAAACTTTTATGATTAATATTGTATAAATATATTTACAGTACCTTTTAATCTAAATTCATATTAGTGGTCTGCCAAATAAAAAATTATACATTTAGTGGTCCATTAAGTTCAAAAGGTTGGCGACCACTGATCTAGTATATATCTTCTCAAGATATCCATATTAATGGTATTCCACACCACTTCCCTTGACATAGAATTATTATCAATTAATCTATCTGGATTCTCTTCTGTTACTGAAGAAAGATGATCATTAAGAATCTCTACTATTTCCTCATCAGATTCTTACAAAACCCCTTCATATTTAATAGGCCCTATTTTATTACTGTTAGATTTGTTATTGATTCTATAATAGCTAAAGAATTTTCTTGTATTTTTATAATTATTTTAAGCCAAATTATAATTTTTGCCGCCAGTTTGCTCTTCTTAATAATCTTATTTAGCTCATTTCTGGTCAACCTACAATGATTTAAATTATCAAAACTACTTTCTCTCTACACTTTTCCTCAGAAATTTTCCTAGCAATCTCCTAATTCCAGTACAATGGCTTCCTACATTTCTTCGTAATAGCCTTGATTGGCCCCGTAAGGGGTGCGGCGATTTGCCATCCTGGCCGCCGTGCTGACGGGACTCAGCACCCCTTCCGGCCCCAGCTTAGCCTCTCTTCCTTCCTTCAAAACACTTGTTTCCTCTCTTTTCATACAACCTCTCCCACAACTTTCTCTGACCAGCCTCTAATTTCACAGGGTAGATGCTGACCTTCTTCTCGGCCAACCGTCCTGAATCGGGGCTGAGGGGGGAGGGGCCAATGTTCCCTAACCCCTGAGCTCTGGTCTGGGGTGGTTGGTTTTTAACAACCGGCTTCATCCCCACCCATACCTTCCTCACATCCCTTTTCCTCTCGTCTTCAAATTTATCTGTTTTACGCCATGTCTAAGGTGGAGCCGCCATGTCGATGGACTGCCAGGCCACCAGGCGGGAGGGGTGGTCTTAAATGGCGGCACCTGGCTCTGCCGGGCTTGTAAGCACCTCTCGCAGTGCAGGCTACTGCGAGAGGTGATGCGCGATTGCATCCTATGTAAAAAAGAGGGTCACCATGCCCAATGATGAGTATAAAAAAACCCCAACTTCCCCTATAACATCGACGGAGCCGCCTTTGGGCAGCTCCAGCAAAAAAATGGAGGTCCCTGCCCCCTGTGCTTGCTCAGGGGACCCTCCATATATCTCTAACCGGAGAGGAGGCTTACTCCTCTCCTTCGCTTACGGGTGTAGGGGACTCCCCCTCACCCCCTTCTCTGGAGGTGCTTTCGGGCGCCTCTGTTTTACCAGCGGCAGTCCCCTCTGTTCTTTCCAAGGGGACTGCCAAGAAAGCCAGCAGGCAGCCCTTAGCCAGCCGCTCCACATCGAAGCGGCTCGGTTGGGCAAACCCCCTTAGGGGGAGAGGGAAGCAAGGCCCCTTCAGTCGCTTCCCTCAAAAGACCTGCTGGCAAGGATATTGAACCTTGCTGGGGTTAAGGCCTGTGCCTCCCCACAAAAGTCTAGTGACGATACTGCCAATGGGACCTGCGATGTCTTGGGGAGGGGAGGGGGGGGGCAACTGGAGGCCCCTCCTGAGATAGACATGGTCCTTGAGGAAACCCAGCTTCAGAGGGTAGGGCCTTTCATGGGGGGGAATCCTGGCTCGGCGCCAAGTACCGAATCCAAATCCCCCTCCTCTGCAAGGTCCTCCTCAAACGGCTGTGGTTTCCGAAGCAATACAAGGAGGGGAGGAATCTCCTCCGACCGGTGCCCTCACGACTACCAGGACCTTCTCCATTTCGGAGAATGACCTGGCTGAGGCCGGTCCATCTGGCCTGGGGGCTTCTTCCGGCGGAGGTGAGAAGCGACCAAGCCAATATCGGCACATCTGCCCCCTCTGCCTCTCCGGTTGCGGAGCCCCTGACTAAGAACAAAAGTGCACAGGGCGGAGCCTCGATGACATCGGGGCCCCTCATTCAGAGGTTACCTGGCGTTTTCAAGCCCGCTGGTTTCAAGCGCTTCCTCGTAAATTCGCTCCACTGATGGCAGCATGTTGTCCAAGGGCAACATGATCCATCAGACGAGAGGATTAGCTAGTGCAATTGGTAGAGAGTCGAAGGTGACCCGTTTCTCGGACGGGAGCCTTCTGGCGAATGCGGTGAATCCTGCCGAGGCGGCCAAGATAAGTGCTCTTCGGACACTTCATGGCACCCTGGTGAGTGTGACGCCGCACTCTACCATGAACTTTGTGAAAGGAGTAGTTTATGTGAGGGAACTCGTTGACTACTCCATTGAGGACATCACCCTAGAGCTGGCCGACCATGGGGCAGTCAAGGTCGGGCGTGTGATGAGAAAACAGGGAGGGGCCTTGAGACCCACCCCTACACTCTTCATCATGTTCGACTGTGACAAGCTCCCTGAGTCGGTGCGTGCCAGTTGGTACCGCTACCGCGTGAAGGCATTTGTGCCACAGCTGCGGTGGTGCTATTACTGTCACCACTTCGGCCATACGAATCGCTCATGTAGACGTGCAATGTTGGGGTCACCCGAAGTCTGTGTAAATTGCTCCAAGGTCGCACATGATAAGTCCAAATCGTGTGTGGCCAAGTGTGTCAATTGTAGAGAGCCGCACCCTGCTTCTTCGAAGCAATGTGGTGCATATCTCGTTGAGAAAGAAATCCTGGCTGTTCAGGCCCATGATCGACTCTTATTCCGCGAGGCTAAGGACTTGGTCCTGGCGCGCCTGGCTCTGCCTGGGATGTCATATGCCTCAATAGTTAGAAAGGCACCCTCTGCTCCTGGCCCATCCAGGTCAACGAGCATGGTTGTTTCCGCGCCCATTCGGAGCCCTTCTGTGGGCGCGCTTCCCTGGTAAAGCTGGCAGCAAAAAGGGTTCATACCCCTGCCCCGGCTAAAACCAGGGCTCCCCCCTCTTCCCCCAGCGTGACCGTTTCGCGTAAGGCGAAACGGCCACGCGCCTCCACCGAGTCGTTATTCTCACAGGAGGCAACACCCCTGAAGATGGTCGCTAGGACATCTTCCGGGGTTCCTAAAGCTATCCCCCGAAAGTAGGACAGCAACAAAGGAGCTTCGGCTCCTTCGCCCACGCCCCGAGGTGTGGCGAGTGGCTCGGAGATGGTGTTTCCTCGAAAAGAGGGTCCCCCGTCTCCGAAGCCGCCCGCCTAAGGTTTCGAGGCGGAGGGAGGAAAAGACTCGCATGGCGAACCCAACCTCCCCCAATAAGTCCTCGAAGGCGACCTCGCCTTCAGCGCTTTGTCCGGCCAACAGCGCCCGGGGTTCTGCCCCCGGGAAGCGTACGGCCATTCCCGTGAGGGTCTTCAGTTCGAGAAGGGCCCCTGCGTCTCCTCCGAGCTAGGCCTGGAGGCCATATTCCTTCAATGGAATTGCCGTGGACTCTGGGCCAACTGGGAGGAGCTGCGGATGCTCGTCTCGTCCCGTTCCCCATTAGCTATCTTTTTGCAGGAGACCATGCTAGGCGCGTGCCCCCTGCCTGCCCTCCCGGGGTATAAGGGTCTTGCGACCCCACCACCGCGGGATGGCCGGGCTGGGGGATGCGCGGTTTACACCCGGCATGATGTCTCCGTTCTTCCTTTGTCTTTAGATACCCCCTTCCAGGCAGTGGCGGTGCAGCTGCACCTGGATAGGAGGTATACTATCATTTCTGCGTACATTCCACCGTCAGCTGACTTCGACGCGGTAGACTTCCGCCGCGTCGTGGTACGGTTGCCGAGGCCCTATCTCTTGCTTGGAGATCTGAACGGCAGGCATCCTCTCTGGGGGATTACTCCATAAATCCCAGGTGACAAGTGTTTGCCGATCTAAGCGAAGAGCTTGAGATGGGTGTCCTAAACGTGGATGAGTTTACGCATCACTGTCCGAGAACCGCTTCATTTTCTTGCCTCGACCTATCTTTGTGCTCTTTGGATGCACAGCCTGATTTTGATTGGAAGGTGGTCGATGACCTCCATGGTAGTGATCACTTTCCCATTCAAATATCATTTTCAGGGCAACTGCCGCCTGAGAGCCCACCTCGGTGGTGCTTGGCGCGGGCGCGGTGGCCTGCATTTCAGGAAATGACTGAATTCTCTATCTCAGTCGACGAGTTTAGGTCGGTAGATGAGGCCGTTGAGTTCTTCTCCGGCAACCTCATCGCCGTGGGCCTGACTACGATTCCTAGGACGTCTGTCCATTTTGCACGCCGACCACTCCCATGGTGGTCAGACGAGTGTGAGACGGCCCTCAAACAGAAGCGTTATGCCTACATGCGCTATAAGCGCCGCCCGAACGATTTCACTGTCGCTGAATTTCGTCGGGGTAGGGCTAGGTTTCGGTATATTTCGAAGCACGCCCGCCGCTCTTCTTTGCGGGCATACGTGTCTTCACTTAACGGGAAGAGCCCTTTAGCTGAAGTGTGGAAGCGAGTCAAAAGGATTCGGGGCAAGTTCTCGCAGGACCCCCCTCCCGTTCTCCAGGAGAATGGGACCGCAATCTCGGACCCCGCGTCCGTGGCGGAATCCTTAGCGACCGCTTTTTCCGCATTCTCTAGCCGTGATGCTGCTCCGCCAGCATTCAATGTCCGTCGTGATGTCGCGGAAAGCTGCCGGCTGGATTTTACCTCCAGAGGCGGAGAACCCTTCAACGACAAGTTTACTGTGAGCGAGTTGCGTTCCGCTCTCGCTTCGTGCGCGGACACCGCCCATGGTCCGGACGATGTCCCGTACGCCATGCTTCGACACCTGGGTGAGCGAGGCATGGCCTTTCTGTTAGATTTGTTCAACAGGATCTGGGTGGAAGGTCTTCTCCCAGACTCCTGGCGAATCGCTACTGTGCTCGCCTATCGCAAACCGGGGAGAGATTACTCTACTCCGACCGGTTTCCGCCCAATATCTCTAACCTCTTGCGTGTGCAAGTTGATGGAGAAATTGGTAAATGTTTGATTAGCCTTTTTCCTGGACAGCGGAGGCCATCTGTCTTCTGCACAGTGCGGCTTCCGCAAGTTCCACTCCACGTCGGATGCTCTGCTCCGACTGGAAAATGCCGTCTGCGAGGCTTTCCTTCGTAGACAGCACTACGCCACGGTCTTTTTCGATCTGGAGAAGGCCTATGATACCGCATGGCGATATGGTATCATGGAGACTCTCCACACGATGGGGGCGAGGGGATGCCTCCCAATGTTTATATCTGAATTTTTGCGATATCGTCGATTCCGCGTACGGGTGGGGGAAGCCCTCTCCGGCCCAAAGGAGCAGGAAGAGGGTGTCCCGCAGGGAAGTGTCCTCAATGTCACACTCTTTGCCCTGAGCATCAACAGCATCACCTCGGTGCTGCCGGAAGATGTTCTCGCTACGCTCGTCTTTGGCCAAGACTAAGGTGGTGCACTTCTGCCGCCATCCACGGCTTCACCCCGACCCAGATTTGTTTCTTAATGGGGTGCGCCTGGATGTGGTTGAGTCGCACCGTTTCCTTGGTCTTGTATTCGACGACGCCTCACCTGGGAGGCTCATATTCGCAGCCTTAGGGTCTCTTGTACCCGCGTCATGGACATTCTCCGTTCCGTGACGTTCAGTGCTTGGGGCGCTGATAGGGCTGCTGCCTTACTTTTTTATCGATCCTTTGTTTTATGCATCCGCAGCCGAGCGTTTATTGCGGAAGGTGGATTCGATCCACCACACCGGCCTTCGCCTTGTGACCAGTGCCTTCCGCACTTTCCCCATTGAGAGCCTGTTGGTCGATGCTGGGGAGATGCCACTCGCTCTGCGCCGCGTGCAGTGCATCACTCACCTGTATGTGCGAGCCCAGCGCCTTCCTCAGTCGCCAACAGCTCTCACTGCATCCGCAGCTGATCTCGATGGTGCCTATGCCGCCGAGAGACGCCAGTCATACCCTAAACCAAAAAGGGTTTTGGGCCAGGAAACCCCTTCGAGAGGTCGATATAGCTCTCGGGCCGGTGGCACCCCTGGTTCTGCCCAGGACGCCACGCTGGAGGGTACCACATTTGGCTATTTGTCGCTATGCCTCTGCACCAAAGCTTATACTGCGCCGGGAGTATTGCGTTCGACCTTTTTGGAGCACACATCGTGTCAGGCTGGAACCGTGCCAGTGTATACGGATGGCTCCAAGTCCCAAGAGGGGGTCGGCTTCCACGCCGTATCCCCTCAGTTTGAAGTCAGCGGGGCTATACCAGGTGCTGCGTCTGTCTTCACGGCCGAGCTGGTGGCAATACACCACTCGGTACGGGAGATTACGTGACGTGCCCGGTTAGGAGACCGGATTGTGATCTATAGCGACTCACAAAGCGCCCTGAGTGCTCTCGGGGCATTGGAATCTCCGCATCCCCTGGTTCGCGATATCCGTGACGCCACGGTTTTGGCGAGCCGGGCAGATGTCGAGATTATCTTCTGCTGGGTTCCTGGACATGTAGGAATTGCGGGGAATGAGCGCGCCGATGAGGGCGCCAAAGAGTCCGCGAGGACTCTGCGACCGGACCAGCGTTTCGCTCTTCCTCACACCGACTACATGGCAGGAATACGGGCAGCTCTTCGGACTGCTTGGCAAAGAAGATGGGAGACGGTCGAAGGGAACTTAAAGTTGCGTGCCATTGCGCCGCGACTGTTCCCATGGACCTATTCCCTAAGGCCGCGGCGGCTTCAGGTTGCTTTCTGTCGTCTCCGAATCGGACACACTCGTGTGATGCATCGCTATTTGATGAAGCGCTCGCCTGTGCCCTATTGCAACGACTGCGTCGTCCTCCAGACTGTTCGGCACATTCTTGATGAATGTCCTATTCTGGGTGATCTTCGCGCATGATACTTGTCCCGGTACCGTGATGGGTGGGGTCGCTACCGCCTGTCCCTTGTACTCGGGACAGATTCGTGCACATTGACTTGTGGACTTGTTGACTTTTGGGGGGGAGGCCGGGCTTCTTCCCTTTATTTAAGGTTCTTTTTTTGTTATTGTTTTGTTTGTAGGTTGCACTCTCCTGCACCGGGGTGAGGGGGACCTCCCCCCGCTGCCGGAGATTGCTTCCTGTTTGTTAAGTTATTCCAATTTATATCATTGTTAAGTTTTCATATTTTTACTTTAAAGTAGCCTAGTTCTAGGCTGTCGTGTTTTTTGGCGACTTATGCCCAAGTGGGTAGTTGCCAGATGGGCTCTATATAATTAAAAAAAAGAAAAAAAGTCTTGATTTGAATACACTGCTCCTGGACTATGTTTAATATAGTCCTAAAAGTGTCCCACATCTCCTAAGTATTCTTCCCCCTGAATTCTATATCCCACCTAATCTGATTTAGGAAGTTGCATAATTTATCATAATCACCCCTATAAAAATTTGGAATTTTCGTGTAGTTTTTTGATGTTCTACCTTTCACTATTCCGAAGGTTAATTGAACCATCTGATGATCACTATTTCCCAATGCTTCCCTGTCAGTCAATTCCTGAACCAAGTAATCATCATTTTAGAGAACCAGATCTAATATATTAGAGCCCCTTGTTGGCTTATCATATTTTCCTAGTCCACAGAATTTAAATTAAAGTCACCAAGAATAACTCTATCTACCTCACATCCTTTCCTTATTTCCCTGATCATTAGCTCATTAATACAGTCTGTCTGTCCGAGTGGTCTGTAAAAGGCTCCCAAGTGTATTATCCTATTTTTACTGACCCCAATATCTATCCACAGTGACTCAACTTCTTCTTGCTTTATAGAATTATTTAGATTTGAATTATTTAGATTTGAAGTGCCCTTCGGACACTTTATGGCATGCCAGTGAGTGTGATGCTGCACTCTACCATGAACTTCGTGAAAGGGGTAGTTTATCCGACGGAATCCTTGGACTACTCCCTAGATGACATCACCTTAGAACTGGCCGAGCATGGAGTGATCAAATTGAAGCCTGTGATGAGAAAACAGGGAGGGGCTTGAGATCCACCCCTACACTCTTCAACATGGTTGACTGTGACAAGCTTCCTGAGTCGGTGGGTGCTGGTTGGTATCGCTACCACATGAAGGCATTTGTGCCACTTCCACGGAGGTGCTACTACTGCCACCGCTTTGGCCATACGGATCGCTCCTGTCAATGTGCAAAGTTTGGGTTACCTGGTCAGTGTAAGTTGTTCCAAGGCCCCACACAACAAGTCCAAATCGTGTGTGGCCAAGTGTGTCAATTGCGGAGAGCCTCACCCCGCTTCTTTGAAGGACTGTTTGTTGTTTCTCACTGAGAACGCTCTCCTTTCACAAGGCTAAGGACTTGGTCCTAGCGCGCACGCCGCTGTCTGGGAAGTCATATGTCTCAATGTTAAGAAAGACACTGTCTGCTCCTGGCCCCTTCCCTGGTAAAGCTGGTGACACCAAGGGTTTACATCCAGCTCCAGCTAAAACCAGGGCTAGCCATCCACCCTTCTCCCAGCGTGACCATTCCCTGTAAGGCAAAAAGGGCGCATACACCCTCCTACTCATTAGACTCACAGGAGGCAACACCCCTGAAGCTGGTGGTGAGGCCATCTTCCAGGGTTCTTAAAGCTGCCCCCCAAAATGAGGACAGTACTAAAGGAGCTTCGGTTCTTCGCCCATACCCAGTCGTAGGCTGGGTGATGCAGAGACGGTGGCAGTGTACATCCATTGCCACTAGGGTCTTCTCTTTGAAGAGGGCCCTTGCATATCCTCCGATCTAGGCCTGGAGGGCATATTCATTCAATGGAATTGCCACAGACTCCGGGCCAAATGGGAGGATCTGCGGAGGCTCGTCTTGTCCTGTTCCCTGTTAGCTATCTTTTTGCAGGAGACCAGGCTGGGCGCATCTTCCCTGCCCACCCTCCTGCGGTATAAGGGTTTTGCGACCCCACCACCACCGGACCTATCCTTCAATGCCCGGCAGCTTCAGGTTGCTTTTTGTCCTCTCCGAATTGGACACACTCGCGGGATGCACTGCCTTTTGATGGAGCGCTTTCCTGCACCATATTGTGATAACTGCATTTCCTCCAGACTGTTCAGCACATTCTTGTTTAATGTCCTAGTCTGGGTGATCTTCCTGCACACTACCTGTCCTGGTACCGAGATGAGCAGGGTCGCTACCGCTTGTCCCTTGTACTCAGGACAAATTCGTGGACTTTATTACCTTTTGGAGGATGCGGCCTCCACTTTATTTAAGTGGGGTATTTTTTTTTTCTACATGAAAACTCAGAAAAGGAGATAGAATTTGATCATTTTGTGTAAGAGGATGCCGATTTGTCCTTTTTCAAATAATCATAATGCCTTACCCACAAACTCCTTAGATCTGTGTATGATAAATATCTTAATTTCTGGTTTGGATTAGTGTGTGCACTCCATTACTTGTACGCGTCTCATTTTGTTTTAATAAGTTGGCTCCCATTTATGATCATTCCTATGAGGAGATTCCTTCCTCAAGGGAAGCCACAGTAGATTATTCATGACAAATCCAAAGGGCAAAATCCTTCAGTGGAATTGCTAGGGACCTAGGGCCAACTGGGAGGAGCTGCAGAAGCTTATCTCCTTATGTAACCCTTAAGTTATTTGTCTGCAGGAGACCATATTGGGCGTGTTCACCCCTCCCTGACCCTGGTGGGTGTGTAATTTATACCTGATGTGATGTCTCCCATTTGTTCTTGATTTCTCAATAACATTCAGGCTGTGGCAGCTCGGCTGTGCCTGAATAGGAGGCATTCTCTTGTTCTTGTATTTTCTACCATCAGCCTTCTTTGATGAGATAAGAGTTCCTTTGTGTCATAATATGGTTGTTGATCCCCTTTCTCCTCAGACTTGACCAGTAATCACCCCTTCTAAGGGGACAACAACCTTAATGCAAGGGCCAGACCCATGCTGAACTATTAAAGAGCTGGAGATTGGCATTCATAATGTGGATGAATTCACACATCACTCTCATAGAACCACTTTATTTTCCTATCTTGAGTTGTCTCTGTTCCTCTGTGCTCTCTTGATGGAAACACATACTTTTGCTAGGACATGGTTGATGATCAGGTTAGCATTCGTTTCCCCATTCAGATATCTTCTGCTAAGAGTTCCATTGCTAAAGAGGCCACCTCAGTAGTGCTTGGATTAAGCATAGAGATTAACAGTCAAGGAAATGTCTCACATTCTGGGTTGAATTTAAGTTGGTTGATGAGGCTATCCAGTTTTCTTTTGGTACCCTCATTACCATGGCACTGGCTTCCATTCCTCAAATATCCTACTCTTTTGCTCACTACTTCGATGGTGCTGAGCCAAGGTTGAGATGGTCCTGAGAGAAGCAATATGCCTATGTGCTGGCTACAAGACATGCCCATATGTGAATTTTACCTGGTGAGGGCCAGATTCTGTTTCATTTCTTGGTCGGCTTATGTGTCTTCTCTCAATGGAAGGCCCCCTCTTGCACATGTGTGGAAATGTGTCAAAGGGATTTGAAATGAATTCTCACAGCACTCTCATCCCATTCTGCAGGAAGGTGGGAGCAGCATCTGTTGTAACTACTTTCTCAACATTTTACAGCCAAGATACTGCTCAACCAACATTCCAAGCATGTTATTTGGTTCTTGAAGGCCACTGATTCAACTTGACCTCCAAAGGCAGAGAACCCTTCAATGAGTAAATTGCATTCTGCTCTTACCTCCTAGGATGTTTCCTGGGCCAGACAATATCCTGTATGGCATGCTTTGACACATAAGTAAATGAGGTTTGGCCTTTATTCAACAGGATCTGGTGAGAGGGTATCTTCCCGGATTCCTGGTTGATGGCTCCTGTGCTTCCTTTTCACAAACTGATAAAAGATCACCTAACCCCAACTAGTTTCCACCCAATTTCTCTAACCTCATATATGTGGAATTTGATGGAGAAAATATAAAGTTATTTTATTTCTTGTACAGCAGAGATCACCTGTCTTCTGTACTGGGCATCTTCTGTAAGTTCCACTCCATGATGATTCTCTTCTTTGGCTGGAGCACTTATCTATTGGGTTTTCCTTTTCTGGTACCATTTTGCCATTGTTTTTCAATTTGGACAAGGCCTGTCATACTGTGATGCGATAAGGTATCATAGAGACCCTCAATTCTATGGGGGTGAGGAGATGCTGTGGTGGGATACTATGCATCTTCTACACTTTTCCAACAGGATTTAGGACTCGGAGTATGGTGGGGGATAAAAGTCCAGCAAGGAGACATATGCATCAAATTTAGTTCCACAACATAAACAAAATGAGAGTTATTTACAACAATTATGTACAATATTTTAATGGCTGTGTCTTACAATGAGTGTCAACTGGATGTCCATATTTTCCATACAGTTATTGATTGACCATTCTTCAGCCTTACAAATGCATTGATGACAAATTGACTTGGGTAGTTAGTAACCTACCAACAGTTTTCATAAGACCTTTTTCCATTTAATCCAATGAGGGA
Source organism: Ceratothoa steindachneri (assembly GCA_963969495.1). Taxonomy (NCBI): domain Eukaryota; kingdom Metazoa; phylum Arthropoda; class Malacostraca; order Isopoda; family Cymothoidae; genus Ceratothoa; species Ceratothoa steindachneri. Next base: position 4,767,356 of record OZ018324.1, read on the forward strand.
AAGGGAGGAATGGGAAGAGTCTTTTATTCTTGCGCTGGTTTCACTCTAGTGTCTTGGGGCATCTCCCTTACGCAAATGCCAGTGAAAGCAGTTGTGACATTTCCAACTTAATGGAGAGAAAGCTGAGCCAAGGACCCTAAATGGTGGCCAAAATTGGAAGTTTGGGAGTGCCTAAAACTCTAGGCTTTGGATGAACAGCCGAGTCTACTGGTGGTTGCTCTAGGGCAATTACTATATAAATGAGTTTATCATGGTTTTAAATTTTAAAAATGTTAAATATGCAGTAATTGAACTTGCACATGACTATTATCTTTTTGTTATAAGTTTAATTTAAAAAAAGTATGATCTCCTCTAGCAAAAAGAAATCCTTAAATTAATTGCTATACATATTGGACATTGTAATTTATATATATATCTTACAATCTAGTCTATTTTACCCCCTCTTCCTAGCGAAATGCTCCCACTCTTCTTTCATAAACCAAGAAAGGGTCGGGTAAAAGGACAAACTAAGGCAAAGTGGGAAAAATCCATAGTGGACAAAATGGGGAGAATTGTTCTCAGTTTGAACTGCAGCTCTTCTGCCAAAATGCCCAGATTTGGTTTTCTTTGACCAAGAGCAAGGTTGTTCACTTTTTCTACATTTACAGGATGGCCTGTTTCTAGATGGTCCTGCAGGGGGCACCCTATGCAGACTACACACTCGTATCTGGAAGAGTAGCACATCCTTCTGGCCCCAATGTCTGCAGTGAAGCACCCTCTGGCACAGCCTCCCTGCCCCTCTCTTTGTATGACCTGCAGCTTAACATCTTCCTCTATTTTCACTCTGCTTACCTTCTCATCTCTCCTTACTGACTTCCTTTCCTTTCTCATCTCTCCTTACTGACTAATCAACAAGGGGTATCTTCCAAAACCTAGACTGCTCTAAAACCATACTGAGTGCCCATAGGAAAGACCTGGCTCATTGAGTGGACTTGCACTCTTTTACAGGGCTCTGGGAAGGCTTGGGCATTTCCTTTTCCTCTCTGCACCCCTTTTTTTACTAAGAGTATCCCGTCCTTATTTCTCCTATCAAAGTTTAAGGACCTGACCAGCTGCATCAGAAGAAAGGGTTTGGAACCTCTCTAAACAACGTCCTTTTAATGCCTGCAGGTGGCAAGAGACCCGGCTGACTTAAGGGGATCTGGGCATTAGGATGGGGATAATTGGAAGAATAATTTTGTCCAATGATACCTTTCCTGCTCCTCATGAGCTGACCACTTCTGGGCTTGTTCTTGGGTGCATAAGGCTGTAGTGCCATGGTGGCTGCCAGGCTAACTAAAAAGTATCTGGGTCTGTCACAATGTGGAAGTCATTCTTTTGCCTTTTTTTTATATATATATACAAATTTTCATAACTTCTTCATAGGCTGTCCATTTATTTTTTTCCTCTCCTTTATGTGAATGAAAAGAGTAAGTGGATATACAAACTCTTGTTTAAAATTTTATTACAGCTATAATATTTGAATTTGTGGATTCTTTTTCAAAATTTGTTTTGGATAAATTTTTTATTTATTTTGATCTTTCTCTTTTCAGGGAGAATCATTATTTATGATAATTTTTTGCTTTTAAATTGGCTATTGTAACTACCTCTCGATGCAAAAGAATTGGTAGCTTTATTAAATTTATATTTAAAAAAAAAATTGCAAGAGCCTGCCAACATGGAAGGCTGGCTGATAATGCAGAGGCGAGATTTCCTCTGATCCCCTTAAAGGATAGCATCAGAGGAGTTGCTATTCTTCACTTCTTTCCATTTTCTGCAGAATTCCATCCTTCCCATCTGTTTGGTGGCTGATGTCTAAATTTGATAGTTGGTAATGTGAAAGCTGGTGATAGGAGAATTGGGTTGAGAAAATTAACTGATTTGGGAAGGATTCATCTATAAAGATGACAATTATTTTGAAGAAAAAAAAATGGTAATTATATTTTGATTACCAGTGTATAATATATTTATTGGTTTTCAAGAGACATTTTTTGCTAAATTTTTGTATTGTGCAATTGTAGAGAAATTTTTATGTTGAATTTGATTTGTTAAATTAATGATTTTGTAAGAGGTTAAAATTTAATAACTAGGTAATTTATTCGATTAATTGTATATAAATTTAAATTGCCTATTTCTGTGTATGTTTATTTTGTTTTTCATACTTGCACATTTTTTCATTTGCCAGCCTTTAATATTAATTCATTTCTATAATTTTATAATAAAATTAAGGTTAAAGGATGAGTGAACCTTTGTTCTACTCCAATGTATACTCTCCACACGATGGGGGCAAAGGAATGGCTTCCAGTCTTTATATCTGAATTTTTACAAGATCGTTGATTCCGCATACAGGTGGGGGAAACCCTCTCCGGCCCAATGGAGCAGGAAGACAGTGTCCCACAGGTAAGTGTCCTCAGTGACACACTCTTTGCCCTGAGTATCAACGCATCACCTCAATACTGCCGGAAGATGTTCTCTCTATGCTCAACGTGGACAACCTTTTGATCTCTTTTGACCTGGCCCAGATGCCCAGTCTGAAGCATCGATTCCATCAGGCATTGCAAGGCATCTATCGCTATGCCGAAGCGCACAGGTCTTGGTTTTCCTTGGCCAAGACTAAGGTGGTGCACTTCTGCCGCCATCCATGGCTCCACCCTGAAGCAGACTTGTTTCTCAATGGGGGTACGCCTGGAAGTGGGTTGAAATGCACCGTTTCAATGGTCTTGTCTTTGACTGACGCTTCACCTGGGAGGCTCATATTCGCAGCCTTAGGGTATCTTGTATCCACACCATGGATATTCTAAGTTCCATGATGTTCAGCCCTTGGGGCACTGATAGGGCTACTGCCTTACTTTTTATCGATCCTTTGTTCGTTCAAAGCTCAACTACGGATGCAAGTTTTATGCATCTGCAGCTGAGCGTGTATTGCAGAAGGTAGACTCGATCCACCACACCAGCCTTCGCCTAGCAACCGGTGCCTTCTGCACTTCCCCCATTGAGAGCCTAATTGTTGATGCTGGGGAGATGCAGGTCACTCTACGCCATGCACAGTGCATTATTCGGCAGTACTTGCGAGCCTGGTGCCTCTCTGTCACCAACAGCTCTCAGAGCATTGGCAGCTGATTTTGACAGTGCCTATGCCACCGAGAGATGCCAGTCATATCCTAAGCCCTTTGGGTTTAGGGCTAGAAAACTGCTTCAAGAGCTATATATAGCTCTCAGGCCAGTGGCACCCCGGGTTCTGCCCAGGATGCCACCCTGGCTATTTGTCGACACGCAACCAGAGTATTGTGTTCGACCTTTTGGGAGCACACCTCATGCCACGCTGGAACCGTGCCAGAGTATACTGATGGCTCCAAGTCCAAAGAGGGGGTCGTCTTCCACGCCGTATCCCCTCTGTTTGAAGTCAGCGGGGCTCTGCCAGGTGCTGCGTCTGTCATGACGGCCGAGCTGGTGGCAATACACCACTCAATTCCTGAGATTACACGACATGCCCGGATTTGGAGACTGGATTGTGATTTATAGTGACTCACAAAGCACCCTGAGTGCTCTCGGGGCATTGGAATGTCTGCATCCCCTGGTTTGCGATATCTGTGATGCCACAGTTTTGGCAAGCTGGGCGGATGTTGAGATTATCTTCTACTGGATTCCTGGACATGTAGGAATTGCAGGGAATGAGCGCGCCGATGAGTCTGCGAGGACTCATTACTGGACCAGCGCTTCGCTCTTTCTCACACTGACTACATGGCAGGAATATGGGCAGCTTGGCAAAGAAGATGGGAGATGGTCGAAGAGAACTTAAAGTTGCATGCCATTGCACTGCGACTGTTCCCATGGACCTACCCACCAATGTCATGAAAGTTTAAGGTTGCTTTCTGTTATATCCAAATTGGACACACTGGCGGGACGCACCGCCATTTGATGGAGTGCTCACCTGTGCCCTGTGAAGACTGCCTTTTCTCCCAGACTGTCTTTTCTCCCAGACTGTTTGGCATATTCTTGTTGAATGTCCTAGTCCTGGTGATCTCCGCGCATGTTACCTGTCTCGGTACTGCGACGGGCAGGGTCGCTTCCGTTTGTCCCTTGTACTTGGGATGAGTTTGTGCACATTGACTGGTGGACTTATAGACTTTTGGGGAAGTCCGACCTTCTCCCCTTTATTTAACTATTTTTTTTGTTTTGTATTTTTGTAGGTTGCACGTTCCTTGCCTTTTCCTCTTTTATTATTGTTTTTTTTGTTTTGTTTTTTGCATCTTATTTTCAAATAGCCTAGTATTACGCAGTGTTGAATACGGCGACTAATGTCCAAGTAGGCAGTCGCCAGATGAGCTGTTAAATTATTTTTTTTTTAATCCAGATGGGCATCGTGCAGAAACAGGTCTTGACCCCTTTCATAACCATGAAAGCAAAAGTGAGAGATTATTCTGAGACATACTTTTGTTTCCTGAATAGATCTAATGGTGGAGATGAGAGACAGCATTGTAGAATAGGGTGTGTCCTGTCATTTCTTTGCTATCATACTAAAAGAGAATTGCTTGAGCCCATAAGCTGATAGAGGAAGTGGTACATCTCGGGTAAGAGTTGCAAGAGATAGGAGAGGAGTGTGAGTCATTAAGAGAGACATTGAAACCTATGAAAGAAGAAATAGAGAGATTGGAAAGAGGATTTGAAGGGATAACAGAATGAATGCAGATGGAAATGTATGAAAGCTTGGAACAAGTGCAAGGTAATGCGGAGAGAACTGAAAGCATGCAAAGGAAAATGGACAGAATTGTATACAATGTTGAGTATGGGAAAGGCAATGGGATTGAGGATTGTGATGGATGAGATAAAACTGAATGTATGAAAGAAGCAAAGTATTACTGAAAGTGGGCCATATGAGGATGAAGGATGGATTGAGGGAAAGAAGCAACAGGTCAAGAATTTTGTGACTGCAAAGGTGAGAAAGTTCTAGTGCTTGGATTCCAAGCATACAAGTGAAAATGAGGACAAAATGACTTGAGTGAAGTGTATTCATCAGAGTGAAGTGAATGTGAATGAAGGAACTTTGACTTGTGAGGCCTCCAGAGGGAATAAATTTGATTTGTATGATGTGAGTGATTATTCCAGGAATTTGGAATCTAGTGTTGGATGAAGTACCCCTAGAACCAGAGGTATTGAGTGAGTGGTTTGAAATATGAATGATATTTTTATTCAGTAATTATGAATGTTGGTAAGCGAATGTTTGAGGTGGGGAAAGAAAGAAGGATAGAGCAGGCAAAGGGAATAAAAGGAGTGAGATTCCGAGAGGTGAATGGTTATATGAGAGCCAAATTGAATAAGATGGAATGGATATGTATGACCACCATTTTGAAAGGATGACATGAAAGAGGTATAGAGATGAGAAAAATGGCTGAAAGTAACCAACAAGGAAGTTTTAGCACACTGTTTTAGTTATGTAGCTGAATATGCAGGAGAAAGGAAAAAATGCAGTGCTCAAATGAAAGACAAGTGGGATGATGTCCTGGGGATAGTTGAGGATGGACAGTATGATAGATGGTACAATTGAGGAGTGGAAGAAGGTGAATGAAGGAAAGTAGCTAAAGGAACCCCATTAACCTCACTTGTAAGTTATCAGGATGCTCTTAAGGCGAACCCGGTTTAAGTAAAGGCAAGTTTCCTTAACCAATATTATGGAGTTGAGCAAGGGGTGAATGTTTATAAGAGTGAATGCAATCCTGGGTATGAATGCTGATAGATTGCTACTGAATGGTGTTAGATGAATAATATGAGTGGCAGAAGACTGATGAATGCTGCAAGTCAGATGGTGTGTCATCACTGTAATAAAATGGGACATATGTTGGCAGTGTAGATGGATAACAAGTGCATGTTTTGGCTGTGGTAAGATGGGTCATGTAGTGAAAGAATGTGGAGCACCAAGAGTCACATGTCATGGCTGTGGTGAGAAAGGTCATTTTGCTAAAGAGAATAATGTGACTGACACAGGTTTGTTTGATAGCAGATATTTTATGGGTTGCTTGTCTACAGTGATTGGTGGGAAAGATGATGATCTGATTAATGTGAGCATGATTGTAAGGAATGAGACTACTCATGAGTGGAGGTATGGTAAATTGAGAGAGATGCCAAGTTTGAAAGAACATTTAAATGAGGTTGAAAAAGCAAAAGTGTAAGGTATATGGTTTGAATGAAAGTGTGTTAAGTAAGGGTGATTTGGACTTTAGAAGAGCTCAACTCGCTTGTTTTGAGGGATGATAGCCCATCTACCAAAGACCCTGGCATTTCCTTCACTCTGTAGCTGAGGAGTTGGAATGAATGATAGTTGTTGAAGAGAGTGAAAGTACATGGAATATTCTGATAGTGCTGATAAAACCTAATGGAAGATTGGGATTGTGAGTTCACTATAGGAAAGAGAAAGAAAGGACAATGAAAGACCATTTCCTAATGTGTGTTTAGTATGTATGGTATGCAGCTGTTCAAGTTAGATTTAGTTTGGAAATACTACCAGATGGCAATTGCTGAGGGAAGTAGGGCTATAACTGCTTTATCCACTGCAAAGAAGCACTACTATTTCCGAAACCTCAGTTTTAGATTGGCAATCCCACAAGATCTTTTCAGTCTGGTATGATTGAGTAGGTTGGCTAGTAAGAATGTGATAGTTATATGGATCATATTTTGATTATGAATGAAAGTTTAGGAGAACATATAAGTTTAGTGAATGATGTGTTGAGGACTTTGGAACATGTTGTAGTGGAGGCAAAAGTTGCTAGGTGAATGGTTGAAGCTTATAAGGAGAGTTCCTTGAGCATAAGGTGAATGTGAAGTGGGTTATGAAAGTCATAAAGATTAGTTGAGAAAGTACAAAAAGTTTTCATAGCCTATGACAGTCAGTTGAGTCCTTTCTGGGTTTGATACAATTCCAGGGGAGATCCATTAAGAATTGCTCTGGAATTAATAACCCTTTGACTGATTGGATGGAAGAGAAGGGTAATGTAATGATTAGATTGATGGATAGTATGAATGAAGTATATGAAAGATTGAGACATAATTGGCATATCCAAATTATAGGGAGAAAGAGAAGCTGTTTGAGCTTTACACAAATTCAAGTGAATATTTCATAGGTGGATGTTTGATGCAAGAGCAGAATGTGAATGGTGAGTATGGAGGAAGGTAAGAAAGATAAATGGGTATGTGTCTAAGCTTTGAATGAAGCAGAATGAAGTATTCAACAATTGAATGCTACTGGCTATACGGTATTGTTTGGAAGTGTTGACCTTTAGTATGGTGTGAAGTTTGTTATTTAGACTCATCATCAGCTGTTAGTGTATCTGCTGTGAGTGAGATTGGTTGATAATAGGATTGCAAGGATGTTGGAAGATTTGAGTGATATTTAGTATTTGATTGAATATGTGCCCAGTGAAAGGAAAGATTTGAGGTCTCATTTTCTTGGTTTGAGAACAGTGAGGGTGTAGTGAGAGGCCACGACTACTTGCCAAATGGTATTTAAGTAAGGGGAGCGGTGATTCCTTGTTTGAATGACTTCATTCCTATCAGGATCCTCATTGAGCTTTTCTCCAAATGTTTTCCCACCAGGTTAATCACTTGTTGACTTTGCCTTTTTCCCACCAGGTTAATCACTTGTTGACTTTGCTTCTCATCTCTGTATGCCTTATCCACATCTCCCTGACATTGTCATCTGCATTATTCAACTTTGCAAATACATGTACTTTTTGCTTTCCACTACACGGTTCACATCATCATTCCACCATTTAGCATTTTGCTTCTTTTCAGTCCTGTCACGCCCACACACAGCCCTTGCACTACCTACTATTACCACTTCCTTAAATTTGTTTCCTATTTCTTGCTTACATTTTTTTACTCTTCTACTCTCAGGCATTCTAACATGCTCTCCCCTTTCTCTCTGTTTCAATATCCTTTCACTTCTGATTCTCCCTTCTTTTCTACCTTAAATCTTTCTCATCTATGCACCAACCAGTTTAACCTTAAACAGCACAGTCATGTGATCATCTAGTCCTATGGTCATACCCATTACAGCTTTGACATTAAACACATGCCATGCTCATTCTTTCTTACTGGGCACAGATCAATCATACACTTAATTTTTCCTCTCCTTTACCCAACCCATGTGTATTTATGCACATCCCTGCGCTTAAAGAATGTGTTTGCTAGACAAGTTTCTTTCAGCACAGTATCCTGCCACCCTCTCTTCATTTTCATTCTATCTAGGCATACCAAAAGATCCAGTTATCCACTCTCTCATTCTGATGCACATTCTTCAATTCGTATCTCCTACCCTGTAAGGGGCATGGCAATTTGCTTTCCTGGCCGCTGTACTGAGAGGGCTTAGTGCCCCATCCAGTCCCAGCTTAGCCTCTTCTCTTTCTTTCTGATACCCTTTCTTCTTGCCCTGCTTGCTCACTTTCCATACAACCTCTCCCACAACTTTCTCTGGTTCGCCTCTAATTTCACAGGGTAGACACCGACCAGCTCCCTCTCACCCAAATAAAAACTTGCTTCAACCCCCAACCACACATACCCTTTCTCTCTCTTTTCACTGTCTATCAATTTTTTATGCTAAGCCCAGGGTGGAGCCACCATGCCGAAGGGCTGCTTAGCCACTGGGCGGGAGGTGTGCTCTTAAATGGCGGCACTGGGTTTTCCAGCCCCGTGTACATCCCCACAGAGCAGGCTACTGCGTGGGGATGATTAATGTATGTATCCTGTGATAAAATTAAGGTACCCTGTGCCTTCACAAGGGGACCTTCCAAACTTCTGTGACTAGAGGAGGCTAACTCCTCTCCTATGCCTACGGGTGCAGGGAACTCCCCATCACCCGCTTCTCTAGAGTCCCCCTTTTACATTCCAAGGGGACTGCCAAGAAAGCAGGAAAGTAACCCATAGGGCCAACCCCTTTAGGGGAGCAAGTGATGGCAGGGCCCATTGGCCTGTGCCTACTAATGTCCTGCTTACGTGCATGACCAGCTTGTAGGGGGGGGGGGTCAATGTACCTACCTCCATCTCTTCCCAGATGGATATTGGTTAACTGGCCCACTATTGACAAAAGGTTCCTCAAATGTGATCCGTGATATTCCTTGAGGGGGCTCCATCCGGCCCCAGCTTAGCCTCTCCTCCTTCCTTCCTTCTGACAGGCGACAATAACTCTTGATTGAAGTTGCGTAGCCCTTAAATAATCAATCAATCCCCCAGACTGTTCGGCACATTCTTGTTGAATGTCCTAGTCTGGGCAATCTCCACGCGTGTTAACTGACCCGGTACCCAGATGGGCGGGGTCTATACTACCTGTCCCTTGTACTCGGGACGAGTTTGTGCACATTGACTAGTGGACTTTTGGGGTGAGGCCGCCCGTCTTCCCTTTATTTAACTAGTTGTTTTTTATTTTATTAGGTCGCATGTTCCTGCGCCAGGGGGAGGCGGACCTTACCCCGACGCCAGAGCTTGCTTCCTGCTTATTGCCTTTTTTCTTTGTTTTATTTTCATTGAGTTTTTTTTCTCATCCTCTTTCAAAGATGCCTAATATTAGGCATTGTTGAATACTGCGGCTAATGCCGCCAGATGAGCTCTTAAAATTTAAAAAAAAACAAAACCCCAGAGACAGAGAACCCTTCAACGACAGGTTTACTTCAAGTGAGTTGCGTTCCGCTCTCGCTTCGTGCACGGTCACCGCCCCTGGTCCAAATGATGCCCAGTACGCCATGCTTCGACACCGCAGTGAGCGAGGCATAGCCATTCTGTTAGATTTGTTCAACAGTATCTGGGTAGAGGGTATCCTGCCAGATTCCTGGCGAACACTACTCTGCTCGCTTTTCGCAAACCGGGAAGAGGTCACTCTACCCCGGCCGGTTTCCGCTTATCTCTCTAACCTCTTGTGTGTGTAAGTTGATGGGGAAATTGGTAAATGTTAGATTAGCCTTTTTCCTGGACAGCGGAGACCCTCTGTCTTCTGCACAGTGTGGCTTCTTCAAGTTCCACTCCTTGTCGGATGCTCTGCTCTGACTGGAAAATGCCATCTGCGAGGCCTTCCTTTGTAGGTAGCACTACACCACGGTGTTTTTCGAACTGGAGAAGGCCTATGATACCGCATGGCGATACGGTATCATGTACACTCTCCACACGATGGGATGCCTCCCAATGTTTATATCTGAATTTTTGCGAGATCGTCGACTCTTCGTACAGGTGGGGAGCCCCCTCCGGCCCAATGAACTAGGAAGTGGGTGTCCCGCAGGGAAGTGTCCTCAGTGTCACACTCTTTGCCCTGAGCATTAATGGCAGCACCGAGGTGATGCCGGAAGATGTTCTTGCTACGCTCTGCGTGGACGACCTTTCGATGTCTTTTGGTGCATCGCAAATGCCAACTCTGGAGCTTCGACTCCAACAGGCATTGAACCGTGTCTCTCGCTCTGCCTAAGCGCACCGTCTTCGGTTTTTTTTTTTTTTCAAGGCTAAGGGGGTGAACTTCTGCCGCTATCCACCGGCTCCACACTGAATCAGATTTGTTTCTAAACGGGGTTCACCTGGAATTGGTAGACTCGCATTGTTTCCTTGGTCTTGTATTTGACCGACGCCTCACCTGTGAGGCTCATATTCGCAGCCTTAGGGTCTCTTGTACCCGCGCATGGACATTCTTCGCCCTGTGACGTTCTGCGCCTAGGATGCTGATAGGGCTACTGCCTTACTTTTTTATCGATCCTTTGTTCGTTCGAATCTCGTCTACCTATGCGAGTTTTATGTATCCGCTGCCGAGCATGTATTACGGAAGGTGGACTCGTTCCACCACACCGTTCCTCGCCTGGCGACTGGTGCCTTCCGCACTTCCTTTATTGAGATTCTACTTGTAGATACTGGGGAGATGCCACTTGCGAGCCTGGCGCCTCCCTCAGTCGCCAACAGCTCTCACTGCATTCGCAGCTGATCTCGACGGTGCCTATGCCGGCGAGAGACGACAGTCATACCCTAAGCCCTTTGGGTTTAGGGCCAGGAAACTCCTTCGAGAGCTAGGTATAGCTCTCGGGTCGGTGGCACCCCTGGTTCTGCCCAGGACTCCATCCTGGAGGGTACCACATTTGGCTATTTGTCGCCACGCCTCTGCTCCCAAAGCTTGTACAGCGCCGCGAGTATTGCGTTCGACCTTTTTGGAGCACACACCGTGTCACGCGGAACCGTGCCAGTGTATACGGATGGCTCCAAGTCCGAAGAGGGGGTCTGTTTCCACGCCGTCTTTCCTCTGTTTGAAATCAGCGGGCCTCTGCCAGGTGCTGCTTCTGTCTTAACGGCAAAGCTGGTTGCAATACACCCCTCGGTACGGGAGATTGCGCGACGTGCCCGGTTCGGAGACCGGATTGTGATCTATAGTGACTCACAAAGCGCCATGAGTGCTCTCGGGGCATTGGAATCTCCGCATGCCTTGGTTCGCGTATCCGTGACGTCACGGTTTTGGCGACCCGGGCGGATGTCGAGATTATCTTCTGGTGGGTTCCTGATAATTTAAGAATTAGGGGAGAATGATGGCGCCAAAGAGTCTGCGAGGACTGTGTGACCAGACCAGCGTTTCGCTCCTCCTCACTCCGATTACATGGCTGGATTACGGGCGGCTTGGCAAAGAATATAGGGGACGGTCGAGGAGAACTTACAGTTGCGTGCCATTGCACCGCGACTGTTCCCATGGAGATACCTTCCCAATGCCGCGACGGCTTCAGGTTGCTTTCTGTCGTCTCTGATTCGGACACACTCGCGGGACGCACCCCCATTTGATGGAGCGCGCGCCATCGCCCTACTGTGAAGACTCCCCGTGAGGGGCACGGCGATTTGCCATCCTGGCCGCCGTGCTGACGGGATCCAGCGCTCCGTCCGGCCACAGTTTAGCCTCTCTTCCTTCCTTCAGATAGCCCGATTTCTCCCCTACCTCGTCGCTTTTCATACAACCTCTCCCACAACTTTCTCTGGTCAGCCTCTAATTTCACAGGGTAAATGCTGACCTTCTTCTCAAGCCAACCACCCCGGATCGGGGCTGAGGGGGGAGGGGACAATGTTCCCTAACCCCTGAGCTCCGGTTCGGGATGTTGTTTTTTTTAACAACCTGCTTCATCCCCACCCATACCTTCCTCACATCCCTTTTCCTCTCCTCTTCACATTCTATCAATTTTACGCCGTGTCCAAGGTGGAGCCGCCATGCCGATGGACTGCCAGGCGACTAGGCGGGAGGGGTGCTCCCGAATGATGGCGCCTGGCTCTGCCGGGCTTGTAAGCACCTCTCGCAGTGCGGGCAACTGCGAGAGGTGATGAGCTATTGCGTACCGTAGCACAAATAGGGTCACCATGCCCATGGATGAATCTTTGAAAAACCAAACCCATTATACTCCCCCTGAAACAACGACGGAGCCGCCCTCGAGCAGCTCCACCGAAAAAATGGAGGTCCCTTCCCCCCTGTGCTTGTGCAGGGGACCCTCCATATTTCTCTAACCGGAGAGGAGGCTTACTCCTCTCCTTCAACTACGGGTGAAGGGGGACTCCCCCTCACCCCTTTCTCTGGAGGTGCTTTCTGGCACCTCCCTTTTTCCAGCGGCAGTCCCCTTTTTCTTTCCAAGGGGACTGCCAAAAAAGCCAGGAGGCAGTCCTTAGCCAGCCACTCGACATCAAAGCGGCTCGGTAGGGCAAACCCCCTTAGGGGGGGAGAGGGAAGCCAGGCCCTTCGGTCGCTTCCCTCAAAAGACGCTGGCAAGAATCTTAAACCTTGACGGGGTCAAGGCCTGTGCCTCCCCACAAAAGACTGGTGAAGCTGCCAAGGGGACCTGCGATTTCCTGGGAGGGGATGGCCGACTGGAGGCCCCTCCTGTGATAGACATGGTCCTTGAGGAAACCCAGCCTCAGAGGGTAGGGCCTTCCATGAGGGGAAATCCGGGCTCGGCGCCAAGCACCGAACCTGAACTCGCCCCTATGCAAGGTCCTCCTCAACTGGCTGGGGCCTCCGAGGCAGCACAAGGAGAGGAGGGATCTCCTCTGACCGGTGTCCCTGCGACCACCAGGACCTTTTCGATTTTGGAGAAAGACCTGGCCTAGGGGCTTCTGTTGGCGGAGGAGAGAAGCGGGTTCATTCCCCGCCCTCCTCTCCTAAAAAGAAAAAGGAGACACGAAAGACTAAGAAGACTCGGGGCTCCTCTCCATCCGCGGGGGCTACGGGGACGGATGGGTCTGCTGCCACTTTGGCAAGCGACCAAGCCAAGATCGGCACATCCGGCCCCTCTGCCCTCCCCCCCGGGTATGGAGATCCTGACTATGACAAAGACCAAAAGAGCACAGGGCGGAGCCTCGATGACATCGGGGCCCCTCATTCAGAGGTTACCTGGCGTTTTCGAGCCCGCTGGCTTCAAACGCTTCCTCGTTATTCGCTCCACTGAAGGCAGCATGTTGTCCAAGGGCAACATGATCCATCAGAGGAGAGGATTAGCTAGTGCAATTGGTAGAGAGCCGAAGGTAACCCGTTTCTCGGACGGGAGCCTTCTGGCGAATGCGGCGAATCCCGCCGAGGCGCCTAAGATAAGTGCTCTTCGGACCCTTCATGGCACCCCAGTGAGTGTGACGCCGCACTCTACCATGAACTTTGTGAAAGGAGTAGTTTATGCGAGGGAACTCGTTGAATACTCCATTGAGGGCATCACCCTAGAGCGGGCCGACCATGGGGCGGTCAAGGTCGAACGTGTGATGAGAAAACAGGGAGGGGCCTCGAGACCCACCCCTACACTCTTCGTCCCGTTCGACTGTGACAAGCTCCCTGATTCGGTGCGTGCCGGTTGGTACCGCTACCGCTACCGCGTGAAGGCATTCGCGCCATTGCCGTGGCGGTGCTCTTACTGTCACCGCTTCGGCCATACGAATCGCTCATGTAGACGTGCAAAGTCGGGGTCACCCGAAGTCTGTGTAAATTGCTCCAAGGTCGCACACGATAAGTCCAAATCGTGTGTGGCCAAGTGTGTCAATTGCGGAGAGCCGCACCCTGCTTCTTCGAAGCAATGTGGTGCATATCTCCTTTAGAAAGAAATCCTGGCCGTTCAGGCCCAGGATCGACTCTCATTCCGCGAGGCAAAGGACTTGGTCTTGGCGCGCCCGGCTCTGCCTGGGACTTCATATGCCTCAATAGTTAGAAAAGCACCCTCTGCTCCTGGCCCATCCAGGCCAACGAGCACGGTTGTTTCCGAGACCATTCGGAGCCCTTCTGCGGGCTCTACCCAACCCGGGCGCTTCCCTGGTAAAGCTGGCGGCAAAAGGGGTTCATGCCCTGCCCCGGCTAAAACCAGGGCTCCCCCCTCTTTTCCCAGCGTGACCGTTTCCCGTAAGGCGAAACGGCCACGCGCCTCCACCGAGTCGTTAGACTCACAGGAGGCCACACCCCTGAAGATGGTCGCTAGGCCATCTTCCGGGGTTCCTAAAGCTGTTCCCCGAAAGGAGGACAGCAACAAAGGAGCTTCGGCCCATTCGCCCACGCCCCGAGGTGGAGCGGGTGGCTCGGAGACGGTGGTTCCTCGAAAAGAGGGCCCCCCGCCTCCGAAGCCGCAACGCCCGCCTAAGGTTTCGAGGCGGAGGGAAGAAAAGACTCGCATGGCGAGCCCAACCTCTCCCAATAAGTCCTCGAAGGCGACAGTGCCTTCAGCGCTTTGTCCGGACAACAGCGCCTGGGGTTCTGCCCCCGGGAAGCGTACGGCCATTCCCGTGAGGGTCTTCAGTTCGAGGAGGGCCCCCGCGTGCGTCTCCTCTGGGCTAGGCCTGGAGGGCATATTCCTTCAATGGAATTGCTGTGGACTCCGGGCCAACTGGGAGGAACTGCGGAGGCTCGTCTCATCCCGTTCCCCGTTAGCTATATTTTTACAGGAGACCATGCTAGGCGCGTGCCCCCTGCCCGCCCTTCCGAGGTATAAGGGTCTTGCGACCCCACCACCGCGGGATGGCCGGGCTGGGGGATGCGCGGTTTACACCCGGCATGATGTCTCTGTTCTTCCTTTCTCTTCAGATACCTCCTTTCAGGCAGTGGCTGTGCAGCTGCACCTGGATAGGAGGTATACTCTGATTTCTGCATACATTCCACCGTCAGCTGACTTCAACGCGGGGGACTTCCGCCGCGTCGTGGCACGGTTGCCGAGGCCCTATCTCTTGCTTGGAGATCTGAACGGCAGGCATCCTCTCTGGGGAGATTGCTCCATAAATCCCAGGGGACAAGTCCTTGCCGATCTGATCGAAGAGCTTGAGATGGGTGTCCTAAACGTGGATGGGTTTACGCATCACTGTCCGAGAACCGCTTCATTTTCTTGCCTCGACCTATCTCTGTGCTCTTTGGATGCACAGCCTCCATGGTAGTGATCACTTTCCCATTCAACTATCATTTTCATGGCAACTGCCGCCTGAGAGACCACCTCGGTGGTGCTTGGTGCGGGCGCGGTGGCCTGCATTTCAGGAAATGACTGAATTCTCTATCTCAGTCGACGAGTTTAGGTTGGTAGATGAGGCCGTTGAGTTCTTCTCCGGCAACCTCATCGCCGTGGGCCTGACTATTATTCCTAGGACGTCTGGCCGTTTTGCACGCCGACCACTCCCATGGTGGTCGGCCGAGTGTGAGACGGCCCTCAAACAGAAGCGCTATGCCTACATGCGCTATAAGCGCCGCCCGAACGATTTCACTGTCGCTGAATTTCGTCGGGCTAGGGCTAGGTTCCGGTATATTTCGAAGCACGCCCGCCGCTCTTCTTGGCGGGCATACGTGTCTTCACTAAACGGGAAGACCCCTTTAGCTGAGGTGTGGAAGCGAGTCAAAAGGATTCGGGGCAAGTTCTCGCAGGACCCCCCTCCCGTTCTCCAAGAGAATGGGACCGCAATCTCGGACCCCGCGTCCGTGGCGGAATCCTTCGCGACCGCTTTTTCCGCATTCTCTAGCCGTGATGCTGCTCCACCAGCATTCAATGCACGTCGTGATGTCGCGCAAGTCCGCCGGCTGGACTTTACCTCCGGAGGTGGAGAACCCTTCAACGACAAGTTTACTGTGAGTCAGTTGCGTTCCGCTCTCGCTTCGTGCGCGGACACCGCCCATGGTCCGGACGATGTCCCGTACGCCATGCTTCGACACCTGGGTGAGCGAGGCATGGCCTTTCTGTTAGATTTGTTCAACAGGATCTGGGTGGAAGGTCTTCTCCCAGACTCCTGGCGAATCGCTACTGTGCTCGCCTTTCGCAAGCCGGGGAGAGATCACTCTACTCCGATCGGTTTCCGCCCAATCTCTCTAACCTCTTGCGTGTGCAAGTTGATGGAGACATTGGTAAATGTTAGATTAGCCTATTTCCTGGACTGCGGAGGCCATCTGTCTTCTGCACAGTGCGGCTTCCGTAAGTTCCACTCCACGTCGGATGCTCTGCTCCGACTGGAAAATGCCGTCTGCGAGGCTTTCCTTCGAGACAGCACTACGCCACTGTGTTTTTCGATCTGGAGAAGGCCTATGATACTGCATGGCGATACGGTATCATGGAGACTCTCCACACGATGGTGGCGAGGGGACGCCTCCCAATGTTTATATTTGAATTTTTGCGAGATCGTCGATTCCGCGTACGGGTGGGGGAAGCCCTCTCCGGCCCAAAAGAGCAGGAAGAGGGTGTCCCACAGGGAAGTGTCCTCAGTGTCACACTCTTTGCCCTGAGCATCAACGGCATCACCTCGGTGCTGCCGGAAATGTTCTCGCTACGCTCTACGTGGACGACCTTTCGAACTCTTTTGGCGCGGCCCAGATGCCAACTCTGGAGCGTCGACTCCAACAGGCATTGAACCGCGTCTCTCGCTATGCTGAAGCGCACAGGTTTCGGTTTTCTATGGCCAAGACTAAGGTGGTGCACTTCTGCCGCCATCCACGACTTCACCCCGACCCAGATTTGTTTCTTAATGGGGTGCGCCTGGATGTGGTTGAGTCGCACCGTTTCCTTGGTCTTGTATTCGACGACGCCTCACCTGGGAGGCTCATATTCGCAGCCTTAGGGTCTCTTGTACCCGCGCCATGGACATTCTTCGTTCCGTGACGTTCAGAGCTTGGGGCGCTGATAGGGCTACTGCCTTACTTTTTTATCGATCCTTTGTTCGCTCGAAGCTCGACTACGGATGCGAGTTTTATGCATCCGCAGCCGAGCGTTTATTGCGGAAGGTGGATTCGATCCACCACACCGGCCTTCGCCTTGCGACCGGTGCCTTCCGCACTTTTCCCATTGAGATCCTGTTGGTCGATGCTGGGGAGATGCCACTCGCTCTGCGTCGCGTGCAGTGCATCACTCGCCTGTAGGTGCGAGCCCGGCGTCTCCCTCAGTCGCCAACAGCTCTCACTGCATCCGCAGCTGATCTCGATGGTGCCTATGCCGCCGAGAGACGCCAGTCATACCCTAAGCCCTTTGGGTTTAGGGCCAGGAAACTCCTTCGAGAGGTAGATATAGCTCTCGGGCCGGTAGCGCCCCTGGTTCTGCCCAGGACGCCACCCTGAAGGGTACCACATTTGGCTATTTGTCGCCACGCCTCTGCTCCCAAAGCTTGTACTGTGCCGGGAGTATTGCGTTCGACCTTTTTGGAGCACACATCGTGTCACGCTGGAACCGTGCCAGTGTATACGGATGGCTCCAAGTCCCAAGAGGGGGTCGGCTTCCACGCCGTCTTTCCTCTGTTTGCCGAGCTGGTGGCAATACACCACTCGGTACGGGAGATTACGCGACCTGCCCGGTTCGGAGACCGGATTGTGATCTATAGCGACTCACAAAGCGCCCTGAGTGCTCTCGGGGCATTGGAATCTCCGCATCCCCTGGTTCGCGATATCCGTGACGCCACGGTTTTGGCGAGCCGGGCAGAGGTCGATATTATCTTCTGCTGGGTTCCTGGACATGTAGGAATTGCGGGGAATGAGGGCGCCAAAGAGTCCGTGAGGACTCTGCGACCGGACCAGCGTTTCGCTCTTCCTCACCGACTACATGGCAGGAATACGGGCAGCTCTTCGGACTGCTTGGCAAAGAAGATGGGAGACGGTCGAAGGGAACTTAAAGTTGCGTGCCATTGCGCCGCGACTGTTCCCATGGACCTATCCCCCAATGCCGCGGCGGCTTCAGGTTGCTTTGTGTCGTCTCCGAATCGGACACACTCGTGTGACGCATCGCTATTTGATGGAGCGGTCGCCTGCGCCCTATTGCAACGACTGCGTCGTCCCCCAGACTGTTCGGCACATTCTTGTCGAATGTCCCAGTCTGGGTGATCTTCGCGCACGATACCTGTCCCGGTACCGGGATGGGCGGGGTCGCTACCGCCTGTCCCTTGTACTCGGGACAGATTCGTGCACATTGACTTGTTGACTTCTTGGGGAAGGCCGGCCTTCTTCCTATTTTTTAAGTAAGTTTTTGTTTTTTTTGTTGTTTTTTTACCTTTGGTCGCACGCTCCTCCGCCGGGGGTACCTCTCCCCGACGTACCAGCTTGCTTCCTTTCCCTCTTTTTGGGGTGTTGTTTTTTGTTGTTTTTTTTCTCTAATTTTGTTTTAAAGTAGCCTAGAACTAGGCCAGTTCTAATACGGCGACTAATGCTCAAGTAGGCAGTCGCCAGATGAGCTCTTAAAAAAAAACAACCCGTAAGACTGCCTTGTCCCCCAGACTGTTCGGCACATTCTTGCTGAATGTCTCAGTCTGGGCGATCTTCATTCACGTTACTTGTCTTGGTACCGGGAAGAGCGGGGTCGCTACCGCTTGTCCCTTGTACTCGGGACTGGTTCGTGCACAGACTTGTGGACTCCATGACCTTTTGGAGGAGGTTGGCCTCCTCCACCTTATTTAACACTTCTTTTTTTGTAGGTCTACCCCCGACGCCGGAGCAGGCTTCCTTTTTGTTTTGATTTCCTTCTATCTTGTTTTGTTTACCCTTTGTACTTTCTCTCGTTGTTATTTTCATATTGTTCTGTTTTTCTTTAATATAGCCTAGTAGTAGGTTCTTGTGTGAGTATGGCGACTTCTGCTTTAGTAACCAGTATCCAGATGGGCTCTTAAAATAAAAAAAAAACAAAAAAAATACAACAGATACCCATTCACAATTTGCTCTACTACCACTCTTCCCAAACCACTCCAGAATCTGCCGTCTTACTCAGCTTCATTTCTGCCATTACATTGTCCATACACTATTACTATGCAGTTTCATCCTTAGAAATCTCATCTTCACCCACAAAATTCTTGAGCTCACACATTGTTCCAACCATTTCCTTGCGACACCCATCACTCAAAAGCACTACCACCCCCTCGCTACTCCAGCTACCCTGATCCCACAAGACTTCATTCCCTTTCTTGTTTGTCACACACTGAGCAAGCATCTGTAATCTCC
This sequence comes from Ceratothoa steindachneri, assembly GCA_963969495.1. Taxonomy (NCBI): domain Eukaryota; kingdom Metazoa; phylum Arthropoda; class Malacostraca; order Isopoda; family Cymothoidae; genus Ceratothoa; species Ceratothoa steindachneri. The sequence continues at coordinate 4,786,767 of OZ018324.1, forward strand.
TGGTTTTGAACACATTTACCTCCGCTTCCTTCTTTCCCTCATCACATATCGCTAGTCGCGTTTGTAGGATGAAGCCTTCGAGGGCGCGGCTGGTTTCCTAGGCCAGCCCCTTTCCCCTGCCCTATCCAGGTTTAGTTTCCTTTTAATGACACTTGCCAGAAGAGGGTATGGGTATTCTTCTGCCCTTCGTACAGTCAGCCCGCCCCCCCCTCCCAGTATTTTTTTCTGGTGCAGTAACTGAGAAAGATATAAATCATCATCATAAACCGCTTTTCCACAGTGTGGTTTGTGTGCATCAATGCCACTAATTGCATATGCCGCTTCCATGAACAAAACCTTGGGGTGTATGGCTTCCCGGTCAACAACCACTATCGGAACTAAGGTACCTTTAATGACACGCTGGTAGTTGGTATGGGTATCTTGCCATCAGAGGCAAATACCATTTAAATAGTAATAGATATCTAAATATTTAATGATTAACTTCCCCCCCTCCCCCGTTATTATACTGATGTAGGTGTCTTATGATGTCCATTGTTTTCAATTGGCAGCCACCTAAATTCTCTGTTGATCTAGGGAATGGTTTAATTAGTGCTTATTATCAATTTAAATTTCGAACTCAAGATAGAAATGATTTAGACTTTTAGTTAATTTAATTTCTTATTTTTCCAGGACGATCATGGCTACTAATGATATATTTGAAGAGTTAATTTTCTATTCAACTGATGACAAGTTTTTTATAGAGTCGTCACAATCTAAGCAATTGTTAGTTATCGATCGTTTATCCAAAGAAATTATATTAGAAGCCAATAAGGGACAGATTCCATTCACTGCATCTCAAAAACCTATCTTTGGTATAGTTGGAATTATTCATTTAATCGCTGGCCCTTATATAATACTTATAACAAGGAGGCTAAAAGTGGGAACTCTTAATAAACAGACCGTATGGCGAATGGTGGATACTGAAGTTGTCCCTTTTACTAGATCCCTCGCCTCTCTTACGATTGAACAAAGAGTGTTTAATGAAAAGTATTTGTTCATGCTACAGCAAGTGCTTAATACTCCATACTTCTATTTTTCATACTCATACGATTTAACCCATACCCTACAGCGTCTCTACTACACTGCGGAGGAGTTTCTGCAGATGCCACTGCATGAACGAGCTGATACGAGGTTTCTGTGGAATCATCACTTGCTCAGAGATTTAGTTGTTCAGCCAGAACACAGCCAATTCTGTCTACCCATCATCCACGGCTTCATTTCTATCAAACCATGTACCATCAACGGAGAATGGTTTACCTGGAGTCTTATCTCTCGGCGTAGTGTGTACAGAGCGGGGACGCGAATGTGGATGCGTGGTATTGACCAGGAAGGCTACGTGGCTAATTATGTGGAAACTGAACAGATTATTGAATACCGTGACTACAGGTCTTCTCTAGTACAGACGAGAGGCTCCATTCCACTCTTCTGGTCGCAGGAACCGGATCTCAGGTATAAACCACCTCCTACCCTCTCTGCAGACTCTAACCACGAGGAGGCTTTCGGACGCCACTGCGAGTCGCAAGTACTAACGTACGGCAGACAGGTAATGGTGAATTTGATAGACCAAAAAGGAATAGAAAGCAAACTCCAAGAGTCCTTTAGGAATTCCGTCCTTCATAGCAATCGACAAATCGTTAAGGATAACATTAAGTACGAATACTTCGACTTTCATCAAGAGTGTCGTCGGATGCGCTGGGACCGTCTCACCATTTTGATGGATCGACTGGGCTCAGACCAAGAGTCACTAGCTTACTTCCTGTTGCGCGGCGGTGTTATCCTCCTGGAGCAGGAGGGGGTTTTTAGGACTAATTGTATTGACTGCTTGGATCGAACCAATGTTGTTCAGTCCATGTTGGCTCGGCGAAATCTTCAGGATGTATTGGTGCGTATGGGCATCTTTCGACCTGCCCAGAAGATTGAAGATCAGTTTTCCTTCGAGATTATGTTTAAAAACGTTTGGGCAGATAATGCAGACATTATCAGTACCCAGTATTCCGGTACGGGAGCCTTGAAAACGGATTTTACCCGTACTGGGAAAAGAACTCGACAGGGAATGCTGAAGGACGGGCTTAACAGCGCTGTGAGGTACGTCAAAAACAACTTCCTCGATGGTGATAGACAAGACTCGATCGATCTTTTCCTCGGGAAGTACCAAGTAGAAGGAGAGGAAGGCGCAGCAGTACCCTGCCCCTTAGCCAGTACTCGTAACCCTTGGCTGATGCTCTTCCCTCTCGCCCTCTTCTTCTGCCTACTGATGGTATTCGCGAGTATCCTACTCTCGTCGGAATACACCTCCTTCACATTCCTCTCCTTCCTCTTCTGGGTTTCCATGACGGCCGTTGCCACCCTAGCAACCTTCAGTCAGGGACACCTACTTGTTAACAGACCGAAGCTCTGCGCCAACTTTCTCCATTCCCTCCGTACTCCTAAGATGCAGTTCAGCCAATAAAAGCAATGTGGAGTAGCTGTTCGTTACGGATCTTAAAGAATTCCTTCGTCGGCGTCGTTGGATCTTCGCGGACATACTTAATGACTATTGTTATTTGATATTTTCACAAGTACATCAATTCTATCGAGTTGCGACTTGCGGCCAAATTCAAGAACGAGTGTTGTGTAGAATATGCAGTGTATGTGATGGAGGTTACCTTTCCTAACCTGTGGCACACATCGCCCTCTAACGAGGTCCATTTCAAAGTTTTTTTCAACTATCATCATTAAATCTGTAATAACGGCAATAGTATAAGATCTTCAATATCCGACTAGAGATGTGTCTAATCCATCTTTATTGTTATGAATGGTATTCCTTGTTTTGTTTTTTTAATGTTTAAATGCAAAAGGCTCATGTGAATTGTTTGAATAAGTGGATAAAGTTTTTTGCCTGTTTTCGAAATTTGAAAGTTATGTGTATTATAAAAACAAGCAATTAATTATGTTTTGCTCGATCGTAATAGGTGTTTACGGAAATGGTTGAAAAGTTTTGATTCTGTGCCAACCGGATTGGGTGTGACTTCCTTCAGTTATTTATTGAAATAATTACCTTGACGCACTTTACTATTGCCAAATGAGTTGGCTTCAAACATTTACCACTACCAAATGAAGTGTTGAGTATTTCCGCCCTCATTATTTGTTTGTAAGATCGGGGTTTGTTTGTTTTGCTCTTTTTTTATTTAAGAATCTGGTGCGATTTTCGTTTTACCGGTGAGAACAACGATTTGAGTTTAATGTACTGATTGTTACTCCCGGGCAGCATAATTGTACCACAGGTTGCAGTTGGTCACCTCTACAGGTGCAATTCGACGGTCTTACAATACTCTAGTGCAGAGGAATAACATTTTCATCTCCCTTCTATGGGGGGCCGGGTAGATGCGTTAATTAATTAAAGTCAAATAACGTCTAAGTGATTCAGAAGCGTGAATCTTCTGACCAAACTTTAAATTTGAAAATTGATGCCATTACTAATTTCTGTCCACTCGTTAATTCTAGTGCTTTAGTTTGCTCCATGAACTAGCATCCTGCCTTTCAAGACCCGACCAAAGGTGAAAGAGGTTAAACCTTTAAATTAATATTTTGTAAAGGAATTACCAAACTCAAAATTGTTTCATCCCACTTAATGTGTGTCTACAACATTCATTGTTAAGTCTGTTCTTGCTCTCGATACTCTTTGTTCGGATCCCACGTTAAACTCGATACTCACTGAGATAAGTATCAGACAGTGTGATTTTGTGCTAAACCCCTAAGCAAAACGATTGAATGCTCTATTTAGTGGGTGCTTTACAGCCACATTCACTCGTTTGTACGGTTTACAACTCAGAACTAGGACCAGTAAAGATCCTAGGGACCTCTCAACAACTTAGGTTAGGTTGAGTTTATGTTATTCGGTTATGTTGTAGACAACTACAGCAGCACCCTACATTGTATTCAGAACTTGGGGCTTACCGCTTGGGGGAATGAAATCCCGCTGTAGTATATTTATTTAGGAAACTGAACAACGGCTTCCTGAAAGTTTCCCAAATACCTCCTATAAAGCGGTATTTCTTTTTACCATAGATTACCCGTTTCCAAGTTCATTCTTCAACTATTTGCGACTAACTAAAAGGGAATTAGGTTTATTAAAGGAAATGTCTCATTTAAGTTCGGGTAAGATTCTTTTCTGGGAGAAATTATTCACGAATAGTTGGGGGTTTTTTTAAAGTCATTTTATGCCGGCCTCAGATGATGCTAAGAGGTCGCGTTTTGGTGGTCAAAGGTGGAGTTTCTCTATATGAATTTTTTCAAGAATATTTGGAAGCTCTCTGCCTCTGACTTCTCCTTACACCTTCACTTCTTTGGTGTGTTAACACTTTGTCCCACATCCATCTGAGGGGATTCGAATTAAGACCTTTGTACGAACTTGTTCCTGGACCGTTTGATCGCCCTACCGAACACAACCATTAAAGATGGTTGTCTCTGTAGTCCTTTTTATCTTAAACGTTTTCCCTTGTCCTCGTTCTTCGTTTTTCTTATTTGTCTGCTCTTTCCTCGGTGACAGAGTATTTCTTCGTTAGAATTACACCAATTACCTTTCCCTTTATAACTACTAATTCACTGTTGTCATTTGCCTCGCCGCATTGGCGCGTCCATTTGCTTTTAAATTCCAACCCATATCAACAGACGCGGCCGTGACTTTGAGGCGGTCACTTTCCGCGTTGGCAGCGAATAGTTCCACTCTAATTTTGGATTGGCGTCTCTACGATTTAATCCGTTGTTAATTACTAATATATCCCTGTTTTCGTGAGGGTTTTGCTGGTCAGACATTCCACATTTTGTTGTAGTGTTTTCATTGTTGGAAGGATCTAATTTTAAACTAACTCCATGATTTTGTATTCTTTTATGTGTTGGGTGTTCAGTTTGGCATAGCAATGCGTCGCCTTTACAGTGCATCTAGGTCTCCCAGAGCCTCCTCGTAAACCAAGTAACCCTCCAAATAATGCAGTTAAACAGTCCCCGAATGAACGGTTTGAGTAGTGGTATTTTAACCGTGATTTGCCGTCACAGGACGTGACGTTACTCTCCCCCCCCCCAACCCCTCCTGGGTTCATGCCTACATCTGGTTACTATTGTCGCTATGAAGATCTTTATCGCTATTCCCGGAGGTGGTGTGGAGGTGAGTACCCAGTAATATACCGCACTCACACTATGTCATACGTCCAGTGTACGTTAACTGCCAAATGTAATTTTTAAGTACACAAGCCACTCGCAAATAATCATTTCTCCCTCCGCACTACCATCCCTCTTCTTCCTCTGATTTAATCTCACTCGTTTTCTCCACTCTCTTTACCTTAATCTTCGTCAGCTTCACTGAGTTTGACGCATTTGCGTCTATCGGTGCCCCCGCCCCCCTTTATAAAAAAAACAATCAACAAGGCATCCGCTTTTATGAAGAATGTCCTACAATCGAACTCTTAACATTAAATCCCCATGTTCATTGTTACCTATGTGTTTACCAACATGACAATACCTCAGGAACGCATTCCAAGATCATACATAATACGACTCCGAAGAACTGTTTACTAAGTCTCTTAGAGATTGAGTGTAGCCGTGTCGTAACAAGTAATAATGTATTAAGTTTGGCGGTTTCATCTTACTTATCGGAGATATTGTTTTCTCTTCATTTTATTGCACTGCTTCGCGAATATTACTAATTAAGGTGAAAATTATCCTCTGCCTTGCCTCACGCTATAATTAAAAAAATATAACACCGAACAGAATAGCGAATGCTCGTCACATAATTAGAAATATCGTGGATATACAACCCAGCCCCATAAATCATCTAAGGGTAGTCTCATAGGTAGCGTGTTTCGAGTAGAGCTACCGGAAGTCTCAAACCAATGAGTACTTATGCAATGGGCTTGATGCGCGCGCGTGCATACATGTATATATATATATAGTCCGGTGTGAACAGTTTCTCTTCTATACACGGTTGGTTAAATACCAAGTTGTACTTTGGTTTTACTAATTTTATTTTCAGCATTCTAACTGACAAATGCAGTTTTACTTAGTGGGAGATGCCTTTTATTTTAAGAGATTCAACCCCCGCCCCTTTTGGCTTTTCCATCTGGAATGGAGTTACTGCCATGGGTGATTTGACGAATGGACCTGGTTCAGACCCTCCTGAGGGATGACTCATGGCAGACTTTTTGATGGGTGGTGGTCCCATCAAATACAACCACCCCGGGGTTCCGCCCCTCAGGGGTTTGGTTATCGGTACTGTTTCCAGCATAGACGGTATTTGCCGACCCTCACTGTAAGTCCTTTGGGTCCCCTAGAGGTTGCATTATCGTCCCATTGTCAAGGACTCCTATGACCCTGAGTTCCGCAGTGGGCTATTCTTCAAGTCTGCTTTCATCTGAGCCTCAAATTATTCCTTTTCAATTGGTGGGCATAGTTTGGATTAGGCTATGTGTGGCAGCTTCCACAACCAGATATCAGGCCGGCCTGAGATAGAGAACTGTGGTGAAACTAAACATTTAAATATGACAGGCCGATGATAGTTATTCTCTTCTAGTACCCCGTAAGGGAGTAAGGTGGTGAGGAATGGAGGGTGCGTATGAATAGAGGTAGAAGTGCGAGTCGCTGAGACTCTGAAGAATTAGCGAGAGTGTGGGTTCTTCGGATGTCCTTGTTGATGAAGTGAGACCAAGTAAAATGAAGTGTTTTCTGCAGTTGAAAAGTGCATATGAAGTGGGCGTTGCGTGAGCATTGTAAGTGGATTATATAGGTATGATGGGAGTTTTATTGCTTTCGCGAAAGATCTAAAGTACTCGCTCGGAGCTAGTGCGTTGCGTGTTGAGATTAGGAACCATTTCCTTGAAGATGCCTGAAGGAAGGCGAAAGATCACGGCCAAATGGTATAATACTTTAAAATAAAATGGATCTTCCTCAATTGATTTTTCATCTTCCCTAAGAGATTAAAACTGCATTCGTCAGTTAGAGCGCCTGGAAATAAAATTAGTAGGATGCAAAGGCGTCAAACGCCGATCATCTCTCTCTGTCTCGGGAAAATATACATATATGTGGATCAGAACCGTCACTATAAATCCTAATATAGTCTTTGGTTGAATCTAGTCCCCCAATTCGGTTCATCCCTCTTCATGATAGTTGCCATACACTAAATACCCGTGGTTCTTAGTCCAAATTAATCAGTAAATCCCTACTGAGAAATAAAATGCATCTTCAATGGTAAAAGATTCTACCAGATTTATAGAATATCCAAAGATATCTTCATAAATGTCGTTCATGTTTCAAGTATATGTAGTTGAAGGAGGTCTCAAACTACTGTGAACTGTTGTATCCTGGTACAAAGTGCCTTTTAGTTTGATATTGACCCACGCACTTTGTCTGATTTGAGATGGGGGGGGGGGGGCACTTGGGGCAAGATCTTACCTTAAGAATCTTGGGTCAAATAACTTTCATATCATCATGTTTGTTTTGTTTTTTTGCTTCTTATTTTGTTTTGTTTTTGCGTTTAGTTTTGTTTCTTGTGAGTGTTTTTTAATCTAGCCTAACATTGGGCTGTAATCTCTATTGCAGTGACTTTTGTCCTTTGCTAGATGGGCACTGCAAACAATCTTGGTGAAACTTCCCCTCAGCCATACTCTTGACCCCATTCCCGCAACAAGGTGGGTTGGTTCTCATCAAAGCCACAAGAATTAGTTGGATGGGTTTCCCTGACTCCGCCGAATTCCGAAATTCAATTTCTGCAACATCAGACGCTTTCCCCTCTACTTGTCCAGTGGTCGCAGCGTTCCCTCCTTTTTCGCATTTCTTACCGATCATGTGATAGCTTCCTCCTGCCCCCCCCTCCTTCCCCGCCCGACGGCCCTAAGTTTCCTAAAGAGTGAGGGGGGATTTTATCCGATCAGGAAGTTACCGTTGTTCCCAGGTGAACCCATCTTTAAAATGAACGTGGCTTTGAGGTTACTTTTGTTTAGGGATGCGAACGGAAGAGGAAAGGATCACCACTTCTTTTTCCTCCCGTCTTTGAACCCTTCACAGGATCATTTAAGAGATTTGAATCTTTTTATTGGTTTCTAGTTACTTCAAATTGCCCTTCATTATTCACTCTTATCTTTTCCAATATAAAATTAAGTGATTTTATTACTATTAATTTGCGAAAGGGTTTATTTTTCGATCGTGGGTAGAATTGTTGTCAAGCTGGGATGTTTTATGTGGAAACTTTTTGTATTCAAGCAATTTAATAATATAATTTTGCAAGTTGTTATGCTTTTTTGGTTAAAAAACTAATATCCTGTCTCTTGACTGTCATTTTGTTTAAATATGAAAATTTATTTTTCCCTCTTGTCACACTGCCAAGCAATTATCTGACGAGGCACCCGGGGGGCAGAATGGGTTTGGCACCGTGGATTGGCTTTTGATTGTTTATTTTCAGTATTTTTGAGATTCTTCTTTGCTTCGCGCCCTACCATATTAAGATCGAAATTGATGTTTCTGGTGGTTGCCGTTAGGATTCCACGTGGACCTCGGGATTAAATCGGTGTAACGCATCCTTTTGCAGTAAATCTAACCACCGGTGTTTGCCTTTTCTCCTGTCATTTTTTTCGTTTGTCTTCCCACTTTGTTGAATTGTGAGTGGGTCGATGGAAGTCAAATTGATTGGGTAGCATGTGTTTGATAGCCAAGCAAACCCTAGGGTCTACGACCGGCGATAGAGGCGAGACTACAAGATGTTTTGGGGTAGAAAGATTCTATAAAATATATAATCCTAAGCAAAGATCCTCCTCCCCCAAAGTTGATTTAAGGATATTTTTACTGTGTCCAGAGAACTAAACTCAAAACGTACCGCGCCTCACTACACCCTACTGCATGTGAGAAGAGGGTGTTAAATCTTATCCCCTCAAATCTCGGAAAGGCTCCGGAGACGAGGAATGCATTTGGACATTCCCTCTGCGTTGCGGCCTACCTGACAGGTCGTTATCCATCCTCATATTCCGGTTACCATCACTTACGATAGACAAATGACCCGACCAAAGATGGATTGATTTGACATCAAGCCTAAGGTTCGTCAGAGAAGTAAAGCTGCCCCTGACCAACGGACGCTTTAGCTCCTTATAAAGAGAATGTGAAGGGCGAATATCTTGGCACTCGCTAAAATGTCCCGCGACCCAAAATGACGTAATGGGAAAATATTAGCAGCAGTTTTGCCAATTTATCTCATTTAGTACGTGAGAGGCCAAGGTCAGTCATCAGATTTAAGCGGAAAAATCTCTTCTATTTCGTCTTTACTTCTGGTGCTCTCCCTCTTCTTTCGCGCCTGTATAGACCCGACAAAGAGTGAAAGATGGTGTTAAACTTTAAAAAACAAAATTATCTAGTTTCGTACACTCGATTGAACTGGTACGCGTTCACACCTAAGGTGGACGAGCAGTGATCTATTCAGAATGTTATGATCGTTGGTAATTGAATTTATTTATATTTCCCCCCTGTTTAATTAATCGGTTCCTCCTAAAGTAGAATTAATGCAAAAATGAAAATAGTAAAGCAAAGAGACGGATGGATGATAGTCCACCTCGCACTATTGGTCATCGGCCTTTGTTTGCTCTCTTCACATTCATCATTTGGGCTCCACTGTGTGTGCCGTGACTGCCTTTGTGATCGTGTGTTCGAATTCTCTCCGAAAGTACGCCCTCGAGTGTGAATCACCACGATGCTCACTCTCGAAGCCTTATTAAGTCCCAGTCTCAAGAAGCGACTTGTAAATAGAAGTTTTAACTAATATACTTTTTAACAAACCCAAATTATTGTTAAATTATTTTTAATATTTGTTAATATCTCGCTTGAAAATAAGACAGTTGATTTCCTCGATTTTTTTTATTTATTTCCTGAACAGAAAAAGCGATGGGGGAAAATTTTGAGTCTAGCCTTTGGTTCGGAGGGGCGCTGGGTGCATTTACGAGACCTGATGTTGTTTATCTCCGCAATTAGATGACCTCTTTGCTCCCTCCGACCCCTTCGGAATTGAGGGAGGAAGCCTTTGAGGATGATCCTACAGTGTCTACTCTAGGCTCCGCCAACGCCATCACAATTAAGTGGGACCGCGCTATCTGCGAGGCTGTCCTAAGCCCTAGGTTAGACGAGGGAGGCTGTTGCATGCTGTGGGAATTTTATAATGTTTCATCGATACATGATCAGCTCTAAGAGAGATTTCCAAGTCTCCCACAAATGACACCATCCGGATTCGAATTTGTCCGTTTGGCTCCATCTGTAGGACGGGGACCTTTCAAGTGGTGCCCACGAGGAACACGGGCAGAAGAGGCTACCCCTAAATTATCGGATCCCGGTGAAATAGCCACTCTGCTCACTGGTGGGGGGGGACCTTATGTTGACTGGTACCTCACAGCCAAATCGCCCAGTTAAACTTCCTCTCAATGCCCTAGTTGTACACCCGTGTCCTACTGTTTGTAAGAGCTGCGGCGTTATATCTTCCACTATTTACATTCGCCACTTTCCTTTCAAATCTCTCCTTACTCACCTCTGACCAGCAGTGGGAATACTCTGTGTAGACTGGTATACAAAGGTGTAGCACATCCTCCCGGCCCGAATGCCCATAGGTAAGGCCTGGTTCACTGAGTTGACTTAATTTTGGCCGGACCTGGAGAAGTTGGTTCGTTCCTCTTGCCATACGCACCCCTTTTTTTCTAAGAGCATCTATCACCCCCTTATTTCTCTTATCTAATTGTAAAGATCTTATCAGGTACCCCGTGCCGCTTCAAAAGAGAGGCTTTGACACCGCTAAACAACGCTCGCAGATTGCACTGGGCCAGGCTCTAGGGGTCTTGGGCGCCGATAATGGAAAGTGCGGTTTTGCCCCAACAGCCCCTTCCCTGCGCCTAAGTGGCTGACCACCTCCCGCCTTCAAAGGGGGTATGCAGTTCTATTGATTATGCCGGGCAGGCTTTAATGCCATGGCAACTAAATGTCTGGCTGTCACATGACACCTTCACAGTCTATCCGTCTTGATGACTAGTATGTTAGAATAAGGTATCTACTCTCCCCTCCGTTGGTGTCCAATGTTCGCCCTGTAACTTATTATGCGTTCGCGTTGTTACACACACTCGCAAAATGCTCCATTAACGCGCCCAGAGATGGAGCCCGTGAAAGATCCTAAAACGCGAGATGGGATAGGCGCGAGCGAGGTATTAGTAAGAATTCTCGCAACTTTGGTGTTGTGATGTGTGAGGACCATGATAACACACCTTTAACGTGGAGAGGCTCCACTCAATTAGTAAAGAGGTTACTTCTCGGGCAGCGCCACCTCTATAAAGGAGTGCCCCCTCCCTCCCCCTTTGGCTTTCTCAAGGTCACCTTTAATTTTCTCAGTGGGCAGCTGCTTATCTGTATGGGTTAGGGGGTTTCTCCCTTGCCTCCATTGTAGTTCCTCTCGGACGGCTCCACTTATTGGACCAGCAGCGACACCCTGTTCTCGTTCCCAGAGGGCCGTCAATACGGGAACAAGCACGCGAAAGCAGCGCTGCAAGAACCCCAATTCGAGGTAGGAACACATGGATAGCGACACCCCCCTTAAAGGGGCAAAGGCTGGCCGGTCCCACGACATATGCACCATTAGGCCAAATTCATAGAGTCCATAGTCGAGACCTCCGACACCACGAGGGAGTGGGTCCCCTCTACTAGTGGGCACGGACTTGAAGGCGCCCACAATGACGAAAGAGGCCACATTAATTCTACGTCCGCTACTGGGAAAGATACTGGAGTAACTAGCTCCCAAGGACTCAAGAGAAGAATATGCCCTTCACTGCAATGGGGCCTCACTTACAGCTAGATCTCCAGTTCGAAGAAAGAGTGCACTAATGACCCTACTGAGGGGATCGAAGGGTGTGCATTTCCCGCCTGCCTCATAAAAAAGGAAAAATCTAAGAAGAAAATAGCTTACTCTCAGTCGGTTTTCAGCTGCTCACTAGTCCAAGGATGCCACCACGTCCGGTCCCGAAGCGATAGGATGGGTCCCAACAAAATAATCAAAGTAGAGTGCAAGGATCCTCAATGACTTTCGGGCCCTTCATCGAGTGGTGATCTAGTGTTTTCGAGACTGATGGTTTCAAACTTTTTCTTTCGTTATACTGATGGGATCATGATGTCCAAAGGATATGTTGCCATCATCGTCAGGCATTAGGTAAGATTCTCGGTAAAGAATTCTAGGTTGCCCATTTCTCGGACGGATCCCTCCTTACTAGTGAATGCGGCTGACCCTGCCCATGCGTCCATTTTGAGTTGTTCGACCAGGGAGGGGTTAAAGGCGAACGTGTGATGATAAAAATAAGGTAGGGCTCTCGTTACACATCCTCCCATTCTTTGTAACGCTCGATTGTGACAGTTCTCTGAGTCGGTGCGAGATAGTTGGTAACGCTACCACTTTGATGGATTCGTGTCACTACGGCGTAAGTTTTGTCATAGACGCAGCTTTGGCCATACGACTCGGATCAACCCGAAAACTATGCAAAGTGTTTCAAGGGGTTAGATGATCAACTACATTGCGTGAATTGTGGCGACCCATACCCTACTTCATCGAAGCAGTATGACTCATACATGTTTGGGAGGGTCCTGGCCGTTCAGGCTGCGAACCGAATCTCTTTAAGAGGCCATGGATTTGGTCCTTTCCTGCCTTGTGTGATCTGGGACATCCTACGCCTTTCAAGTTAAAAAAAAAACACCTTTTATTCCTTGCCCCTCCATACCCACGAACGCGATAGCCATTGTGCTACTTCGGAACCTTATTGGTTGTCGCCAAGGGAAACTACCTTGAATTATAAAAAAAAGCTTTTCCCGCCGCCACCCCTTCGCAAAATGCAAAGCGACCCCGCTCCTCCACAGTCAGAATCACATGAAGCAAATCCACGGAATATGATCGTGAGGCTATCTCGAGCCTTCCTAAATTTAATCTCGGGAAAAGAGAGTAGCAACGAAGGAGCTTCACGTTCGCCCCTCCCCAAGGCTTGAGGGTGCACTTTCGAAATTCAGGACTCTTCAAAGGACAAGGGTCCTCCGACCCCAAAGTCGCCATGCCCCTTAAAGATCTTAAGGCAGGAGGAAAGGAAGTCACGTAAGACAAGCCAAGCCTCCAATAAGCCCTCGAAAGGAACTGCTCATTCTTCGGTCAACACACCAAACTGTTCTTTTCCAGGAAGGCCACGGCAATTTTCGTGAGAGCCGTCACATTGACGAGGACCATGTCTCAGAGCTATTCATGGAGGGCATTTTTCTTCAATTGAATTGCCGGAGGCTATGGGCTAACGGCGGAACTAAAAAAAATCATATATTCCTGATCCCTTCTCGGTATTTGGCTTTAGATGACCCCACTCCGTGAATTTAAGGGGTTTACAACCCCGCAACTACGAGATGGTTGACGGGCAGATGCACCCAAAATTTCCACCCAATATGATGTGCCCGTTCTCTTTCTGGCTTTAAGCACACCCCTTCAGGCAGTGCAGTTACACCTAAGTAGGAGGTATGCATTTCTTTCAGGTCATATTCCACCGTCACTTAACCTCGGTGTGATGGAGTTCCTCCGCGTCGTGGCTCGATTGCCGATGCCCGTTCTTCCCCAAGAATTTGAATGGTAAGCTTCGCCTTTGAGGTAAGTACACGATCAATCTCAGGGAACAGGACTTGCTACGAGGGGCGGTCAATAAGTTTTTCAATTCGGATAAGGAAACGAGATATGAGGAAAAGTGTTTTATTATTTTTCAATATAACTACCCTCGACTTCAATGCACTTGAGCCACTTTGTCCCTGAGGCTTCGAATTCCCGACAACCAGAAATCTCCCGACTGCTGTTCAATTTACTACTGGACGTCTTCATCGTCCCCAAACCGGCGTCCACGCAGTGCAGCCTTGAGCTGGCGGAATAAAAAGTAGTCGCTAGGGGCCAGATCTGGACTGTAGGGGCGATGGTTGAGTTTCTCGAATCGGCACTCGCGCATGGCAGCTTGTGCAACTCCCGCCTTGTGGACTTTGACGACGTTGAAGTCGATCATGGGGCGTGAGGTTTCTAGGCACCCAACGGGCAGAGACCTTGGTCATGGCCAAATTGTCGTGGATGATGTTGATAACACTTTCATGTGATATTCCAAGTTCTCGCTCGATTTCTTCGACCTTCGCCCGTCGATTTTCGAGGATGATCTCCTCCACACAGGCCACATTGTTTTCGTTGGTCACGTCTGACGGGCGTCCTGGACGGGGGTCATCTTCAAGGGGCTCACGACCATGCCGGAACTCCCTATTCCAGCGAGCAATGGTTGCATAGGAAGGGGCGGTGTCGGTGTACACTGCAACCATGCGTTCATGGATCTCTTTTGCACTCTTGCCTTCCTTGGTCAAAAATTTGATCACTGCGCAGTGCTCAACCTTCTCCATTGTTGAAAAATTTGTGAGTGACGATCTGCGATCAGTTACTGCTTCTTAAATAGACGAGGCAGGAGCGTGCGGCTGCAGGTCCTGACTTGTCATAACTTGTCCTAAGACCCCCACAAACAGCCATCCCCCTTCCTCTGTTTTGCCCTACCGATTCGCAAAACTTATTGACCGCCCCTCGTATCTCACCGGAATGAGGGTAACAATAATGGTGTCCCAACTCCTGCGCCCAACCACAAGCTGAACGAGTAAAAGGCCTCCTAAAATAAAAGAAAAGAAGAAAAGCTTATCTCAAAATTACCCCACCAGCTTAAGGAGACGAGGAGGAGGACATTATCCTCGAGTGGAATTGTCGTGGAAACCAGGCTAATTGGGGAAATCTGGTTAGGCATATCCCCTTTCGTTCACTTTTAGCTCTGCCTTCAGGAGACTTTGATGCATCCCAATACCGACCTTCCCAGGGTTCAAGGGGGGTTTATTAATCCCCTCCATGTGATGGCGGCCAGGTGGTTGGTGCGCAATTCATGTCTAATGTTACATCTCCATTCTCGCCTCGCTTCTTAACACCTCCCTTCTGGCCGAAGCATCTTCGCATGGATAGGAGTTATTCTCTAAAATTCTTGTAACTTCCACCGTCAGCCTACTTCGTTGTAAAAGAGTTTCACCGTGTCGTACGGCAGTTGATGAGGCCCTTTCTTCTTTTCGAAGACCTAAAGGTAGACACTCCCACTTGGGAGACTACACGATCAGTCTCAATGAGGCAGGTCTTAGCATAACTGATTGGAGAGCTATGAATAGATATCCTTAATGTAGAAGTATGTCTGCCCTATAACCGCCTTCCTTTCCAACCTTTAAAACTCTTTGTGTTCCTCTGTTGCCAAAGCAGACTTAGGGCGGTTGAGAACGATCTATGGAAGAGATTACTTTACAATCCTGATATGGTTTACTGGGCTGTTGGAGCTAAAGAGGCCATCTCACATGGGAATGGATCAAGCACGTCTGTCCGCAGTGGAGGAAATGACTGATATCTCTATCTCAGTCGATGACTTTAGGTCGGTTGATTTCTTCTCAAGCCCCATCATTGCTGCGACTCTGGGTGATAACGTCGATCGTTTAGCTATTTTACGCCTAATCTGGTTCCTTGGTGATCGGCCGAATGTGAGACGGCCCTCAGAGATATTTAACATGCAAATAAGACGGCCATGATTAGTGCCCTTCGGACATTTAATGGCTCGTTGGTGAGTGTGATACCGCACTCTACCATGAACTTAATTAAAGGAGCGGTCTACTCGAGGGAACTTGTGGACTACTCCATAGATGACATCACCTTGAGCTGGCAACCATGTGGCGGTCAAGGTCGAACGTGTAATAAGAAAACAAGGAGGGACCTTAAGACACACCCCAATATTCTTCGTCACATTCGATCATCAAAGGCTCTCTGAGTATGTGTGTACGAGTTGGTATCGCTACCGTATGAAGGTATTCGCGCCACGGCGGCAGAGGTGCTAGTACTACCGCCCCCACTACTTCGAACCAATGTAGCGCGTATCACCAGGAGATAGAAATACTGGCTGTTCATGCTGTGGATCGCCGCTCATTTCGCGAGGCTAAGGACTTGGTCCAGGCGCGCCCGACGTTGACTTGGACGTCTTACGCCTCAATTTTAAAAAGTAATCCCCTATTCCTGGCCCCTGCCGGCCTAAGAGCACTGTCGTTTCCGCGCCCATTCGGAAACCTGCAGGTTTTATCCTATTCCCATCCGGACGCTCCCTTGATAGGGTTGTGGTAAAAACGGGTTCACACCCATCCTCAGCTAAAACCATGGTTCCCTATCCACCAACGTGACCGTTTTCCGAAAGGCAAAATGGCCGCACGCCTCCACCAAGTCGCTAGACTAAGGAGCCAACACCCAAGAGGGTAGTCGTGTCGACCTCTTCCATTTTTTTAAAGCTGGTCCCGTAAGGAGGACAACACCCAAGGACCTTTGGTTATTACGCCCCTACCCAAGACTAGAATGGTTGCGTCGGTAACGGTGGAACGTTCACAGGAGGGACACTAGCCTCCGAAGGTTTTGAGGCCTTACTTTTCTTCAGATCTTTTTTTCGTTCAAAGCTTGACTACGGATATGAGGTTTCGAATCGGCAGCCGAGCGGGAATTGCGGTATAAGGACTTGATCCATTTCACCGTTTTCTGCCTGGCGACCAGTGCCTCCCACACATCCCCCATTCAGAGCCTGCGTTTTGATCCTGGGGAGATTCTACTTACTTTAGGACGTACACAGTGCACGATGCGCCTGTATGCGCGAGCCCGTCACCTCTATCACTCGCCAACGGGTCTCAAAACATCCGCTGCTAATCTCGACGCTGCCCATGCCACCGAGAGACACTACTCATGCCCGAAGTCCTTTGGGTAGGAAACTCGTTCGAGAGCTCGGTGTAGCTCTCGTACCGGGGATTCCTATGCGCCTTAGTCATTTATCGTCTACATCAATAAGATAGGGGATTTATTATTTAGAAAAATAATCAAGTTTGCACACGACGCAAAACTTTTGAGGGTGGGGGGAATAGCATCAGACCAAAATGTCGGAGAGATTTAGGGCTGGCCTTCACTGGCTTGAGTAGCAATCTGAGACGTGACAGATACTTTTTAACTTATAAAAAAATGTAAAATAGTGCATTTCAGAACGCAAGTCCCCGGTCGGTCTACTCTTCACAATGGCAGGGTGTAGAGATCAACGACCTGATAGGACTTAAGTGTACTTTTTAGCAGCGATTTACACTTCTCCAGACAGTTTATTTTGGCAGACTACAAGGTTCACCGTCTGTATGAGTACTACGCTAAGAGGCAGTTCAGTTTTTCAAATAAGAAAATTGTGTTGCGACGTCACTAGAGTACCTGATTCACTTTTGGTCATCCCTCCTTCGAAACTACTTCGAAATGCTAGAAAAGGTAGAAGACAGAGCCACGAAAATGATCCAGTCGATTAGGAAGAGAGACCACCAGACACAATTTCAATAACTCTGTTTCTTTTCGCTAGAGACTCGGAGATTGTTGTCAGAGGCTGGTTGTGGTGGGGATCTGTCAATGCTATGTTAAAGGTAGGTTTGGGTTTCAATCATGTCTAGATGGATTATGATTGCGAGTATTTTGGTTTCAGCGTGTAGGTATTGGATGGGTGTGCACCGTGTACTTCTTACTACTTCCATACCCTCTAGAATTACCCCAGCCCCTGTCAAACTCCAAATTAATCTAACATATCCACAATGCATCCAACCAAAGATACTTGAGCACACTAACACTAAACAACATCTTAAAAGATCCCCCCTCCCTTAATATACCAATCAGGGAAATCACTATGTAGCTCTCAAATGGCAAGTAAAGTAGGCCTCTGGCACTCCAATTGAAGGATAGGTAGGCCCAGCGAGGAACTTCCACAAATGGGTTCTCGGTGGAT